>BSBM01000769.1:5507500-6107500 GCA_027924585.1 Larix kaempferi | reverse complement strand
CGCTTTCCTATTGGATGTGTGAGTAGCAATATTAGAAGACAAATTGGGCGGCCGGGGATGGAGCTCTGCAACCTAGGGTTTTGAGCCGATCCGAGTTGATCTCAGCGGCCAGGGCCCTTTCCCTGGTCGCTAGACTCCTTCTGCCCTGTAGCTCACACGACGGCGAGGGAAGCATCCTGCATTGGAGGCGGCAGCGGATGCAGAGGGGTGACGCATCTTGTGGTGAGGAGGCCCTTATTCAGCTGTGCGGAGCGGCTTCCAACTGCAGCGATGGCTTCCAATGGTGGCTCTCCACAACGGCAACGGCTTCTGCAACATCGGTGGCTACCTGACGGAGCGGTCGAGCTCTGTTCCGGTGGCTCCCTCGTCGACGGGACCTGGCTCAGCTTCTGCGGAGTCATTTCTTCTGTTCTTGGAGGCCGATGGGTCGATACGAGCGTGATTTAGAATCGACCCAGCTCAGACCACCACGAGCTGGCCGTCCAGACCCTGGAAAGATCGCTTCCTGACGGCGGGCACTTATGTGGCGGCGACGACTGCTACCAGGCCGATTTCTTGTTGGCTATCAAGGGTTTGAGCGTTTCTTGGCGGACATGGATTCTTCCATGGAGGCCTCTTCTCTTTCCAGCTGAGTATGGAGAGAGGGCGGTGCCTTTACGCGGTGACCCATTGGGTCTGAGCACGATCCAGTGGCGGCGACGACGGTTTTAGGCCAGATCTGAAACCGGTGGCCCCAATTTTCATGATATATCTGTTCTACTTCTTGTGGCAACATTCTCTGGGTTTCTCTTCTTTTTGGTTCAGCTCATTATAAGCTGTTGTTTCTGCTTATATGGGACAGAAATATGTGAAAATGTAGGGATCCTTGTTGATTCTACTACATGTGCAGTATGTAATTTTAATCATCTTTTTGAAATAAAATTACGGACTTTTTCCAAGGAAAAAAAAAATAAAAAAATTAGAAGACAAACTGACAATAATGGCTTAAAAATCCTCAAGACCCATCACTATCATGTCATAATCGAGGATATTTTACCTATTGCGGTCATATCAACTTTGGAAAAGAGGCCAAGATTGGCAATTATAAGGTTGGGCCTAATATTGTAGAGAATGAGTTTGCATGTATTAGATCCTTCAAAATTTGATAATTTGAGGGGAGAGGTGGTTGAAGTCCTTTGCTTATTGGAACAGGAATTTGCACCAACAATATTTAATATTTCTATGCATCTTCTTATACATCTAGAACATGAACTAGATCATTGTGGCCTGATAAGAACGAGATGGATGTTGTTGAGATATTGTAACTTCAAAGAATATTATATTTGTACTTTATTATTCTGGAGATGATTCATTCCTCCGTGAAGATCTTATTGTATACCCGGAGATGTTTATTCCTCCGTCAGAATGTGGTAACTTGGGTTATTAGACTTCCCTAGTGGGGGGTCGGCCCTGTATGTGTTATGTGGGTCAAAGGGTTATTAGACCACCTTATAGGGGTCGTCCCAGTCAGTTGTAGTGGGTTATTTAACCCATTGGTGAAATACGAGCCTACATGTCTTGTGTAAAAAGAAAAGTCGGAGTAGTGTATAAATACAGGAGGTGTGTTCCTCATTTGACACACTCACTCACTTAAGAGAGGCGCACTTGTGGAGGAGAGGTATGCTATAGTTGAGGAGGAGATCATGTCTTTGGTTTGCATCTTTGTATATTGCTGGTCATCTATTTTGAGGAAGCTTTGCTGGGTTTTCTACCCCATGAGGGTTTCCCAGGATAAATCTGTGTCTCTTGTGTTTATGCTATGCTTGTTGTTTCTTCAGTGATCATGTATATGATATTATTGTGAAATGGAATGTAATGCTGCTATTTTCTGTCTTAGCATATTGAATTTTAACATGGTATCAGAGCTAACCTGAAGGAAGGCAATGTATGGCACTTACGACAGTTGCTTCTCTTGTGACAATTTGAAGGTTAGGGTTTTATATAGCAAAAAACTAGTCATCGTGGAACTTTTGCTATAAATCCATTTATGCAAACTTTCAGGATCTGAAAAGTTTACAGGTCGTATATAACATCCCCAGGTACCTTGTGTCCAAATTGAACCCTCAGATTCGTTGTACTTTGTGAGTTATGATCAGTACAAGTTAGGGTTTCTGCCTCTTCCAGATCTCAGTCAAAATCAGGTGACCTAGGAAAAAAGGTCATAACTTGGGCTAGGAAGCTCCAAATGAAATTTCGTAAAAATTAACAGGTAGTACACAAACTGTACTATCTCAGGAAACTTTTGCAGAGGCTGAAACTGAACCAGTGACATGTGGCACTCCGTACAAGTTCGCTCTCCTGTTTTATCTCATAAACAAGTCACGTTGTGACACTTGGCATAACTCTCTCTCAGAGATTCCAATTGAGGTCATACCTTTCAGGATGGAAACATAACAGGGTGAGCTATCTCAGGAAACGTTTTCAAAGGCCTAAGTTCAAACAGTGACACGTGGCACGCAGTACAAGTTCGCTGTCCTGTTTTATCCCATAAACAGGTCACGTTGCGACACTTGGCATAACTCTCTCTTAGAGAGTCCAATTGAGGTCAGACCTGTCAGGATGGAAAGATAACAGGACAGGATATCTCAGGAAACTTTTTCAGACCTTGTGGATCGAAAAATTTAGAGTTACAGCAGAAACAATCAGGTACATATTTTTGTCAAAGCAGAATTATTTTTTAGCACATTCATTCATGGCTTCCGGAATTTAGGGTTTCGGAGAAAGTTGGAATTTTTGGAATCGGAGTCCATGGCTGAATGCTACTCAGGAAAATCGAAATTTAGAGACCAATATTGAATTTTTTGGTTGAGTAGAAGACCGGGCTTGATCAAACCCTAGTTCGGGATTTTGATCAGAAAGATGGAAAATTAGGGCTTCAGCAAAAGTTGGAATTTTTGGAGTCTGTAACCACGGCTGGAAGCTCCTCAGAAAAATAAGATTTTAGAGCCTTGGATTGAACCTTTTGATTGGACAGAAGGGTGGGCTTCATCAAACCCTAGTTCGGGTTCCTGTCCAGAAGATCCAAAAATTTTCGAAGGCAATTTTGAGGGGTCAAATTTTAGAAATTTCAAAATTGAAGTATGCTAGTTTGATCAGCTCAGCAAGACACATCCTTCCATCCATTCAGAAGTATGAAAGTCAAAGATTGAATTTTTAGGGTTTCTCTAGCAAACCCTAATCAAGCTCCAGATCAAGTTTGAGGGGGAGTTGAGGCTAAGGCCTTACATAAGAAGACTACAAGAAGTCTTGACAGGTATGACTTAAGGAGGTTCAAACAAATCAAGTTCCATGACCATGACAACATGAAGACAAAGACTCATCCACTTACGAGGTATGTATGACTTTGTTATATTATGTTAAACCTATGAGACATGCAGGTTCTAGCTCAGGATCTCTAAATCATTGAAGAGATTGTTTAGGTATGTTGTACATAACTAAGCAGGTATACTAATCCATGTATGTTTTCCTATGTCATGTTAGAATCTTACCTTGTGTTAGGATCCCTTATATAAGTATACTTGGTATGATTGGTTATGCTTATTCATAAAGTTAGTAATCAAGGGTTTGTGCATATCATGTCTCTTATCTTGGTTGATGATTTAACTAACTAGATCAAACAAGAATATGCATAAGTAAAAGAAGACTTCCTTGAAATCCTAAATACTAATGATCATGACTATACAAGATTATTTAGAATTAGAATGTTTTGATAATATTGAGAATATACTAATGAATGTATGAGATCATGAGAATGACACTAGTGCACACTTGAGCATGCACAGTGGTACAGAATGAATAGAAGTTCAGAAGACATACAAAAGATCAAGCGGGAGGCAACCACACAAACATAAAAGATAAGCATTTGAGTTGTTATTAGAAATAGTAAATGATATTGCTTGTATGCATATTTGTATTCCTAGAATATATCATGCTACTAATATGCATATGATTGGTAAGTTGGACAAACATTCCATTGTTGCTTGTCTAGAATGAAACCTCTTTTCTGACATGCTGAGAGCTGTGCACACTCTCGATAGTATGTTCTGGTAGAGATGGAAGGCATCTAGATAGCCACTGTATGCATACAGGATATGGGAAAGTGTTGTGCCAAAGTATTGGTCAAAATAGTTGCATAACTATGTAAATGATAGCTGTATGCATAATATGTTATCATGTCAATATGATTTAATGATTATGAAGTATTACTAATCATGTACTTAATTTTGATTTGTAGGAAAGATCATGATGAATGATGAAAACTGAACAAGCGATGGATGTTCAACAAAATATTTACAAATCAAACACACTATAGAAGGCTTGTGGCTAGAAGATTCTCTTAGAAAGAGGAAGAGAATCATGATGAGATGTTTTGCTCCAAGTGGCTAGATAAGACCATTCTCTTAATGGTGTAATTAAAGAAGAAGTGTGAATCAGGTTCTGTATGGGTATCCAGGATTGGTAGTCAATTGATGAGCTTAATGATCATCATGGGTGATGTGGATCTCAACCTTTGCTACAAGGTTGAATATGGCTTCTATACACAGATGACATGGATGCAAGAAGGAACTCACCACAGAGTTCGAATGATTTTGAGGCTCATATTAGTAGACCCATATGACGAGAGATGGCACAGATAGATATGCAGAAGATCACTCAATGCAAATTGTGAATAATGGACAATTGACAGCTTCATGACAAAGCTTGGGCTTTACCAGAAGTAAAGCTGATCCTAACCTTTACCTTAAGGTTGTGGATGATGAACCTATCATACCATTATTGTATGACGATGATCTCTTTCTGACAAGGAATGAGAAACAGATCATGAAAATGGTTGCAGAAATGAAAATGAAAGATCTCGGATTAATGCACTACTTGTTAGGTCTAGAAGTATGGCAAGATCCAAAAGGAATCTTTTAAATCAAGGTAAGTATGCTGTGAAGTTTCTAAAAAGATTTGATATGTTGGAGTATAAAGCCATGGCCACTCCCATGGACTCCAACTTGAAGTTATTAGTTAATGACTCATCGGATTTAGTGGACCTAACCCTATATAGACAAATCATTGGGTCATTGATGTATTCAACAAATACTAGGCCAGATATATGCTTTGCTGCAAATACCCTAAGTCAGTATCTAGTAGAACCTAGAAAGGTTCACTTAATAGCTACAAAGCATGTAGTGAGGTACCTAAAAGGTACATTAGATTTTGGTCTATATTATCTTGGAGGTCATGAACTCTGTTTACATGGTTACTTAGATTCTGATTGGGTAGGAAGTGCCTCAGACATAAAGAGTACATCAGGTGGATGTTATAGTCTTGAATCTGCCATGATCTCATGGTTCAGCAAGAAACAATCTAGTGTGGCTCTCAGTACTGTTGAAGCAGAATATATAGCTGTATGCTCTACCAGCTGTGAAGCAGTGTGGCTTCAGAAGCTATTATATGGAGTGTTTGACTTAGAAATGGATTCCATTGTGATTATGTGTGACATTCAAAACTGCATCAAGATAGAAAATCTTGTATTCCATGATAAGTCAAAACACATAGAGATCTGATACTTCTATATACGAGATATGGTGCAGAGAGGAGCTATCAAGCTCGAGTATATAAGCACTGAGGATCAGATTGCTGATATCTTGACTAAACCTCTATCTCAAGTAAAGTTTGAATACTTCCGAGACAAGCTTGGTATAGTCCAGAAGGACCCTCCTCGAAAGGGGGAGTAGTATGGTATTTGATAACAAGTCTATCCCATCAATTTGCTGCACTTAGTTACTTAGAATTATTTAGATTTAGGAATCTTATATTTTTTCTTTTGATGATAGATGTATACATGCTTTTGATGATAGAGGCATACATGCTTTTGATGTTAGATATACATGCTTTTGATGATAGATGTATACATGCTTTTGATGATAGATGTTATACATGTTTTGATGATGAGGATACATGTTTTTTTATACATGTTTTGATGATGAGGATACATGTTTTGATGATGAGGATACATGTTTTGATGATGAGGATACATGATTGACACATGTTTTAATGAAGTTCTTGGTAAACATGTGAGGGGATTGGATCATCCCTGGACTTCATTCCGAAAGAAGAGTCGTAGACGTATGTCTTCAAGAATGAAGTTCTTGGTGAACATGTGAGGGGATTGGATCATCCCTGGACTTCAGTCCGAAAGAAGAGCCGTAGACGTATGTCTTCGAGAATGAAGTTCTTGGTGAACATGTGAGGGGATTGGATCATCCCTGGACTTCAGTCCGAAAGAAGAGCCGTAGACGTATGTCTTTGAGAATGAAGTCCTTGGTGGACGGTTGAGGATTAAGTCATCCTTGGATGTGGTCCTAAATGTACGGTGGAGGATTAAGTCATCCTTGGACGTAGTCCTAAATGTACTGTTGAGGATTAAGTCATCCTTGGACGTGGTCCTAAATGTACAGTGGAGGATCCTAAATGTACGGTTGAGGATTAAGTCATCCTTGGACGTGGTCCTAAATGTACGGTGGAGGATTAAGTCATCCTTGGATGTGGTCCTAAATGTACGGTGGAGGATTAAGTCATCCTTGGACGTAGTCCTTAATGTACGATGGAGGATTAAGTCATCCTTGGACGTGGTCCTAAATGTACGGTGGAGGATTAAGTCATCCTTGGACGTGGTCCTAAATGTACGGTTGAGGATTAAGTCATCCTTGGACGTGGTCCTAAATGTACGGTTGAGGATTAAGTCATCCTTGGACGTAGTCCTAAATGTATGGTGGAGGATTAAGTCATCCTTGGACGTGGTCCTAAATGTACGGTGGAGGATTAAGTCATCCTTGGACGTGGTCCTAAATGTACGGTGGAGGATTAAGTCATCCTTGGACGTGGTCCTAAATGTACGGTGGAGGATTAAGTCATCCTTGGACGTGGTCCTAAATGTACGCTGGAGGATTAAGTCATCCTTGGACGTAGTCCTAAATGTACGGTTGAGGATTAAGTCATCCTTGGACGTGGTCCTAAATGTACGGTAAGGATTGGATCATCCTTGGACTTTGGTCCTGTGAATTGAGCCGTAGACATGAGGTCTCCGAAAATTGATAGGACTGGATTGTCCCTGGACTTCGGTTCAAAAGGTACATGATAGGATTGGATCGTCCCTGGACTTCGGTTCAAAAGGTACATGATAGGATTGGATCATCCTCGGACTTCGGTATTTTGAATTGATTCGTAGACATGAGGTCTCCGAGAATTGATAGGACTGGATAGTCCCTGGACTTCGGTTCAAAAGGTACATGACAGGATTGCATCATCCATGGACATAGGTCCTAAAGAGAACAGGATTGATCGTATGATGACAATGCTGATAATCGTGTAATGACGATGCTGATGATCGTATGATGACGATGTTGTTGATCGTGTGATGACGATGTTGATGATCGTATGATGATGATGCTGATGATCGTGTGATGACAATGCTGTTGATCGTGTGATGACGATGTTGATGATCGTATGATGACGATGCTGATGATCATGTGATGTCGATGCTGATGATCGTGTGATGACGATGCTGATGATTGAGTACTATCAACTCTCATGATGTTGATGTTCCAGTAACTAGTCAAGTTACTGATGATGATAAATTGAAGAAAGCTTCCGATGATTTATAGATGTATCATGTATGATGTTGATGACTCCTTGCTCGTGCAGATGCTGTTATAATATCCTTCTCGTTAAGGGGGAGTGTTGAGATATTGTAACTTCAAAGAATATTATATTTGTACTTTATTATTCTGGAGATGATTCATTCCTCCGTGAAGATCTTATTGTATATCCGGAGATGTTTATTCCTCCGTCAGAATGTGGTAACTTGGGTTATTAGACTTCCCTAGTGGGGGGTTGGCCCTGTATGTGTTATGTGGGTCAAAGGGTTATTAGACCACCCTAGAGGGGTCGGCCCAGTCAGTTGTAGTGGGGTATTTAACCCATTGGTTAAATACGAGCCTACATGTCTTGTGTAAAAAGAAAAGTCAGAGTAGTGTATAAATAGAGGAGGTGTGTTCCTCATTTGACACACTCACTCACTTAAGAGAGGCGCACTTGTGGAGGAGAGGTCTGCTATAGTGGAGGAGGAGATCATGTCTTTGGTTTGCATCATTGTATATTGCTGGTCATCTATTTTGAGGAAGCTTTGCTGGGTTTTCTACCCCATGAGGGTTTCCCAGGATAAATCTGTGTCTCTTGTGTTTATGCTATGCTTGTTGTTTCTTCAATGATCCTGTATATGCTATTATTGTGAAATGGAATGTAATGCTGCTATTTTCTGTTTGAATTTTAACAGATGTATCATGTAGAATGATATATGAAGGTCTTGAAAATGTTTGTTTGTAATAAGGAAAAACCAGAAGGTAGCATGTGTGAGGGATATTCAATGCAGTAAGCCATAGGATTTTGCACAGAATATATGAAGGATTTTAGTAATGTCAATCGACATGTATGGGATGATGAAGAAGAGGAGATATTTGAAAGATAAGTATTAGAAGGAAATGGACCTCACTTCAAGCTATCAAATGAGGAAAGAACTGAGATGCATGCCTATGTTCTTCAAAACACATCCTCATTCGATAAGTGGCATAGGTCAAATATTGTTTACCTGATTATTTATTTATTTAATTTCATATAATAGATAAATTATTATCGTTCTCACTATCTTGTATGCTCATATTTTATGTAGAAAATACCAAGAAGAGATTTGAACAGGGATGCGTCCATATCGAAAGCGTACACTTATGGATTTGAATATCGGAGATGGTTCTTTTCCAAAATTTGATGATTGGATTGTTGATGCAATTAGTGATGCAAGACAAGAAGATCGGGATATAACGATCAAGTAAATTGAGCTTTCACGACTACCAAATATATTATCTAATTCATTTAGTGCGATGTGGGCCTATGGTAGTCATTTAAGTGTGGAAGGAAAGGGCATAGGAAAGGAAAATTATGATTGTATTGTTAGTACTGAATTTCATCAAGACACTGAAAAGAAAATTTATGTTGGATTCATACAAGAAATTATTCAAGTTGATTATGGTGAGACTAGTCCCATATTATTAAAATGTAAATGGATCAAACCATCCGCAATACAATGTGATGAGTATGGATTTGTATGTGCAAACACATGTCAAATTTTATCAAATATTGATGAGCCATATGTTTCCCCTCTTCAAATTACCCAGTCATTTCTAATTGATGATGTAACAAGGCCAAGATGGTCATATGTCATTCAAGTAGAGTCTCGTTCGAAAAGGAAAATCATGGAATATGTTGATATAATGGTTGATGGGAAATGTAATAGTTTACAAGAAACATTGGAAGAAGAAGTTGAAGATAACAATGGAGTTGTATTTGAAGAAGAAAATTTCATTCCCATCGAAGAGACTGAGATAGAGAATGTAACGCATGGTCAGGAAAATCTATTGTATGAGCACGATGAAGACAATGAAGTAGATGCATACACGAGTGATCACGATTGTGATCTTGATGGCACTGCAAATCGTCACGATGATTATTTGTCACCTTAAACTTATAGAATAAATTTTCACTATGAAAATTGGATTTTATTGTTTTGGCCATGGGATTAGCCAATGGTTGTATTAAACTTTGTGATAAAATTTGTATGCATTTTATTGTTTTGGCCATGGGATTAGTCAAATACTTGTTTTCCGTACTTTGCAATGTTTCCAATATGATTGCCTTCTATTCCTTACTGTCAAATTCTGTCTAATGATGATTTGTCACCTTAAACTTATAGAATAAATTTGTTAGGATATTCCTATACTCCATCCTAGTCCTACTAGATTTCCAGTCATTTTCATTTTCATTCATGCATGCAAATTAGGGTTTGCATGCATTCTAGGTCATCAGTCCCAGCACCTAGTCCTCAGCAAACTAGCCCCCGGAGCTTCTTTCAGATCATTTCTAGGCCTCCCAATGACTAATGCGCCCTCCTTTGCTCCACTGCATGACAAGGGCGCCTTCTTCACCTACCAGTCCATTTATATTAAGTCATATTGAGTTATTTCCTTGATTTAAGGATTAAATGACTCTTTACTGAGTTTATCACTCTATTGGACCTCCAGTGAGACTAGATTGACCATTCTGACTCTAGTTAGAACCTATGGCACCCTCCACTGAGCCTCCTTCACTATATTAGTGCTTCCATGTGCAAGTTACACCAACCACATTCAATTAGACTCAGTTTGTCTCCCGGTTGATCATTACTTGTGCATTGATGACTTCACTAATGAGAAGGTAGACTCCTAGTTAGGCATTGATGACTCTCCACTGATTATGGATCTGTGCATGAAGGCCAATTCGAATTCCTCCTAGTGAATTCGAATCCTCATACTCAACATTGTATATTTACCAGTTCATTATTCTGTTAATAGTAACATGTGTAATTATTCTGCCTGAATCAGAGTTTCTTTGGATCGAAGTTCTATTGTTTGTCTCTTCTTCTATTATTCCTAAATTATTTCATTGTGAGGTTTACATCATCTCTTTGGATCTTATGTGGGAAATTTCACATGGTATCATAGCCTTGAGAGTATATTCCACCTCTATTCTTGAGAGTTTTTTGCAGGTATTTTTGAAGTTCCAACAATTGCAGCAGCAGATTCAGCAGCCTTCTATTTGCACTTGTTCAAGCAGTGAAGATGAGCAATTCGAATGCTCCTTCTTCTATACTTCTCACTCCTTTCAATTATTTCGAATGGAAGAGGAAGATAATAATACTCTTGCAATCAAGAGGGTTTACTAGAATAGTTGAGGAAAAAGATGCCATACCACATCAAGCTGAAAAGAGAATCAAGCACCTAAAAAAATGGATGAAGCCTTTGGATTCATATTCCTTCATATATCTGATGAGCTATTGTTTCATTCTGATGGATTGAAGTCTCCATATGATTTATGGATAAAATTGAGGAGTCTTTTTGGAAAACAAGACGAACTGAGAGGCTACATTCTTGAGAATGAATTGGTTGCCCTTCAACCTAGCAATTTCGAGAGCATCCAAGATTTCTTCTCCAAATTTCAGAATTTGGTTTTGCATTGCAAGCAATGTGGCATCACTAAAAGTGATGAGCAATTGATACTCTCTATATTGAGCAAACTTGGATCTCAATTTTCTGTCTTTGTATCTACCTTTCATTTTGTTCGAATGTCCATCCCTGGATGGAAGTTTCCCACCTTAAGTGACTTCATTGAAGCTCTCACTCAAGAAGAGAACAAACTGTTTCAAATGGGTGCCATCAAAACCTCTAGAGATATAGCTCTTTTAGCTGGTGAATCAAGTGGAGCGAATGCAAAAGGGGGACAAAAAGGCAAAGGCAAGAAACCTTCAAGATCCAAGAATGACAAACAAAAGAGACCAAATTGTACCTACTGCAAGAGAGGAAACCATCCTGAGCATGCCTGCATGCATAAGAAGATTGATCTTCTAACCAAGCTTCTTGAACAAAACCAAATTGTTGTTCCAAAAGAAGCGAAGATGTCTGATTCTGGAAGTGGATCTGATGATTGTCATGCATTGATGGCTGGTTTTTCAAAGACAAAAGCTCTCCTCATAGATTCTGGAGCTTCCAACCACATGATGGCACAAGAAGAATCCTTCTCCTCTTTGGATCTCCAAGATGGGCCTACCATTCACATGGGAGACAACTCTCATATTTCTGCCAAAGGTTTGGGTACAGTTCATATGGAGCATGGTAAGTTCAAAAATGTCTTATTTGTTCCTTCTCTTACAGCTAATTTGTTGTTAGTATATCAAATGACTCATACAGGATCTCCAAAACAAGTAATTTTTGGTCCAAACACAGTAGAGATTACAGAAATATCCACTGGAAAGGTTATAGATAATGGGATTGCAAATCTTGCCTCAAAGGAATATGAGTTCTCACACTTCATGCCCTTCTCTCCAACTATTCCTTCAGATTCTGATGAAGATCACAGTGACTTCTCTTCCAGTGACTCCTATTCTAGTGAAGAAGAAGATCAAGATTTTGATGTTGAGATCATGGTTCAAGAAGATTCAGAACCAACACCTATTCTAAATCCAGATTCAAGAGAAATATGTTCTCACACAGTCCTTGCTACAATGAGAACACAGTTGATGATTTATTTGCTTACAGAACTACTAGACTTCAGCAACATGCTAACCTTGCATTATGCCATCCATCTCTCCATAAGAGATGCAACATGATGATGGGATTCTCTCTTCCATCTTTTGGGAATACTACTCATATTCCATTCGCTCCAGATACAGAAAAAGTTCCTAAAAGACTTGCTTCATCCTCCACACAGTGGGAGACCTTCCTACATGGGATCAGCTTGCCAAGTCTTTTACAAAAGTTTTCACTGATGAAAGATTCTTTCTTCTCTGCATGATGGTTCTTTGAGTTATTTACTGTTCTTTTGAGAGGGGGTATTTTTCCCATGAGGTTTTTCCCCATTTTCTTAGTTTATGGACAGTTATATATTTTGATTATCATTTCATTTATTGTATGGGTGACCTTTGGTCCTAGTTACCAGGGCTCAGGATGGATTAAGGGGGGGTGTTAGGATATTCTTATACTCCATCCTAGTCCTACTAGCTTTCCAGTCATTTTCATTTTCAGTCATGCATGCAAAATTAGGGTTTGCATGCATTTTGCATGCATTCTAGGTCATCAGTCCCAGCACCTAGTCCTCAGCAAACTAGCCCCCGGAGCTTCTTTCAGATCATTTCTAGGTCTCCCAGTGACTAATGCACCCTCCTTTGCTCCACTGCATGACAAGGGCACCTTCTTCAACTACCAGTCTAGTTATATTCAGTTATATTGAGTTATCTTTAGTTATTTCCTTGATTTAAGGATTAACTAACTCTTTACTGCGTTTATCACTCTGTTGGACCTCCAGTGAGACTAGATTGACCATTCTGACTCCAGTTAGAACCTATGGCGCCCTCCACTGAGCCTCCTTCACTATATTAGTGCTTCCATGTTCCAATTACACCAACCACATTCAATTAGACTCAGTTTGACTCCCGGTTGATCATTACTTGTGCATTGATGACTTCACTGATGAGAAGGTAGACTCCTAGTTAGGCATTGATGACTCTCCACTGATTATGGATCTGTGCATGAAGGCCAATTCAAATTCCTCCTAGTGAATTCGAATCCTCATACTCAGCATTGTATATTTACCAGTTCATTATTCTGTTAATAGTAACATGTGTAATTATTCTGCCTCAATCAAAGTTTCTTTGGATCTAAGTTCTATTGCTTGTCTCTTCTTCTATTATTCCTAAATTCTTTCATTGTGAGGTTTACATCATCTCTTTGGATCTTATGTGGGAAATTTCACAAAATTTTCACTATGAAAATTGGATTTTATTGTTTTAGCCATGGGATTAGCCAATTGTTGTATTAAGCTGTGTGCTAAAATTTGTATGGATTTTATTGGTTTGGCCATGAGATTAGCCAAATACTTGTTTTCAGTACTGTGCAATGTTTCAAATATGATTTCCTTTTGTTCCTTACTGTCAAATTTTGTTTGATGATGATTTGTCACCTTAAACTTATAGAATAAATTTTCACTATGAAAATTGGATTTTATTATTTTGGCCATGGCATTAGCCAATTGTTGTATTAAACCGTGTGCTAAACTTTGTATGGATTTTATTGGTTTGGCCACAGTATTAGCCAAATACTTGTTTTCAGTACCGTGCAATGTTTCAAATATGATTTCCTTATGTTCCTTATTGTCAAATTCTATCTGATGATGATTTGTCACCTTAAACTTATAGAATAAATTTTCACTATGAAAATTGGATTTTATTGTTTTGGCCATGGGATTAGCCAATTGATGTATTAAACTTTGTGCTAAACTTTGTATGGATTTTATTGTTTTGGCTATGGGATTAGCCAAATACTTGTTTTCAATATTGTGCAATGTTTCAAATATGATTGCCTTATGTTGCTTACTATCAAATGATGTATGAGATATGCTATCGATATATTTTATAGTCTTTGTTTTTCCATGTACTAATGATGTTTTTAATGGGAGATGTTGGACACAAAGGATATGAAGAATAAGGGGTGAAACGTAAAAGTGGCCCAACTAGTGATGAAAATGTTCTACAATATGAGAACGTTCGTAAAGAACGAAACACAAGAAATGAAGAATATCTATCATCTCTTGGTTTGGGAAATAAGTAGTTATTCCTTGTACCTTTTCACTTCTATGCATATTTCATGAAAGTTGTATATAATCTATTTCATTATGTAGCCTATATATGCTTTTGATTCTCATTTTATAAGTTTTTTGTTTTATAGGGAGAAGTTTGATTATAGAGAAAAATATCATTTAAGCAAAATCCAAGCAAAGGCACATCATCACCAACTCATGGTTTGAAAAATCAGTAAGTAGTTATTCCTCATACTTTTTCACTTCTATGCACATTATATGATAGTTGTATATAATATATTTGATGTTGTAGGCCATCTATCCTTTTGATTCTAATTTATTAAGTTTTTTATTTTATAGGGAAAAGTTGGATTCCACTCAAAATGAGCATAATCAAAAGGCAAGCAAAGGCACATTGTCGACAACTTGTAGAAGCCTATGCCTTAGTGGATCAATACATGGAGATGATACTGAAAATACTAATGATCAAATTCCTTGTAGATCACATGACCATGTCCAATATATTACTCATGAAAAAATGGTAGATAGTGGAGATTCATATTTGCGAGAGCTTTATTTAAAATTAAAACAAAGATTTGAAGGCACATCTGAGCAGATCGGTGAGATAACTAGTGCCACACGTGATGTGGCCAATGAGGAACTAATTAGGCCTTCAACTGCCACAGAAAAAAAAACCTGTTGTTTCCACAAATATGAGTGTTCATATGGCATCACCCAATCTTGATTCTGAAGCTTTATCACCTTTGGTAAAAAGACGAAGAATTAGTCAAGGATTGTATAGGAGCACAGAAAGGGAATCCAAAGAAAGAAAATTAGAAGGGAAGAAAACTTATTTGGTTGAGGTAATAGATGGTAAACCTACTGGCCCAAATGCTTCAAGGTGGGCCTTAGAGTTGGGAACAAGAATAAGGTCTTATTTGGATGTCATCAAAACCAATTTTGCAGATCAAGATCCAAGAAATGTGGATCGAGTGATCCAACAAATGGAAACTTCCTTTGAGACTGTCGCTAGAAATATTTCTACCAAATATTACAAGCAGAGAATGAGAAAATTGATTAATAATTTTAGGCATAAATGTAGACAATCAATTTTGGATGGAAAAGAAAGGGAGAGCAGCTTGACTCCCAAACAGTGGGAAGATTTGAAGGAAAGTATGCATGGTGAAGAATGGTTGGAAAAGAGTACAAAAGGGAATAAAATGAGAGATACTGTGAAGGATCGATTTATTTTGGGTTGGGGTGGGTTCGAGCCAAAGAACACATGTTTGTAAGTATATGGATTTTTTGTTGAATATATTATGTATGGCTTTTTTGTAAGTATATTTGTAAGTACATTGTGTTAATGCATTTTGATTTATTTATATATAATCCAACTAATTGTGTGTTGACAATGATTTGCAGGCTCATGAAGCTAAGTGTTGGGCGCATCCCAAGTGGAGAAATTTTTTATGGCGAAAGTGAAAATTAGGCAAGGACTAACATCGTCCAGTTTTGGGAGAAGCAACTTTGCAATTCCTGGGAGCAAGATATGGAGTGAAGCGAAGTGGCAGGAAAGGACCCGTCCCCTTAGAAAAGACGAAGTACTAAGGATGGTAAAGGTAGTTGGAGAAGTTATGAATGAAGCGGCGGACTGTCAACTACAGAAGGGAAGAGTAAAGAAGTGGAATGGTGCAAAGGACGTGCCACTGTAGCATCAGAGCCATGCAGTCAGAACTACGACTGTCAGAAGAAGCGTCAGAGCGAGAGAAGCGACGCAAAAGGAAGACATAGCTCCAGCGAAGTAAAGACAAAGCGTGGTCAATAGGAGAACCGTGCCATTTTGGGTTTAAGGGTACTATGGGGGTTGGCCCATAGTTATTGTAAATATGTAACCTTCGGGCACAATCTATATAAAGGGAAATTTTGTATAAGGAAGGGTTAGATAATATAGAGATCTAGTTGGATTATGTTAGCAATTGTAAGATCTAAACTGAGAGAGCTCTGAGAGAGAAAAATGAATCCGCAGCTGTGTGTGCAGAGATCCATTGTAGAGAAGAGTTTGCAGCTGAATGCGCAGACTGGAACTGTTACCCCTTCCAAGTAATATTAGAATAATTCCTGTGGACGTAGCTCCCATCTGGGGGTGAACCACGTAAATATCTGTGTTGTGTGTTTGAATCTATATTATGATTTGTGTTCATGTATGTTTATGCTTATATATGTATTTTCATATGAATGTGAATTAGAATGATATGTTAAGTAGTGCAACACACATGTATGAACATTGCGAAGTCGTCTTAAGTAGGAAAAATGCGTAGTTATTACAGTAAAGGTAGCGGCGATTCAACGAAGTATGTAGGTTGTTGTAACTGCGAAGTGTGTAGTCGCATATTGGTAATAATATTTTAAGTAGATGTTGAGTAAAGAACACATAGCAAGCTCGCATAACCTAACCGTACGTCACCAAGATTGCAGAAACTTGATTCTGTAACCACCCATCTTTGCTTCGGATGAGACTTCAACCTGTTCGCAGGTTGATGTCGAAAGGGCCAGTGAAGGTGATTTTGTTGGATCTACAAGTAAGGAACTTCTCCAAACCTGGGTCAGCCATAGAAAGTAGACTAACAAATGGTTCTGTTGTCGCACTTGAGCAGGTGATGTGCCATGTGGACATAAAGAAGAAGCGAACCAACGATTGGTTATGTTGTGATGTTGATGTGTCATCCTAGAAGAGAATAAAGTGAAACAAATGGTCATGTTGCCTTAATACTTGTTATGCGAGATTAATGTGGTATCCGGAGAAGACATAAATATAGAACTGGGTAAGCCAAACAAAACTTGAGTTTGCACAGAAATAAAATAGACATCTGCATCTTATCACAGAACAATGGTTGCAGAGGTATATATTCACTGACCTGCATCAAATTTTGTTTGCATCTTTTGCTACTGAGTTACATGAGTGGATATCGAGGATAGAAGAACGAAAAAACTATTTCCAAGGTGGAGAGCCTATAGTTTGGCTCCAGAGTTGATTCAAAGGCTTAAAGGGATTGACAACCACATTTCAATAGAAATAGACTTTTGGTTGGATAGCTTACTGGAAGGCTACGTTACAGAGTTCGCTGTGGACACGTTGAAGTCTTACAGCCCAGCAAAAGGATATTTATTTCAAGGATTTAGAGGTAAGTACCTGAAAAACCTCAATTTATACATTAAAATGCTACTAGTTGAAAAAGGAGTCTTAAGAATGCAATCATATTCCTAGGGTTTGAGTCTGTAATGTTTAGTAACATAGATAGTGACACAGACGAAGATATTAGCATTTTGCATAGTGGAAACATATATAAATTTAACACTAGAAAGAGGTCTCGTGAAGCTAAACCTCGCACATACCTAGAAACTTAGTTGGGAAGTGATAGAAACTCACATCAAGTTGAGTCTGATAGTGAAACAGAACCTTGGCGCACTAGTTATCAGCCTATTACTTTGCAGAAACCCATAGTTTAAGAAAGAAATATTACTAGCTCGCAGAACACTAGTAGTAGTAATACTACGGGAGGAAGTACTCAGAATCAGCCAAGTAGTGGTATAACTTCATCATTTCAGAACACTACACCTCCTAGAAGAAGAATGACAGACAATATTAAGCTACCTATTTTTAAAGGAACTAGTCTAGAAGATCCAGAACAACATTGGTTTCTCTATGAAGCTGTATGGAACATTAAGCAAGTATAGGATGATGCTATAAAACAAGCTCAAATAGTTACCACATTTAGAGACAGAGCTTTAACATGGTTCATGAAGTATTTTGTTGGACAGAAATCGCTAGTCAATATCAAAACTGCGCTTATTAGAGAATTTAAGAAACCTAAGTCAGAATATCAGTGCATTACAGAGCTAAAAGAAATCAAACAGAAACCTAATGAGACTGTGTGGGAGTTTAATCAGAAATTCAAATCCTTGTTGGATCAATTTAGCTTTGAAATAGCACTACAACAACATCAATAATGGTTAATAGTTGCGTTGTTTCCCCACATTAGATTACCACTGATGCAACAGAAAGTTGCATCGCAAACAAAAGCATTAGAAATTGCGATGAAGCTAGAAACTTCGCCCATAGGAGAAACTAGCACATGAATGGTATAGATACAAACACAACTTATAGAAAACTTAACATTACAACTACAAGATATTAAGAAATGAAAATAGATAAGAGAAGAGGTCTAGTGCACTAGATGTAAGGGAGAAGGACATTCCAAGGAACATTGTCCTGTATTCAGAGATTACATCGCTAGTGGAGCACTGAACCCATTGAATAAAAAACAAGGACCATGGTGTGAGATTTTTCGATGTAGACGACATCGCCCAGAGGACTGTTTCCTACTTCAAAAGTATGTACAGACACCAAAGAACCTGTACTGCACATTTTGTAAGTTAGTTGACCATGATGATACCAACTTCAGAGCATATGACCTCATGATAGAAAGAAAACATGATGTCTATAGAGTCCAAGGAGAAACACAGCATAATAATGAAAATGTGTAGTATGATCAAGGCAAATATAGAGGACGTAACACCGGCCAAGGAAGAGGAAGAGGTCATATTGTATGTTATAACTGCGCACAACCTGGACATTTAGCAAGAGATTGTCAGAACCCTTGCACTACTTGTAAGTACTATAAGTCATTCGACCATGTCATTGAAGCATGTCCCATTTTGCAAGGAAAAATGCAAGAGAAAAGACCAGAAGGACATAACTAGAATATACAGATGATCGTAGCTGAGAAAATAAACGAATATCGCAACATCCATGTTGTGACGTGAAGTGGAGCCGTAATAGGAAATGACCAGACAAAGAAGCTTCGAATTATGAATATCATATAAACAGAACAAATCTTACTGATGGGCCTCGGGTAAGAAAAGCAACTGGAAAAACGCCTACATTTAACCCTGACCAGGAGAAAAAGGTATTCATGGAAGCAAGAAAAGGCTTTCAGGACCTCAAACCTTTGACCACAAGGACCCAATTGCGAAGTGATTAGAAACTGGTACTAGACATGCCGATCTCGTATGATGGATCATGAACTTCGCCAGAACAGATCAGTCCTATTACACAATTTCTATAGAGCTGCATAAAGCTGCTAAGGTTGGAAATGCCTTAGGAGAATTTCAGAACCTCTTGGGACATTATGAACAACATAATATAGTAAATGATGCACATAGAGAAGTTCATCATATCAAGAACCATAGATAGACATGAAGAGAAATGAGGCTAAATGCACAGATCGGATATTTTGAAATGGACCAGGTCATTCTCGACCTAGGCTCAGAGGTGGATGTCCTGAAAAAACAAACATGGCAACAAATGGGGAATCCAAAGTTATATTGGTTTCCTATACAGTTGATATTAGATAACCAACAAAAGGTTATACCCTTTGAGATATTATCAAGTGTTCTTGTTGACATTGATGGAGTGCGAAGTAAGCAATTCGAGGTTATTGAGATCATAGATGACAACAATCCTTATCCTGCATTATTGGGGATTGACTCGGCAATTGATAACCTCGCAATTATCAATCTAAAGAAAAAACAAATGATATTTGAAGGACCGGATATCGGGGTCATTGCACCCTTGGATCTTTCACAAGGACATAGATATGTTGAACCAGTCTGAGAAGAATGCAGAGCTCAAGAACTTGATAATATCTACAAGATGATAGTAAATCAAGCAGATTACATTATTCCTACAGATGATGGAACACTGAGCTGGAGATGCAATAGTTCTTGCATATCAGAATCAGATGCAGGACTGGAGAACTGGCATAGCCGGATGCATGAAGTATCAGCAAGATGATGTGCGAAGATAACAAAGTCACTACGTTGTATTGGAACAAAGGTAAGTACAATTACTACTTATGATGGTTTATATAATATCCACACATTTCTTCAAGAATATCTAGTATCAGTTTCAGATGAACATAAGTTAGCAGCTATGGATATAGCATTGCGAGCTACGCCTACTAGATGGTGGGCTACGCTTAAAGAGAACCTGAACACATGGGAAGAATGTAAGCACATGCTGGAACTTAGATTTGCAGAGCAAACTGATATTGTACAAGCAAAATACAATGGAAAGATTGCTCCTAGAGATCATATAGAGTTTTTCTTGAAAGCATGGATGCATACACCTAAGACAGAATGGGTTCATATGTTTGTGCACACGTTGGATCAGATACCAAAGAACTGGTATATAGAAGCAGAACTTCACAGAGGTACAATAAATTGACACATAATGATAAACGACTTTCAATCCACTTTCAGTTTTGAGGATGATTGTCCGAGTTTCAATGAGGCTTTACAAATTATTAACAAGAGCATATTTAATGATGTCTCGTTGCCTGTTTATAACCAACCAGATTGGGCACTACAGATGGAACATGCCCATGAATGTTATAACTTCACACTAGATGAAGATGAAGACGAAGATCCTCGCGATGTGAATATACCTGAGTCTGAAGGAAAATGCGATGGAGAAGGACCTGATTTAGAAATTCCAGACCTGAGTAGTCCCGTGAAGACAAGAAAGATCAATATTGGCACCAGTGATGAACCAAATTTTGCTTCTATTGGGGATTACTGGGATGAAGAAATAGTAGGACAGATTGTAGACCTACTGCGCGAATATCAAGATTTATTTCCTACCAAGTTTTCTGAAATGAAAGGCATTATAGGTGACTTGGGATTTATGAAAATACCTCTCAAGCCAAATGAGAATCCTATTAAGAAAACACCTTACAGATTGAAACCCAGATATAAAGAAAGAGTGAGGGAAGAAATTGATAAAATGCTTGAAAAAAGAATTATTGAACTAGTAGAAGAATCAGAATGGATAAGTCCCATGGTAATTCAAGACAAGAAAGCTAAAGGTGAAATTATAATTTGTGTGGACCTCAGGAAATTGAATGATGCATCTCTACATGACCCATTTCCTACTCCATTCACAGACGAAGTACTAGATAACAAAGGTGGAAAAGAGGCATACTCTTTCATTGATGGATTTTCTAGATACCATCAGATCATAATTGCTACGAAAGAGAGACATAAGACCACATTTTCTACTGAATGGGGATCATATCAGTACATTGTTATGCCATTTGGATTGAAGAATGCACCTGCTATCTTTTCAAGAGTTGTTGTAGGTGCATTTAAGGATTACATTCATAAATTCTTAGAAGTTTACTTTGATGACTAGACAGTATTTGTCCATTTGAAGAACCACTATGTGAACTTAAGAATGATGTTAGAAAAGTGTAGACAATATCAGATTTCATTGAACCTGAAGAAATGCATGTTTTGTGTTCCTTATGGTATTTTATTGGGACACATAGTATGTAAGCAATCATCGTAAATATCCCAGTGCCTAACTCAGTGAAACAACTACGCACTACATTGGGGCACACAGGATACTATACAAATTTCATTAAAGGATATGCGCAGATCACTGTGCCTATGGAGAAACTGTTGAAGAAAGACACGAAGTGCACTTCGACTGAATATTGTCAAAACGGATTGGACACATTGAAAGAGAAAATGGCTACAGTTCCTATCCTAGTCTTTCCTGACTGGAATAAACTATTTCATGTACATGTAGATGCTTCATCTATGCCACTTGGAATTGTATTAGCTCAACCAGGTGAGAGAGGCATTGATCAACCCATCACATTTTCAAGAATAAATCTATCTTCAGCAGAAAAGAATTATACCACGACAGAAAGGGAAGGATTAGCTATGGTGTACGCATTGTAGAAGTTTCGACACTATCTACTAGGTTCGCATTTATGTATGTTTACTAACCATTCAACTTTGAAGTACTTGGTCAATAAACCAGTGTTAGGGGGGAGAATATGCCGATGATTGTTACTGTTTCAGGAATATGATTTTGAAACCGTTGTAAAACCAGGAAGATTCAATGTAGGACCTGACCATCTTTCACGCATCGAGTCAGGAAAAGAACCGGGTAATTTGGATGATAATCTACCAGATGCGCAGTTGTTTGCTATCCAAGCAGATGACTATTTCAAATATATTGTAGAATTTATGACTATAGGATTAGCAACTACAAAATTCATTACGTAGCAGAAGAAACAATTAGTGGTAAGAACAGTTGAATTTACTCTAATTGTAAGACAATTATACAAATTGGGACCAGATAAAGTATTGAGAAGGTGCATACTAGAACATGTAAGACCTATTATACTGACCGAAGCACATTCAGGTGTATCTGGAGGACACTACGTAGGAAGAGCTACTGCGCAAATTTTTTTGATATCAGGACTATGGTGGCCTATGATACACAAAGACTCAAAAGAACATTGTCAGAAGTGCATTGTATGCCAAAAAACATGGAAGCCATCTCTTAGAGATGAGATGCCATTGATTCCACAATTGACATTGCAAGCCTTCGATAAATGGTCTATTGATTTCATGGGACCTATTAACCCACCAGGGAAGTGAACTGGTTCAAGATATATCATCACAACTACAGATTATCTAACCAGATCGGAAGAGGCAAAACCAGTGAAGGACTGCAGCGTAGTTACTGCCGTGCAGTTCATTTTTGAGAATATTTTGACAAGGTTTGGATGTACAAAGATTATAATGAGTGATCAAGGAACCCATTTCCTGAATAGAACTATTGCAGCCTTGACAGAATAATTTCAGATCTACCATCAGAAGAGCACACCATATCATTGACAAGCTAATGGAATTGTAGAAGGCTTTAACAAAGTATTGGAGAATGCATTGACCAAGGTATGCAACATAAACAGGGATGATTGGGATCTTAGAATATCAACAGTATTATGCGCATATAGAACAACTTGTAAGAAGTTAACAGGTCATACACCTTTCATATTAACATATGGACATGAAGCTGTCATGCCCATGGAATACATAGTACCAAGCTTGAGAATTGCAGCATTCACAGATATGGCTGATGATCAGACCATGGATAAAATATTACTACACTTAGTTGGAATGGAGGAAGATCACTTCATTGCAGGTTTTCACCAACAAATGCAGAAAGACAGAGAAAAACTACGACATGATAGACACATCAAGAATAAATTATTCCAAGTAGGGGACCTTGTCCTCCTCTATGATAGCAAATTTATGAAATTTCCTCGAAAATTTAAAATGCATTGGTTAGGACCATACATTGTTAAGCATGTCACTAATGGTGACGCAGTTCAGTTAGCCACATTACTTGGAGAAAAATTGAAAGGACTTGTTAATGGGAGTATACTAAAGCCTTAAAGGGACGGCCCTACTCTTCCAAGTATCAGTTAAGCAATGCAAGAAAATTTTAAGTGTCAAGTGCAGTTGAAATTGGACACTAAAAATATAGGGTAGATTCTGCACACAGTTTTGGTAAAATGCGAAGTTGTCACAAAAGGGAAAGATGTGTTGTGAAGCACACATAACAAGCTGAGTTGCAAAGTAAATGAAGAGAGTCATGCTGTGAAGTTAAATTTGAAAGAAGGGAAATGCGCAGTGAACCCCGCAATTCGCCTAACCACTAGCGAAGTAAAAGAAAAATAGTTGTTACATCTTTTTGGTCGAAAAGTAGACGTTATACAGTACTTTTGGGAACCAGATGTTTCTGCATTTAAGTCATATTCGTCCCTTGAAGACACATTAAATGAAGGAAAAGGACAAAAATATAAGCAATATTTGGCCAATGGCCATGGAATTTAATGCTAAGTTAGTCATTTTTTGGCGCACCTTAGTGTTGCTGCGCCTATAAATAGTAAAGACCACATACTTACCAGTTTTACCATGAATTTTAATTTTTACTGCCTGTAATTTCCAAGTTTTTACCAGTCACAAGCAAGAGTAATCTGACAGTGTATGTATGAGCAGTCGAGCTTAAACGAAATATTAAGAGACTTCTGACATTCTGGTTTGGAAGGAGTCATGAAAACGCCTGTAAAGCAAGCAGTCCCAGAATGAGGTGGACCATCTAGAAATTCACCGTGGAATGTATCATAGCAGAAGCCGAAAGACAAGCATAAGGCCACTAAACAAGAAAATTTGAAGACCACGAGTGGAAGACTGGCCGCCAGAGTGGAAGACCGATGCGCCAACAATGTTGATTACCACATCAAAGGAAAGCACAACTGAAAGCACAGAGAACCGAGATGATGATACAACAAGTGCGCAAAATCCAAAGCTGGATCATGGAAAAGAAAAGAAAAAAGATGCTAGTCTTCCAAAAGGTGAGAAAAGGAAGGAACTCGACACAGTTGTGCTGGAAGAAACGCGAAGAAAGAAACAAAAAGAAAACAAGGCACCACTTGATGTGCAGTTGCACAATGACGATTATGACTGCATCACATCCCGAGTGAATGAGCACATTGAAGAGACACTTGCATTGAAGGACAACAAGCAAGAAGAGTTCCAAGCGGGAATGATGGAAAGCATCGCAGAACTAAAGAGTCTGGTAGCAAGATTTGAACAAGTCTAGCGAGACTTAGCAAGGGCATTAGATTCTGAATATAAGACATGAGAGTCAAGCCAAAGGAAAATAAAGGAAACTGCCTTGACACTGAGACCTCGATTAGTTAGAATAGAACCAATGAATGTCATATTCCCAATTGACGAGCTCATTGAAGGTGCGAAGAAGCTCGCATATTTGGACATTAACGTTGGGATGTTTCCCATCGAAGGATTACATAATCTGCATTTGCAAGTTGTGGAAGAAATCAAAGATAGAGACATCGTCTCTTATAACCAACATCTGAAGCTGGAAGATAACTACAAAGAGATGAAGAATGAATGTACACTGAAGACCAAGGAGTTAGCATATGCGCAAGAGAAGCAGAAAAAGTTGAAGAAAGTTGTCGTTGAAGTTTGTGCAAATATCCCAAACTGCGCAGAAGATACTGAAATAGAATCCACCATTCTAAAGATTGGTACTACTGTGGACAATCTCAAAACTAAGATGGAAGATATGGAGATTGGCTACAAGGAGTAGATTGTTGAATTAGAATCTCGGCGGCAACTTGGCACTTTGTAAGATGTGAAAGAAGCAAGAACTGAGGAGTTGAAGGCTTCAACAGAAAACATCTCCGCATAGGTGGAGATATGTCAAGATCTACCTAAAGAAATCACCCAGGTATAGGCTATGCTGCAGGAAGACCCCGAATTACAAAAAATTTGGGATGAAGTTCAGCAAAGGCAAAAAGATCTTGACTTTGTGAACATGGCTATGAAGGATTTTCCACCAAGGAAAAGGATCCAGAATTTCGCAGAGACAAAATAGCTTCAGAAGGAGCTGAAAGCGCTAAGGGTGAAGGAAGTTCAAACTTTGTTGAAGTTGCAGTTGATGCAAGAAGAAGCGTTGGCACTTTCTAAAGATATTGAGGAGAAGTTACAAGAAATCCGGACAATAGAGAATACAATAAAGGAGCAACTTCAAGAACCGGTCTCATAGGAGATGTTCAAAATTATTAAGGAGTTTGAGCAAGATACTAAGGAAACAGTTGTGAGGTTGAGTGCAACTTTTCAGGAATTTGCTACGAAGTCGAACATCCCATGGCATGCATAGTCGAAGCAGCTCATTGAAAGTGGGTCGGGGGTGAGCCACAAGTAATTGTTAGGGTCTTGCTGGGTGTAGCCCAAGTGGAGGAATTTTTGATGGTGAAAGTACAAGTTAGGCAAGGCCTAACATCGGCTAGTTTTGGCAGAAGAAAATCTGCAATTCCCGGGAGCAGGGTATGGAGCAAAGCAAAGTGGCAGGAAATGACCTGTCTCCTTAAAAAAAATGAAGTACTAAGGACAGTCAAGGTAGTTGGAGCAGTTATGAATGAAGCGACGGACTTTCAGCTATAGAAGCAAAGAGTAAAGAAGCGAAATGTTGCAAAGGAGGTGCCACTGTAGCGTCAGAGCCACGCATTCAAAACTGTGATTGTCAAAAGAAGTGCCAGAGCCAGAGAAGAGGCACAAAAGGATAGCAGAGCTCCAATGAAGTAAAGACAAGGCATGTTCAATGGGAGAATGATGCCATTTTGGGTTTAAGGGTACTATGGGGGTTGTCCCATAGTTATTGTAAATATGTGACCTTCGGGCACAATCTATATAAAGGGAAATTTTGTATAAGAAAGGTTTAGATAATATAGAGATCTAGTTGGATTATGTTAGAAATTGTAAGATCTAAACTGAGAGAGATATGAGAGAGAGAAAAGACTATGCAGCTATGTGCGTAGAGATCCATTGTAGAGAAGAATCTGAAGTTGAGTGCGCAAACTAGAACTGTTACCCCTTTCGAGTAATATAAGAACAATTCCTGTGGACGTAGCTCCCATATGGGGGGTGAACCACATAAATATATGTGTTGTGTGTTTGAATCTATATTATGATTTGTGTTCATGTATGTTTATGCTTATATATGTATTTTCACATGAATGTGAATGAGAATGATATGTTAAGTAGTGGAACACACATGTATGAACATTGCGAAGTCATGTTAAGTAGGGAAAATGTGTATTTATCACAGTAAAGGTAGCAACAATTCAACAAAGTCTGTAGGTTGTTAGTAACTGCGAAGTGCATAGTCGCATATTGGTAATAATATGTTAAGTAGATTTTGAGTAAAGAACACATATCAAGCTCACATAACCTAACTGCACGTCACCCAGGTTGCAAAAACCTAATTCTGTAACCACCCATCTTCGCTTCGGGTGAGACTTCAGCCTGCTCGCAGGTTGATGCCAAAAGGGCCAGTGAAGGGGATTTTGTTGGATATACAAGTAAGGAACTTCTCCAAACTCGGGTCAGTGATAGAAAGAAGACCAACACTAAGAAATACTTGGATGTGAGTGGATTTCCAGACTTAGAAAATTGGAAACATAAACATGTGGCAAAAAATCCAATAGGAACATCATTGTCACCCATTGTTGTCGAGGAAAGCAAAAATATTGGAACCACATCTGGTGTTGAAAACCATTATGGGGATTATAAACATGAAATGGAATGCATAAATGGGTTGGAAAATACAATGTCAACCATAGCCTCCTCCATTCAACCTCTTGTTGCTACATGGAATAATAAGGGATTTCCTAGTGATTCAAATCAGGTAAGCTTATTATCATTCCTCTGCAAACATTTATTCACTTGAATTTTAAGTCTGTTGATATTTAATTTGGTTCCATTTCCCATCACTAATGAAGGCTCTTTTTTTTAATTGCAATTCCTGTCAATCACAGGAGAAATCTATAAATCAGAGTGGTGAAAGAATTAAAAAAGACTAAAAAAATGTTAACGAACATGCAGTAAACGTATGTACTAAATTAGTAGTGGTTTCTTATTTTTAGTGTAATAATGTTATATTTATAATTTTTCTGCTATATTATTGAGTTCTAATGGTATATTTTATTTGTGCATGATGGGATCACATACAGGATATAATTAAAGGAAAAACAACAGTCTTGGAAACTAAAAAATATGACAAGATTGTTGTGCTTCAACATTTCCAATCAATGCCAATTCTTGTCGGTGTTTCAAACATTGACTCGGTGAGTGCATATAATAATTCTGTTATATCAATAATTATGCATGTTTTTAGAATTTAATTGTAATAATATTTTTTTATATATTTATGTATACTTTTTATTTTTATTTTTGACGCCCAATAACTCTAAAAGGGAATGCAAAATTCTAGGTAGGCGAGAAAGTGAACATTTTGGATTCATATGACAGTGCTATTGCCGACACTGGATGTGTTCAATCACTTTCTATGATCCATGGAGTGGCACTTGGTCCTGAATATGCCAATATGAGTGTCATTTATGTCTCAAGTAACACCCCCCTTGCATATGAAGATACAATTGATGGATTCAAACGTTTGAAGGAGACAGAAAGTAGTTTTATTACGTGGCCAAAGAAGTATTTGGGAAAATACTACTAGTGTTACATTAATGTTGTCAAGAACTTGTTCTGTATTGTTTTAGAATTAGTTGCAAACTATCTGTCTACTTTACATAGTATTTAGACCATTTAAACTAAGACTATTGTAGCGTTTTATGAATCAGTTGCAAACTGTCTGTCTACTTTACATAGTATTTAGACCATTTAAACTAAGACAATTGTAGTGATTTATGAATCGGTTGTAAAAATTTTGTCTACTTTAGATAGTATTTAGACCATTTAAATTAGTAAGACCTCTTTTCTTTCCAAGTGCACCTTTCTGTTTTGAGTTCTAAAATGTTTATGCTTGATTTCGAGTGAAGTAATTGTATATTTGTTCTAATTGTTTTTAGCAGTATACCTTAAAGTTTGTGTGCAAGAATTGTGTTGATTATAAAATAAATTCTCTAGTATGGTTGTTGCATAGACCTCATATGTAGGTTGAGTTGTAATATGTAGGTTGAGCTGTAAGTTGTAATTTTTGCATTGGAAAAATGGTTGAGAAATCATTTCACATATATATGATATTATAGAAGCAAATATATTACAGGCCCAATGTTCATATTACCTTTCTTACTAACATTAGGCATGAGCTATAATTAGTTTAAATGGACCATTGATTGGTTGTGAGAAAAAGAAATACGAGTGTGTAGCTTGTGTGATATTTTACAGGATAGATCACACAGCTAGAGTAAATCTCACTAATCTCACTCAAGAATTGCAGAGAAGAAGAAAGAATAAGAATTGAATCAGTAATCACTCATAAACTCAGAAATGGAGAAATATGCAGTATAATCATACATCACCTGTAAGCTGGCACTGTGAAAAGTGAATACAATAACAATACTATGAAGTGAATTCGAATTAGCCAAGGTGATTCAAATTCTCCTCAATGTGTGGCTTGGATAGCATTGGAGACATCACCCAATCAGTGACAGTGGTCACAAATAGTCAAAAGTCAATCAAATGAGTCTAAATGAGTCTACCTGAGCCATGTGAGCACAAATAAAGGGATGGAGACTCCAAGGAGGGCGCATGAGGCTGTCAGTAGGTCAAGTGGCACTCCAATACAGACAACTGGAAGCTACATGCAGTTAAACTGAGCAATAAATGCATGAACAAGTCAATCAATGTTGCAACTGGCTGTTAGGAATTTTAGTGTAGTAGGGCACATTTGTCATCCAGGTGAGGAAAACAAGGTGCACTAGGTAGGTAGGATGGCTACTGAGGGCTAAAAACAAGCTCTAGGGGGCTGAAAATAGGTTCCAGGTGCTGGGGAGACTACCATACTGATGAATGGATGCATGCAAATATAAAAAATGATGGTGAGAATATTCCAACACCCCCTGCAATCCAAACTATGAGGAAGTAACTAAAAAATAGTAGGGCCCTGGTAACTGAGACGAAAGGTCACCCTGTACAACAATCTAAATAAATAAAGTGAGGAAAGAGGGAAAACCCAGTGGGAAGAAATCCCCCCCTCAAGATAGACTGTAGAAGGTAATCAATCATGTACATCACTCACCCCAAAAGGCAAGTGGACTTCTCCACCGAAGAAAGATCTATCAGCAAGAAATGGATCAGTAATGTGAGAAGGATGAAACCTTCCATTCTGAAAATCAGATTTGGTTCTCCTTAGATCAAGTGGATCTCCAACAAGATATCCAAAAGATCTAAGAGTAGTGGCTTCCCATATAGGAAGAGGAGGATCATCAGGTTCTTGTGGATTTGGATCTTCTATTCGCTCATCTTCACTGTTAGGTGCTAGATCTTCAGGTTCTTGTGGATCTGGATCTAGCATTCTCTCAAAAAGAGTTATCTTCCTCTTGGGAAGAAGAGGATCATGCTCCAAAAACATGTGCTTGAGTTCTCCAACAATGGATGCAAGCAAATCTGGAGGCTTCCTGAACTTGCTCTTCCTACCAAGCATGGTTAGAACAAATCCAAAAATATGAGGATCATTATGGAGCATGTGATTCGAACCAACTAAGGTAGAATCAACTCGATGAATGTGTATGTAGTTCTTTGATATCTCCTTTGAATCGAAATAGGTGAGATCATACCCAAATCAACTAATACATGATGGTGGTGGCTTGGACTTCAAATCAGATCCAAGAATTGATAGATGGATTCTTATGATCTCCTTTGAATCGGCAGGGGTGAGATCAAAACCAAAATTACAAGGATATGCATGAGACTTGAACCCAAGCGAATGATGGTGTCTTCCATCTTTGGTGAAACTCTGAAAACATGTGCCAATGACCAAATAGGAGTTCATAGGAAGCATTTGATTAAGGAGGTTGAATGCATCACCTCCAAGATCCGATTTTACCTCCAAAATACTCAATATATCGTCATCTTGCACATCAGTAGGCTCATGGGAAGTAGAGATTTCGAAAGTCTCTTCAACTTCTAGAGTAGTAGTTGACATATCTTGCTCAGAATTTGAATTAGAAAATGGATCAAGTCCATCAGTTGTGTTACTTTCATGCCATAGTCTACTCTCTTCATTTCCATGAGTGTGAAGAGAAGACTATTTTGAGAGAGGTAGGAAGTGAGAGAACTCATAGAGTTTAGACTTGTGGTTTGCAACACCTTTTGCAATGGTAGATCCTGCTACCATGTCTTGTATTTCAACCTCATTTGGAGAGAATATCACCCTCTTGGGCTCTCCAGTGTGGGCCATTTGGTAGACCGAAAGTAGATTAGCAGTGAGTGTAGGGACATAGAGCACATATGAGAAGTACCCATGATCAATCTTGATCCTTCCAATCCCCTTAGAGGAGACCTTAGAATCATTCCCCAACATGATGGAAGGTCCAACAGTAGATTTGAAACCAGTAAAGAGATATTTGGAGGAAGACATGTGTCTTGATGCTCCTGAATCTATGGTGAAGGAGGATTGTGTTGATGCACCTTCCATGAGAGCATGGAAAATCTATTTGTCCTCAGATCTTGATGGCTCACCTTCTTTCTTCCTAGCACATGCAGGTACTGGAAGGTTATTCTTTAAAGAAGTAAATCCATGAGATCTATGGTCTTCTTCATACATGAACTCCCAGGATGAAATCCTCTATTGCAATAGGTACATTTGGATTTCCCCTTATGAGTTTTATTGTCTTTCTTGGAATTCGAAACTCCTTCTGATTGGTTTGGAGCCTCCTTTTGCTTTTTCTCATTTGACATTCTGTCAAAAAAAAATTTCTTTCCCTTTCCATTCGCTCTCTTCATTTCGTTGGCAGCAAGTGCTGAATCCAAATTGGGTTTTATCATTACCATATGAACTAACTTCTCCTCCTCAAGTCTGAGAGACTGGATGAAGTCTTCAATTGTGGGAAACTTCCATTTTGGGATGGATAGCTTCACTGACTGGAAGGCAGAGACAAATACTAAGTATTTAGGGCCTAGTTTTGATAGTATGGCAAGGATGAGTTTCTTCTCTTCTTTCTCAATCCCATATCTCTTCAATTGTGAAATCAGATTTTTGAACTTGTTTAGAAACTCATTGATGGAGTCAAAACTGCAAGGGCTCAATGAGATGAGCTCATTTTCCAATTTGTTACCTTTCAAGTAATATTTTTGTCCAAGAAGAGATTCGAGCTTGTCCCAAACTTCTTTTGGATTTGTTAGATATATGACATGAAAATGGAGGTCTTCAGAAATGCTGAGGAGCAGCAGTCCTACTGCTAAGTTTATCCAAGTACTAAGATTTCTCAATTGCACGAGTGGGTTCGAATGCAGTGCCATTAAATACTCTAGAAATCCTTTTGGACTTCATGAAGATGTCCATATTGGCTTTCCATTTGAAATAATTGAAGGATTTTAGTTTTAGATCCATTGATATTGTTGAATTCGAATTGAAGATGGAGATAACCTGCAAAACAAATGAAATTATTGATGGATATTTGCTGCAAATTTGAATGAACACTACCTTAGGACAATGAGCACATGTGACTGGATCCTTCACACCTGGCTAGACCTCACTGTATTTCTCCAGTGAATTCAAGACAATTGCACCAGGAATTGTTGTGGAAATCCAGAGGCTTCGGGTGCTCAATGAAAGACAACTACTTAATGAATTGCTGCAACTGCTACTGCTGCAATTTGAATAGCTGGCTCCAACTCTGATACCATGTGATATTTTACAAGATAGATCACACAGCTAGAGTAAATCTCACTAATATCACTCAATAAATGCAGAGAAGAAGAAAGAAGAAGAATTGAAACAGTAATCACTCATAAACTCAAAAATGGAGAAATCTACAGTATAATCATACATCAGTTGTAAGTTGTCACTTTGAAAAGTGAATACAATAACAATATTGTCAAGTGAATTCGAATTCTCCTCAATGTGTGGCTTGGATAGCATTGGAGACATCACCCAATCAGTGGCAGTAGTCACAAATAGTCAAAAATAAGTAAAATGAGTCTACCTGAGTCTACCTGAGCCATGCGAGCACAAATCAAGGGATGGAGACTCCAAGGAGGGAGCATGAGGCTGATGAGGCTGTCAGTAGGTCAAGTGGAAATCCGATACAAACAACTGGAATCTATAGGAAGTTAAACTGGGCAATAAATGCATGAACTGGTCAATCAATGTTGCAAATGACTGTTAGGAATCCAAGTAGTGTAGTAGGGTGCATTTGTCATCCAGGTGAGGAAAACAAGGTGCACTAGGTAGGTAGGAGGGCTACTGAGGAATAAAAAAAGTCTCTATGGGGATGAAAATAGGCTCCAGGTGCTAGGGAGAGTACCATACTGATGACTGGATGTATGCAGTATGCATGCATGCAAATATAAAAATTGATGGTGAGAATATTCCAACAGGTTGTTTTAACCAATAGCTCAAATCAAGGTGATTTGTACCGTCTTGCAAAAAAATGTAGACAAATTACTCATGGAGATTGAACGTGATGAGAAACAGTCTTCATCACGGCAGCTGGTGAAGCAGGGCGTAGAGGCTGTGAGTGGAAATACATGGTTGTCTTATTGTTTCCATAGTTTTATTATGGTGTTGGGTTTTTGTATTATTTTTTATTTCACATTTTAACTGTTTGTATGCAGAGAATATTTGAATTCATGGTTCTAGGAAGGAAGGTCATTATTAAGGAGCGTTTGTCCAAGAATCACATCAAGAAAATATGAATGGATCGCATGCATGTTAATGTTTTTGTTAGTACCACAGTACACATTAATAGAGCAAAAAACTATCTATTTTCTGGTGTATTTTGCATCTATGTTATGACACTTCCTAAACATATTTGTATTCATGCTAGTGTTAATATTGTTTGTACCATGCAAAACAAGACTCTTTAAACAATGAAAAGCATGTTCTATCATCTAGACCCTACCTTTTACCGAGCGACCAACTTCAATGCCCGGAAGATGAACTAGATCATTATCAGTCTGAAGTTGAATCCTTGAAGGTGGTGGCCTATATGATGCCTTGTTGAACAATATTAACTGGATATCAAATAATTTTTTCTTAAATTGAAGTTTGAATTTCAATATTGTTAAAATCATTTATATTCAAACTGAATGTTAAGATTGAAACATTTGTCCTTCCAATGTGTAATTTGGAAAATTTATATTGCAGGGTGACAAGGATAGTCTTTTGCTTCATGAGATGGAAAATAACTTGAAACTTGAATCATCTAAGGTTTCAAGGAGGGAAACTGCAGTTGTTGATGCTAGAATAGTTGAGTTAGAGTTGGATTTGCGAGATTGCGTGACTAGAAGTAATTTATTTGAGACCAAGATTGAAGAGTATTTACATGAGTTAGGTATAACTGTTATACAGATGCTGTAGTGATGTAAGCAAATTGAAATATGATATTATCTCAGGTGCTCCTTTTGCATTATGTAGTGATCATGGAATTGAATCTCTTGAAACAAATGCATTTGGAACTTCTACAAGAAGGAAAGACATTATTAGTGAATTTAAATTCATGGTTTCAAGTCTTCATAAAGAGATGGGCATGATGCAAGCACATTTAACTAAATTTAAAGAGATAGCTTGTGAAGTTCATTCGTTGCGGTACGAGGTCCATTCTCTCTCAACTATACTTAAAAGAAAGGTAACTTGTTTCCTTTATGCTCCTAGAGAGGGGAAAGGGATCATGAAATGTGTGTTTGGGTTGGAATATCATGACACTTCCATATTCAAATGAAATATTTATTGTTTGGAATGCAGTCAAGTGAATACAAAAATATGTCAGATAAATGTGAAGACCATGCAGCTAAAATAAAATACTTGCAAGCTTTGGTATGCTTCTTCAAAATTGCAATGCTTAAAATTTTCTTCATTCTTTGGATCATTGGTTTGTTGGCAATTTTTCTTGTTGTTAATATATAGTATTGTAATAAGTGATATAGGTCACAGATCTAAGAGAGAATGAACAAGAGTTAAAGTTAATTCTGGGGATGTATGGACAAGAAACCACACATTCGAGGTATAAATGGAATATTTTTTATTTTATCTTATTTTTTTGGACTTGAGTAACTCTTTTCCAATATCTATATCATGTTTCTTTCCAAAGATAGATGGTAGTCACTACCTTATCTAATTTATTTCTTTTGTTTTTTTTGTGTGTAGTTCTTTACACAACAATGTTTGGCCAATGAAGAATAAGGCTTACAACTCTTTCGCTTTCATGTACTAGTGTGTTCAGCAATCTTTTCTGTGGGGATGACCTAGATGCTCAGTTTACTTATTTCTTGAAACAAGGTAATCTAGGGTTTTTTGTGGATAAAAGTAGGTATATGCCTGGTAACATTTTTGACAACGATATTTGCTAGTCAGTGTTTTACATTGAAACTTGATACTAGGAGAAAATATCGCTACAAAAAGCATGCAAATATGTTGTTTTGATGTTTTCTAGTTTCATGTTTTCATTTGTAACATGTATGTTTTTTCCATGATATTCTTGAATGAGAAGTACTTGATAAATGCATTTCTCTTTTTTGCAGCTGGGAATGAAATCTCAACTACACCACTTGTTCAAGTAAGAGAACAAATGACATGCCTTTGTGTTAGAATTCTTCATACGTATCACAAATTTTGTGCAACTGCTTCATCCTCTAGACAACTTATTGTTCCAGAGGTTCTCAAGATTTTATCACTTTATACACTAGGTACATACTGCATAAATAATCAACCATGGGAAAAATTATCCATTTCATGGTTCTCTTGTTGCTTTTCTTCTTTTATTTTTGAAATGACGTACTCTTTGATGTTTAAACAATTGGCTGATTTTTTTCTTAAATTTGTAGCATATATTGCATAGGTTGCTTCAAAATGTAAGAATCCAAAGATATTAACCTTTCTTAAATTTGTAGCATAGATTAAATGGGTTGCTTCAAAATGTAAGAATTTAAATATTTCCTTTTATATTGGATCCTCTATCAATGAGATATCTTGTTTAGGGTGTGCCTCAAGGTCAGTTTTTATGTATTTTTCTACATGATAATAGGAAATGAGCCTATTTTGTATCAATTTAAATTAGTTACTGAATGTATTTTGAGAGGTGATGATTATGTGTATAATAGGAATATTTACTTTGTGCAGTGCCCTTGCTAGGCACTGGGTCTCTATTTCATTTTCATGTAAATACCAAGTTTTTCCCTTAAGTTTTCTGGAAAAAAAAAAGAATCAACCGTCTTTGTTTCTGTTATCTAATGTTTATATGTCTCTGCAATTAAATAAACATGAGATTGAGACTTTTCATTTAACTCTGTTCTTTTAAAATGCATAAATTGAAAATAAAGAAAATACATTTTGTTTAAGCTAGCTCAGTAAAATACCTGGATCCGTAGATTTGCAGTAAGATAAGAAGATTCCTGTAGTGGATTCTGTAGGTTCCCTTAGCAACCCAAAATGATGTGTCCACCCTTCCGATCAGCTATTATCTTGCTGACCCTAGGAAATCAATGGATTTCCTAGCCCCTGAGCCCACAAACCGATAATCCCCATAGCAGCCTTGTCCTTAGTTCGATAACCATACTGTTCAGTGAGTTTTCCCCCTCCTCAATGGAGTTTTCTGCCTCCTCCATTCTTCGAGTTATCCCCCTCCTCGGAATATTTCACTTCTCCCTACAAATCCTCATAGTTCTCCCACAATAACCCCCCACTACTTTGTTAAATCCTCTCTTTATAGGAATCCTCCTCCTTCATAAAGTCATAACTTCCTTATCACTCCACCGCCCTAGCTGTCATGGTTTTAGGAAGTACAAATCATTAATGCAACCCCTTTTCAAGGTAAAATGATGATTATATATTATTTTAAATCATCCAAGTTTCTCTCGAGCAGTGGGATTATTCAATAATTTATTTAAACAAATCCTTTTAATTTACTTGGAAAGATTCTATCAATTAATTAAATGAATAATCTATTTAATAAATTATTCAATCCACTATGCTTTATAAAAAGGTTTATTATCATTATTATTATTAATTAAATAATAATAATAATAATAACAATAATAATTAATAATAATAGTAATTAAATTAATTGTGAATAGTAATTAAAATATTTATTTGTTTAATCGATAAGTGTCAACATAGTACTTCTGGGTATAAATAATGAAATATAATTAATGGTTTAATTAATCATAATCAACAATTATATAGTACACTCTTCTAGTATTAATGTTTAACTATTATACTTCATGTTGAAGACACATTCTCTTGAGGATACTTGTGATTAATGACACTTATTTTAATTGTTCATTACAATGTTTACACACAAGGACTAATTAACTTATTTTACACATTAGAACTTGGTAATATTTTACTAATTAAGTCATTCACTAAATACTTAATTGAGTTATCTATGATAACTTATAACATTGTTAAATCTTGATAAGTATGTTGTAAACCAATATTATCGCGCATGTGCATGATGTGCATGCATGGCCAGCGTATGCACAAGACGGACATGTACTATAAACATACGTCATAATTCCTATTCATAACAGCTAACTAATACTAATAATACTTTATGCAACTGAACAAGTATACTTTCATCATAATATTACTAAAACATCATCGGTTATTTTATCAATTAACCTTTAAGATTTCATTTCATTATTTTTATGATTACATTTGTTTAATCAATCAGGTACAAGGAAAGCTACCTACTACCACTAACTCAAGACCAACGGATACCCAACCCTCAATAGTACTAACTATCATATCCTCCCATCCTAACCTACGTCCACATCCTCCCTATCCTTCCTCTGCTAGTACAAAAGTGGGTGTCGGACTCACCGACCTGACCACATAGAACTTAAGAGCGATAGCGTTGGCTGAACAGCGGACCTATCCTCCCCTAGCAGGAATTTGACCATCGTCATCACAACTACATGGGGAGCGTGTCTTAGCACGACCCTCCCACGACCTCGGGTATTATAGGAACATAGGGTGGAAAACACATCCATCCCTCTCAACATACCGAGTCTACACCCTTATCAAATCATACTCTACTGCTATCGAGATTATCGGTCCATGTCATTGTATCATCAATTTCGGTTGCTAAGGTTTACTGCATGGATAGGTTCTTATCCATATATCAGATCAAGTATCCGGCTATCCCATAGCCCTTGTGTCCTGTAGGTTAGTATTCTACAAAATACACATTTTATAACAAGCAATTCCATTCGATCACCAATTGATCCATATCATCAACATCATTTGATTTCACGTCACAATTTTATCGCATCACAGGTATGCATGGAATATAACAGTTCTATCAATTTCATCATAGGATGGCACCCACGTACAACACCATATATTTCACATTTCATCAATGAAAACGCTAAACATATATTTTCACCATAAAAGCAATGAATCTCATGATAATCATAACTTAATAACTGCATGAATATAGTAACATCATAACCGTGGTATCAGTATGGACATAGTAACATCCTAAACATAGTAGCAACACATCATCATGTCTAACATGCCGAAAATATAGTTCACTCTATCTAGCTGAGTCGAACAGATAATGAGCAAATAAAGTGAAAGGTGTCTAACTCATAAACATGCCTAGTCAAAATATGGGGCGTTACATACACCCACCCTTCAGGAAACTTCGTCCCAAAGTTACGGTCATAATAATGCAGGGAAAATCTTGATGCCTAACCTCTTCATTCTCGCAAGTAGCAGGTGCTAGCCAAACTTGTCCTTCTTAGCCTTGACTTGACCAACTATGCTGATATTATCTTATGGTTCTATATCTTCAACATCCTAATATGTATTCTGATAATTAATGAGACATTTAGATTAATCCCTCTTGGAGAATCTCAATATTATATTTAGAATTATTAAAGGTTATAATCAGGTGCTACCCACCTTAGCATCATATTATGAACCTATAACCATGTCCTTAAGTTACCTCCTCCAGATCAGTTTATTCGTCACACAACCAACCCCTCATCATTGGTGTATCTTGATCCAACTTAGCATAGAATAATCAATTTTTTTTTTTAAATGGAGAGCTGAGAGTTCATAATCTTTAATTATTCAACAAGCGACTACAAGGATCTTTAAGATTTGCATACCTCTCCCAGGAGAGAAGATCCCTGTTATTTCATCCTAAGGTCAAACATTATTATTACCTCAGTGTTAATAAGCAATCTGCATCCTTGATGACCATAAGTATTGTAACAATATTAAATTAGGAGAACTATCATTTATTAGAATGTTTTTAGTAACTATATCTTATAAAAATGCTTAAGTTCACTGATAGTGTCTGTTAGGAGTTTAAACAACGTAACTTTATTCATTGAGGTGCACATCGGTTCCTATTTGCCTCCATTACTACCCCATTTACTTGTATTACTATTTCACTTAACCTTGTTGAGGGTTCGGCGCACGTTCATTCACGGTAACTTCCCCAGTCCCTCCATAATTTTCCTACTTTTATATTTTACTGCTTGTTCATTTTGTAATTATTAAATCCTAGTTGTTTCTAAAGGATGTTTTCCCCTCCATCATTTCATCCATCTTACTATATTGAAACATGATTAATTGCACATTACACATAGAAAATTTACAGTGTTGATTTTAATACATAGATATCTCCCATATCTTAATACTAATCAAATTTCCAATAGGGGAATCCATTCACACATACCTTAATTATTGACCTACCACCTCTATCTAGGTGCCTCACACAGCTATACATTATCACTAGACATGAGGTACACATATAATCTTACTCCCTTTCTTGCCAGTTTTGTAAAGATACCCATTCACATCCATAAATAATTTCATCATTTCTCATAATTGGAATGCACTATTTCCCCTAAAACATAGTCTTATTACAAATTCCAAGTACTTGATTTATAACAGTTGTTAGACTATTGGTCAAGTGTTATTGACTTTCAATTATCTCCCATTTTTATTACCTTTCTACCACGTCCTTGCTCCATTTACTACCTTATTAGATTTAGTGAATACATCTCTTGTTTCTATCGATGATCCTGTACCTAATGGGAAGCAACACAATTATCCTAGTCACTAATAGTGGTAACCATCATCCCTTAATATTTGAACACGAATGTTTATTTATTCAACAATTCGACGCATTATTAAACATAAGTGGACTCCACCATCATATTTAACTAATAGAACTAGAACACTTCTTCATTCATTACAATCTTTAAGGTATATCACCCTGCCATCTCACTTATCCTCCAAAACTTAGGTTCGAGATTTATAGCATAGCCCCCCCATATGACATCCTGTCGACACTTACTAGAATGAAACATGAGCCATAAGAAATCACTACATTGATACAAAATATGTCCCTTCATATTAATGCAGATCAGGTCAAACTCACTTACTCCGGACGCTAACTATAGAAAGATCGACATCACACCTCCAGTAGGTCACGACTCACCTATTCACATAGCTAAATACACAAGGTATCTTAAGTGCTAAATTAAGATACTCTCACCAACCCTAACTCTTAATGAACAATACACCGAACTAATGTTCCGTAGTGCACTTTCGCTGCCTAAATATTACTTTCATTGTTTTCACCGTCATACTTACTACTTATATTGCTATCATCCTTGTGATTAATTTACTATGTTCAAATTTATTCCCTATTTCTTATAAATTGTTTCACTATAGTCCCCTTCTTATACTACCTAATTATTATTTAGTTCATTTAATGTTTTACTTCTTGCCCTCTTTATATGTATAGGGTTAAATATTGACGAATGATATTATGATTATTATTTTCATGTCATGATTGAAGAGTTTATTAAAAGTTACTTTAAGAGTTACAGTTTTTATTATAAAATCTTAATCCTCCATAATCCCCACAATTTCGAAAAGAAGATCTCACATTTAATTCATAATCATTTAAAATAACTCTGAAACTTAGAAACCATCCACTTAAATTTATAAATATTTTTATTCTGTATAAAAATTATTCATATATCATGATTATACTATCATAATGAATACAATCTTCAAGGTTAAATATTCCTCCAATAAAGATTGATGATAAAGGGCAATGACCATATAGTGGAGAAAACAATAAATTATTATTCAAAAGCAGTGCTTAGTGGTTGTGAGACCACATAAATCATTATAAAAATAAATATTGTTATTTTTATATTAAATTTTGTCCTTACTTCATACATATATATATATATATATATATATATATATATATATATATATATATATATATTAAATTTAAATATTTTGATTTCTCCCTTTAAATATAAATTATAATTTAAATTCTATATATGAAAATTTAAATATAACTTCAACCTATATATATATCTATATTTATTTTCCAAAATTGAAATATATATATTAAATTTAAATATGAGCGCTAAGTGAATAGTCAAGCTAGCGTTTCAATGTCAAAGTCTAAGCCATACGACATGGCCCTATGAAGTTCATAGACATAGCAATGGGGAAGGGAATCAACGACTCACGGTGGACCTCGCGCCATCAACATGCTCGGGAGTTAAAGAAAGGGACGGTCGCGGTAAGAATACCACCCTTATACGTGTCATCCTCCTAGATCGTCCGCATGCTCATAAAGTGGTATGAGAAACCACCTATGGCCCGTGCGACACCGCCCTTGGGGATGTTATAAAAAGTGAGGTAGTTCCTTTCAGCAACCCATTTTTTTTTTACCCGGGGTGTCAACGGCCTCAAACCCTAACACTAAGCTTCAATGAGAGGGAAGGTGTCTCCACTATACTGGGATTGTCCAGATAGTGCCTTCCAAGAGAAATACAGCCGCCATTTCTTTGTGGAATGAAAGCAGCTAGCCACGAGCTCATTCTTCCTCCAGCCAGTCGAAACCCAGTCCCTTGTTCAGTAGGCGGTTTCGTTGGGGTTTTGGACTGCATCCGTGGAAATTTTTAAAGGAGAGACGTGATATTGAAGACCGAGAATAGTTTGTTTGCAAAAAAACTTGTGCAGAAAATAGAAAAAGGTGAAACCCTGGCGCAACTTCAGATTCTTCTTAATGAAACATAGATATCCACTTTTTGTTTTGGAAACCAAGATAAAAACAACATTACGTGTTCAGGTAATGGGACCGAATGGTGGACGGGCCTCGTCCCCAACGCCGTGGCCATACTGGATGGCCTCACCAAGAAAGGGTTGGTGCAGGAGGCCATGAGGTTATTCGGTGAACTGCGGCAGAAGGGAAACATACCCGAAGTTATTCGGTGACCTGTATTGCAATATAGGTTAACTATGGCTACATAAATGGGTTTGATCTGACGCTTGACAAGACCCTGACTTTGAAATGGATGAATGACCCAAGGCTTTTTCCATCGTCTGCACGGCCGTCGCTGAAGGGGTTTGCAGGGCAATGGGGCTCGACGACGCCAAGAGAATTTTCAAAAAAACTGAAGGACAATGGCGTCGTGCCGATTGCTTTCAGTTATCACGTATCAATTCGGGGTTTGTGCAAAGACAAAAGGCTTGGGGAAGCCGTCGATTACAGCCTCGAAATGCTTGACCAAGGTTGGCATCCTAACGTTGCAACTTTGGTTTCAATCACCGGTAGATTTTGTAAGGAACAGAGATCGGATGAGGCCAAGACAATTATTAATTAGTTCAAGGAAAAAGGGTTTTATTGCAGACGAGAAGGCTGTTAGGGAGTGTATGGATAAGAAGGGACCATTTTTTCCTGTCTGCTCGAGAAGTTACGTTTGGGAAGAGGACAGCACACAGCACAATGTAGGGTTTCAAATGGGATCCTGAAATTAAGTAGGGCCACTGAGGTTTTTAATTGATCCCTGCGAGGAAGATAGCCGACAGACTTGATCTTGTATGTTGAATTCTGTTGGGTGTTGACCAAGCAGTTTTAGTGATTGGAAATATTAGCCATATATGCAATGGCTAAATATATCATCTGAACCCCAGAATTTCAGAATTAAAAAAAAAAATTATTGTCTGGAAAGCAGATTGTCTGCAAGAGGCGCCATTGATTTTTCTTTGTAATATTGATATTCAGAGCAAATATGTCTGTCAGTTTGTGTTTACTAGGTAAGTAGAGGTAAACAGTGGATAGTTTTAACTATCTCAGAAAAAAAAAAAATGCTTTTAACCCTTCAGATTAGTGACATAATCTATATATATGCCATTTGACTGAATTTATGGTTTAACTATTGCGTTTTTGGCAAGATTTTACTCTGGTAGATAATACCGCTGCCATTTTAATATCGTGTTCAAGTTATCTCCGTGTTGTCTTATTCAAACTATCATTACCTTTAATTCTTGACAGAGTTTATCTCTGTGTTTGTGTGAATGTTGGCTTATCCCTTTTATTAGGGTTATCCACTGCATGGCGTAGTGCTTTCACCCTTTAATATTCCATGAGATGATCATTTACGATCTCCATTAGAACACTTCCTATTAATTATAGTTTAAAATCTTCACTGAAGAGTGAGCACAAACCATTTCCTTCTATTTTCTTTTTGATTATGAAAAGAATCGATTTCATTTATTCCTTATCTTCAAGTTTGCCTATTTAAAAGCTCATCGACTGGAAATTAGTTAATTGCACAGTATGAAATTTATACTGATCATTCCAGTTAGGTGTAGTATAAAACTTATATAACGATGTTGATAAAATATGGGCATTAACTTACTTTATATATAAAACTGTTTAGACCTTAACATCATAATATGAGTGTAGAAATGTTCCTACCTTGTAAACGATATTTAAATATTTAAAAAGGTTGGGTGTTACCTACTCTTTGTTATTTTGTTATATGTTCAGTTGTTCTCGCATCTATGGGATTCTGCTCCGTTTCAGGTTTACCTTAATCATCTCAATGCTCCTCGGGAAAAATTTTAAAGTCAGCTTTATTCGAGCGTTGTAGGCTTGAACTTTGAAGTTTCTTTCTTTTGGTCTTGAATTAATATCTTGTATTTATGTGCCGGCGTGGTAAAGTTCATATCGTTTGGAGGGTTGCAAGAGCCATAGAGGAAGTTCGACAGCTCTCTATCTATCCCACGTTGTCAACTTGCACGCGAGATATGGGTGGTTGGTGTTTGCGGAAAAAAAAAACGCCATCACACGTGTCTAGTTTTTATATATCCGCATATTAAAAACCGGTATGGCAAACCACTCAAAGGATGATGCGGAAACCGCCTCACGTGCCATCAAAAGTATTCCCTATTCATGGAAGAAAATGAGGTTTTATTCGGCATTAAAGGTATGTTCGAGAGTGAGCTTTGGGTGCAAGTGTGGCTTGCGTGGGCTCCTCTTAGGCTTGGCAAGTGGCTGTTGACAAATAGAAGAGAGTGCTCCTGGGATGGGCGCTTAGAGTGCTAGATGGTATTCGCGGGGGCCCTCTTTGGTTGGCTCTCGGTCGCTTGAAGGGTTCTTGGTGCTGAGCGCATGGGCTGGGCCCAATACTTCTTTTATTAATTCATGAGCTTGGTCGCTTGGGTGTACTGGCTTGTGCGTGAGCCTCTCTTCGACTTGCCAGTTGGGTAGAAAATAAATGAAAACTTGTTAAGGACCAGGGTTAGGCCTTTGTCCATTTTTTTTGGTTAATGGAGCAATGATACAGGGTCTTCTATAGGAGAACTCAGGAGTAGTTTACTGCAGATGTAAAAAAAATTTGATGGATGAATAAATACAATTTTTTTTTTTTGCTTTTGTTGTATAAATTTGTTTCAAAGGTTAATGAGATTACTTTCAGCTCGTCTCGTTAGCTCAGTATGGAAATATTGATGTTGTATGTTTTGGGCTAATTCCACCTTTTAAATATGTTAATAATTAGCATTTATATTTCTTTGTAATTTCCAGTTATGCATATGTTTATTAGATTTTAATCGCTAACCTTGGATGATATGTGAAAAGTTGTTAATTCGAAGTTTCGAGGAGTTACGGGGTTGAACCCTTTTACGAGCTTAAGTTTTTTTTTTTTTAATTTATAGTGATCACATTATTCCTGGGCGTTCTCTCGGATGAGACTTGGCCATATGATCTTTTATATACAATGTGTGGTTACCAATCTTATTTAAATGAAAAGAATATATTGATGCATATGTAAGATGACGTCGACTTACCCTGGTTGTAAACTCTGTCACCGGTATTACTTCCAAGCCTTTTTAGTTTGTACTCATAATTTAATATTTTTTCTGGAACAACATTGGTATTGTCTAAATTTGATTTAGTGGTTGTGATTACACACCGTATAATATAGTTCTCAGAACTAAGTTTTAGTTTGGTCTATTTATATATTATCCTGTACGATGCCATATAATTATGCTAGGGTTTTGAAATAACCTTTGAATCATAATATATATTAGTTTCATAAGCAGTTATATGTATATATATATATCGTTCAAGTTCTGTTTCCGTTATGCTTTGTTAATACACCGAAAAAGGCTCTTCAAGTTATCTCCCTTTTTGTTGCAGCCATCATATTTGTTTGTTATTTTCTAGTAAATTTACTATAATTCCAGGTGTAGTTAGGCCCTAAGGTCTCAATGTTTGAGCCTCGGCTCTGATACCAAATGCAGTGCCCTTGCTAGGCACTGGGTCTCTATTTCATTTTCATGTAAATACCAAGTTTTTCCCTTAAGTTTTCTGGAAAAAAAAGAATCAACCGTCTATGTTTCTGTTATCTAATGTTTATATGTCTCTGCAATTAAATAAACATGAGCTTGAGACTTTTCATTTAACTTTGTTCTTTTAACATGCATAAATTGAAAATAAAGAAAATACATTTTGTTTAAGCTCGCTCAGTAAAATACCTGGATCCGTAGATTTGCAGTAAGATAAGAAGATTCCTATAGTGGATTCTGTAGGTTCCCTTAGCAACCCGAAATGATGTGTCCACCCTGCCGATCAGCTATTATCTTGTTGACCCTAGGAAATCAACGGATTTCCTAGCCCCCGAGCCCACAGACCGATAATCCCCATAGCAGCCTTGTCCTTAGTTCGATAACCATACTGTTCAGTGAGTTTTCCCCCTCCTCAATGGATTTTTCTGCCTCCTCCATTCTTCGAGTTATCCCCCTCCTCGGAATATTTCACTTCTCCCTACAAATCCTCATAGTTCTCCCACAATAACCCCCCCACAACTTTGTTAAATCCTCTCTTTATAGGAATCCTCCTCCTTCATAAAGTCATAACTTCCTTATCACTCCACCGCCCTAGCTGTCATGGTTTTAGGAAGTACAAATCATTAATGCAACCCCTTTTCAAGGTAAAATGATGATTATATATTATTTTAAATCATCCAAGTTTCTCTCGAGCAGTGGGATTATTCAATAATTTATTTAAACAAATCCTTTTAATTTATTTGGAAAGATTCTATCAATTAATTAAATGAATAATCTATTTAATAAATTATTCAATCCACTATGCTTTATAAAAAGGTTTATTATCATTATTATTATTAATTAAATAATAATAATAATAATAATAACAATAATAATTAATAATAATAGTAATTAAATTAATTGTGAATAGTAATTAAAATATTTATTTGTTTAATCGATAAGTGTCAACATAGTACTTCTGGGTATAAATAATGAAATATAATTAATGGTTTAATTAATCATAATCAACAATTATATAGTACACTCTTCTAGTATTAATGTTTAACTATTATACTTCATGTTGAAGACACATTCTCTTGAGGATACTTGTGATTAATGACACTTATTTTAATTGTTCATTACAATGTTTACACACAAGGACTAATTAACTTATTTTACACATTAGAACTTGGTAATCTTTTACTAATTAAGTCATTCACTAAATACTTAATTGAGTTGTCTATGATAACTTATAACATTGTTAAATCTTGATAAGTATGTTGTAAACCAATATTATCGCGCATGTGCATAATGTGCATGCGTGGCCAGCATATGCACAAGACGGACATGTACTATAAACATACGTCATAATTCCTATTCATAACAGCTAACCAATACTAATAATACTTTATGCAACTGAACAAGTATACTTTCATCATAATATTACTAAAACATCATCAGTTATTTTATCAGTTAACCTTTAAGATTTCATTTCATTATTTTTATGATTGCATTTGTTTAATCAATCAGGTACAAGGAAAGCTACCTACTACCACTAACTCAAGACCAACGGATACCCAACCCTCAACAGTACTGACTATCATATCCTCCCATCCTAACCTACGTCCACATCCTCCCTATCATTCCTCTGCTAGTACAAAAGTGGGTGTCGGACTCACCGACCTGACCACATAGAACTTGAGAGCGATAGCGTCGGCTGAACAACAGACCTATCCTCCCCTAGCAGGCATCCGACCATCGTCATCACAACTACATGGGGAGCGTGTCTCAGCACGGCCCTCCCATGACCTCGGGTATCATAGGAACATAGGGTGGGAAACACATCCATCCCTCTCAACATACCGGGTCTACACCCTTATCAAATCATACTCTGCTGCTATCGAGATTATCGGTCCATGTCATCGTATCATCAATTTCGGTTGCTAAGGTTTACTGCATGGATAGGTTCTTATCCATATATCAGATCAAGTATCCGGTTATCCCATAGCCCTTGTGTCCTGTAGGTTAGTATTCTGCAAAATACACATTTTATAACAAGCAATTCCATTCGATCACCAATTGATCCATATCATCAACATCATTTGATTTCACGTCACAATTTTATTGAATCACAGGTATGCATGGAATATAACAGTTCTATCAATTTCATCATAGGATGGCACCCACGTACAACACCATATATTTCACATTTCATCAATGAAAACGCTAAAACATATATTTTCACCATAAAAGCAATGAATCTCATGATAATCATAACTTAATAACTGCATGAATATAGTAACATCATAACCGTGGTATCAGTATGGACATAGTAACATCCTAAACATAGCAGCAACACATCATCATGTCTAACATGCCGAAAATATAGTTCACTCTGTCTAGCTGAGTCGAACAAATAAAGAGCAAATAAAGTGAAAGGTGTCTAACTCATAAACATGCCTAGTCAAAATATGGGGCATTACACTTTGGTTCTAGGGCATTGCCAATTCATAGCACAATGTTTTTTTCATTTGGCCTACAATTGTTAGGGCGTATTATTTTTTTTACTCATCCTTTTATTTTTTTAATACCCAACAAAGAATTTGACTAATTTGTACTCGAACTTGCTTTTTGACAACATTGACAAAAAGTATTAGGCTACATCCTGATGTATGCATTGATGATCACTCTTATTGGATAACTCGAGTGGCATATATTTCTGCCTCTTTGGCACTCTATCTCTTGCTGCCAGGTATGATTTTATAAGGTATGATATTGTCACTTATATATTTTTGTTGTTTAGAGGTCATGAATAGAAAAATAACCATTAAAATCATGATAGTATCTAAGCTATCCAACACAACAAGTTGAATTATGCCAAAGAGAATAAGCATAGCAAAAGATACCAGAATTGGCATTGACCAAAGGTCATGAAACATTTCAACCATATTAGTCAGTATATCCACATCAACTGATATATAGTTCAAAAATTTCCCCATTCCATGGCTTTGAGGAGAATAATTTGAAAGGCATAAACCCTTTTGGTAAATTGTAGAAATTAGCGATGATTGCACCAACAAATTAAGTTTTCCAAAAACAAATTGTATTGATGATCTATAATCACTTCAGAATTTTTTCTAGAAACTGTACCAATGCAAGTGTCATTCCATTGTACCACATATCCTCTTTGTTTGTGGTAACATCTATGAAGCTTTGTATTAGAATGGGGCCCACATACATCACAACCAATTTTGCAAGGGAAAAAATGGCAGTGAAGCTAAATTGCTTCTAAAAGGACCATAAAAGCGCTAATACAAGAGAACATTGCCATGATTGCAAATTTGATTGAAGTAGAGAAGAAACACTTTCGACTCTATCTTGAGGTTCAAGCATAGGTATATCCTAAACATTAATGGTGTACTTATACCCAGTGGCCAACAGAGAATTCAACCAGCAAAAAAAAAAAAAAACCTACTTATAAATCATGAACTAGCATAACTCGTTAGGGTTCTTTTATCACACAACTTGTAGTCTTCCCTAATGGTATCCCATCCGGGATGGTAGAGGAGATGGACAACTAAATAGGTGACCCAAGAGATTCCACGGTTCCCAATGCAAGCTGGGAGTCACAATAACCGAGGAACTCTTCACTTTAGATATAGACGAGTCAAGACCAAGGGGGATACCCTATAGCCAATCTAAGAAGATTAGCCAATGCAATGGTTCTTAGGGAGATGTGAAAATGGAGTTACTAAAACCAATGAAAGCTTAGGTGAGTCCAAGAGTTTAAGTATGGTTGAAGAGGATCAAGATATGAGAAGTGTTTCAACCAATGAATGAGTTAGGCCACCTAGGGAGATCAAAGAGATAGATCTAGTACCATAAAATACACAAGTGGGACCCACTTCCTTAAAATATGGAAATGACCCAAATGGGACCCACACGGTAAAGTTATGAGTGATATGGCACTAAGGGTTTTTTGATGACGTGGATCTATGGATCCAATTTAGATTAGGAAACACCCACATATGGGATCTAGCACATGACACAATCCCTAAGGAGTGTGAATTGACCCAAGGAGACTAGTGCCTTAAAATGAAGGGTAAATTGAGTCCAAATTATGCCAAAATGTAGATCGGGATGATTAAGGAAATTATCAAGGTGGGTTTTCAGTGGCATGCCCCAAGGTAGGCTATATCTCCATAGATCTAAGGTTGAAAGTGCATCACCCAATGACCCAAGTGGGGCACAACCCTCAAAATGAGGAATGGGGCCCACAAGGAAAAAATCAAAGAAGTGAAGCACTAGGGGTAGGTTATCAAATGAGAGGAGTGAAAATTCAAGTGGGATCTCACCTACCCATGTCTTGGAAGTAGAAAAAATCACCCCCCCAAGGAGTGCTACCTCACCCAAGGAAAGCTAAGTGCTTTGGGAAGTGTGTCAAATGAAGCCCAATCCACACCAAACTATAGATACGAATTGCCGTGGATGCTATAGAGGTGGGTTTTCAATATCTTACCCAAAGCCAAGCTAGATCCAAGTAGATCTAGGAAAACAGAAAATGAGGGTTTTGATTTTAAGGGTTTGATGACCAATGAAGAAGAATGGATGGATCTAGGTACATACCTTGAAGAACTTACCTCAATTGCTTGTGGCCACTTTGCAAATTGACAGCATCCCCCTATGTGTATATTCAAGAGTGATATCTCAGTGCTCCAATCCAAACGTCCTCCTCCTACAAGACAAGATCAAGTGAAACAAGCCAAGTAAGAAAACTATGAAAATGATGAAGAGATGTAATATAAAGCATCAACTATGTCACAAAGATACAATAATGATACTCCTTGTCACCAAGATCAACCCAAGAGAGAATATGTGGATCCCTCCAACAATAACCCTCTTCAAATCGTCCTCCTCTCCACCAATTCGTCCTCCCTGCAAGAAAACAACGTGTAGCCCCAAGATCCACAATGATACATAGAATAGATACTGTATATTCAAAGTGCAAAAGAATCCACACGACAAGAGAAGTATGCTCCACAAAGAAGTATTCTATTCCAATATTCAAGAGCTCCAAAAGGTGCTTTTACAATAAGGGGTATCCTCCTTATATAGGATAATAAAGACCAAAACCCTAGATCTCAAAACCACTTTATAATACAACAAGATGAGTGGTTGAGATTAAAAGATCTCATAATCAAATCAATGGATAAGATGAGCCTATACATCATATCACATGGATCACTCAAAAGAGGGATGACGTCATAGCCTAAAGTAATGCATGGGGGTGACGTCATCACTAGGAGGGGGCTAAGACGCATGGGCCCACCTCATATGACTAGGACATGACTTAATAATCTCATGGTGGGGATAGGAGGCATCAATCCTTACTAGCTCATCCCCATGGCACAATAATATAAAATAATGTGTCCAAGATAATACAAATGATCAAATCTTGTCTCCAAAACTGGTAGAGACATGCAGTAAATGGCCTCTTATGGCCATTATGTACCCCATTGAATGATGATATCTGGATGGAAGATGGGGGGTTCACCCTGTAAGACCTCTGTGAATACCAAGTTCCAAAACCTTGCCTCAATTTCCCAAATCGAATTCCTCAGTGACCCTTTTATTCCATTTTTTTTTCACCTCGGTAACTGTGACGCTACCCAAAATGCCACCCGGAGTGCCTGCGATGTCAAACTGAGCCCACCAAGATTTCTAGGAGGGGGTTATTATGGTAGAATCAAGTGGCTGGACCACCCCCTCCTCATACAGCGCCCTAGGTGAACTGGCCTCTCATGGCTCCTACTGGATAGGCTGGGAAAACAACCCCAAATTTGGTCAACAAGTGGATAACTGCATCTATAACTGTTAGAAGTGCCAGAAACTAAATGATAAGTGTCTCATTGGATCCATAAGACCCAAATATACTAAGAATGTGTACTCATACACCATGGGTTGACCTGAGGGGTCAACTATAGGGTCCACCATACACGGACAATGCATAATCTGATGATCTGGAATAATAATAAAACCTGCTGAACTGCATCAATCACCATATGAATCATATGTCCACCATATGGTATCATCAACAAGAGTATGTGGGACCATCAATCATCATCCATAAGCACATATGGCCCACATCATCACGGATCCCAAGGATGACCATGGTCAAACTATGTTTGACCGGGTCAACATACAACCAAGGACAAGATTATATCAATAGATTGAAGACATGTTCTTTTAATCATATTCACAGCACAGCTTAAAGTACATCAACATTCGATGGCAGTTTAATACATGTAGATATTTTAGTGTTATTTATATCCACTTGCACATAAGCTTTAATGACAAACTCACCATTGGACATGGTCTAACTGCTATCTAAGGGTGAAGGCTAGGTTGGGAAAAGGGGATGACTTGACCAAATTAAACTAGGTGACACTTTGGACGGGGAAAAGGGAAGCTACACTCTATGTCGGACAAATAACATGGGTAAGGGTTGTGCCTCACAAATGGATAAGTTGTTTAGAGAGTGCTTATTCAACTTAGGCATCATGTATACATCAAGCTTGATCCAAGTTCATTAGGATCATTCAATTTCACTTCATGGCCTTTTGGCCTACATAACCCTTCGGATTTCAAATGTGCTAAGAAGCACAACTAGTTGCAGCTTGCATCCAGGGCATGTTTATACACATATATAAGGTCAGTAATAATAGATATAACTTTGAGTAACCATTGCTTTTTGGACCTTTTTACACTCTTCAAGGAGTATTTTAGTAGTTCATCGCTCTTGCCCTTTACTCAAGTGTGTTTAAAAACACATTCTAGAGTTTACAGTTTCCATGGGTGAATTTATAAAGATTTCCAATAGGTAGTACATGAGCTTTCAGTTTTAGCCAACAACATTTCAAGTGACTAGGGGGACTTCTGCCAGTGCCAAACATTGGGAACCGACCAAAATGATTTAGGCCTACAATCCAACTTACCAAAAGCAAGTTTTGTCACCAACTCAGAGCTGAGACACTAAACAAACATGGATGCGGTCCAACACAGAAGTAGTAATGGGGAAGTCCTTAGTATCAAAAAGTCAAGAAAGACAAGTCAAAGGTAAAAGCCAATATAGGAAGGTCATGGATGGATGGAGTCAAGTGAAAGTGGTGTCTAAGCTAGCAGAAAAGAATGTCTAGGAAGACCATATCTATGTTCATAGGAGGGTAATAAAACCAGTGGGTTTTGTCTAGAAACCTAAATGTGCAAGTGATACATCCATTCAATAATTATAACATCAACCAAGATATTCAATATTAATTTTAATAATATTTCCATATCCTGAATCATATACCAAGCTAATGCTATGAAGATGACCAAAACAACAAGATAATAGTCCATAGTCAATAATCAGAAATCCATAGGTCATATCACATCATAATAATAATCATCATAAACCATCTGAAACACTGCTACAATAACATCACTGGGCACTGAACTGAAACTATATGGAATAAAGGGTCACATCAGTCATCAAATCTGAACTCTCAAGGCTCATCCTTTGCACAAGGTCTAACATAAGTCTGACAAAATACACTACTCTGATCGTGAGTGATCCCAAAATATAATCTCACCATACCCGATCTCTGTAAAAGCAAAGCTATGGAATATGCAGGCATCTGCTTAGTAAGAATAGTAGCCCTACTACTATGGTGTGATAACAGGTTCCAGAGTTCTGTTGTTGCAAGTCTTGCCCCACCCCCCCCCTTGTGATTTTGTGTATGGAAGGCCATACACCTTCCATGTATGTTCAGGTGGTGATCCAAACTTTCCATGTAATTAATACTATTGGTCCTTCTAGAACTAATTTGTTGTAAAGTAGGATAGCCTTTGTGAGGTATTTTTCCTTATTCATATTTGCTTGGGTTCCCTTTTCAGGGCTCATCATACTTACGTATATCACTTTACTATGGAGGTCTGTTGACCATGGGAATTGGTTTATATTTTTAAAGGTCTTTACTTAATCCTAAATCATCCCATTCTGTGTTGATAAGTTACATAGAACAATTCTATGCATTTTCTTTGCATTATAGTCCTAGAAATTTGTGCTAGTTCATAGTTGCTTTAACTAGCCAAAGTATTTCCTTCAAAAACATATTGATTTGATTACTTGAGTATATTTTGTGGCAATGTCTGGAAATCAATGCCAGAATGGTACGCTGAAAAAAATTTAACAGTATCTTTTGTTGTTCTTATCAAACATCCATATCCTTATAAGAGTTAAAATCTGCTTTGTTGTGTCACTCTTGTTTCATTTTCATGTAATCTACTGTATTGTGTCACCCTTGCTTCATTTTCATGTGATTGCCTCTTTCTTGAATTTAAAATCTTGCTTTTAGTGGTTTCTTGATTTTTCACTTAATTGATTTATGCTTTCTTGCAAGATGTCTTGAATTTGTTTTTTTTTCATGAAATGCTTTGTGTTATGTGCTAATTAAGTTTTTGAGACCTATTTTTTCATATACTGATGTGTGTATTGTTTCCATGCAGGGAAGTAAATGCATGTTTGTTTTACTCAATGCAGAGCAGAGGGAGAAAATGGTTTTAGTAGAAAGAAGACAAATAGATGAGAAAATTCAAAAGATAATTGACCTTAGGAAGAAAGTAAGTAAGTAAATGCAAGTTTGTTTTACTCAATGCAGAGCTGAGGGAGAAAATGGTTTTAGCTGAAAGAAGACAAGTAGATGAGAAAATTCAAAATATAATTCACCTTAAGAAGAAAGTAATTTGTTGAACCATAGGAAGTGCTTGAAAGTAATTTGTAATTTGTTGAATCAAGTTTTCAAGACCTGTTTTTTCATATACTGATGTGTGTCTTGTTTCCCTGCAGGGAAAGTAAACGCAAGTTTCGTTTACTCCATGCAGAGCAAAGGCAGAAAATGGTTTTAGCAGAAGAAGACAACTAGATGACAAAATTCAAAAGATAATTGACCTTAAGAAGAAAGTAAGTAAATGAAACTTTCTTTTACTCAATGCGGAGCAAAGAGAGAAAATGGTTTTAGCAGAAAGAAGACAAGTAGATGAGAAAATTCAAAAGATAATTGACCTTAAGAAGAAAGTAAGTAAATGCAAGTTTCTTTCACTCAATGCAGAGCAGAGGGATAAAATGGTTTTAGTAGAAAGAAGACAAGTAGATGAGAAAATTCAAAAGATAATTGACCTTAAGAAGAAAGTAAGTAAATGCAAGTTTCTTTTACTCAATGCAGAGCAGAGGGAGAAAATGGTTTTAGTAGAAACAAGACAAGTAGATGAGAAAATTCAAAAGATAATTGACCTTAAGAAAAAACTAATTTGTTGAACCATAGGCAGTGCGTGTGCCCCCTTTATTGTGCTTAAGAATTTCACCTAATACTTGTGATTGTTTAATGGGATTAAACTGTCATTAGATACCATTACCAAAGATTAAGATGAGTTTAGCCAAAATAACCATATTCAAGCTTTTGTTAGCAATGAGAATTGCAATTAGGCCTAGGTCATCATGATTAGGCAGCTTAAGATGTGGGAACTTGAATTTTTTAAGTGGTTGCTACTTAGATATCTTAGGAGCTTAGGATTGAATTTGGTTACATATTAATGAGGAAAATACAACTACCTAAAGGATGGGAAATTATTGATACATTTTCTAAGTGATGTCCAATTTATATTGTTTTTCCATTTTGTTTAAGTAGTGTAACTCATTGCAGAAATTTGTAACCAGTGTTCTTTATGTTCTTGCCAATTGATTTGATTTTTCAAAGGTCATCATTCAATAATTGTTTACGTTTATTTTTTCTTTCATGGAATGTGCTAAGATGATGCAGGTGCATTATCATCGACATAAGGCAGGGGAAGATTCACCCAATGGCCATTGTAATATTTTGAAAAGTTATCGATATTGCAGATGATTTTAATGTAAAGTATGGAAACAATTTTTGTTATGGACCAGTATTAGTCCATTAGTGGATATTCAGTTGGAAACTCATATTTATTGTAATACTTGACATTTCATATAATATAATTTGCGTGGTTGAAAATTATATATATGTTGGTACTTGATATTAATTAGTGTTGTAATTAACTAATATTGTGACTTTGCATGATTCACATGTGTATTAGATGAGCATGATTATTATATGATTTTTTTTAAATTTAGACATAATATCAATATTACTAAAAATTTATGTTGATTAATATAATGGACACCATTAAAATCACTAATAAATAATGAACACATATGAACAACTAAATTGGTCTTTTATATTGATTAACAATTACCACAAATAAAATGACTACAAATGATCAAAAAGAGATAAATGACCACTACAAAAGTGAAAAATAAGCGACCAAAAAACAACCAAAATTCGCATATAAATGACCAAATGCTGACCATTGGTGGAAAATTAGTGGTCATTGATCACGTGACCAAAAAAGTGGTCATATTTAGCTTGGTCGTTTATAGTTTATCTTGTGGTCATATATTGGGTCGTGTATTGGGTCGTTAATTTGGTCTTTAATTGTCACAATTAATGACCACATTAATGACCAAATATATGACCATAAGAAAAACTATAAATGACCAAGTTAAATATGACCAATTTTTTGGTCACGTGATCAATGACCGTTAATTTTCCACCAGTGGTTTCAAAATAAAAAGTGGTCATTTATATGTATATTTTGGTCGTTTTTTTTCCATTTATCTCTCATATTCTGTTGGTTGTGGAGGTTGGTCTCCTAGATTCATAGATATTATTATTAAGCCGTGTTTGTACCCCAGCTTTATATGATATGCAAAAGGACTGTACACTCACCCCAGCTGGGGGGTGTGGGGGGGGGGCAAAGCCTCCCCCCACTGGGGTCCGGGGGTTGTTTTATGGGCCCATGGTTTTGGGTAATCTGTGGTATTTTCCCATGGTATTCCCCTTTATAAGAAAGACATTGTAATACAGCTAGGGTTGATGTATTAGGTATTATGCATTGTAAAGATCTCTGAGATTGAAACGACAGACTGTGAGACAGTGAAGAGGAAGTGCAACGGATGTGCTGTAGGTTGTATCCCTTCATTTGTTGGATGGTATAATAATAAGGACTAGCAATTTCAGTGTGGACGTAGCCCATCTTGGGTGAACCACAATATATTGGTGTCTCTCTTGTAATGTGTATGTGTAATTTATATTTGCATCTTCTTTATTGTTATTGCTTTGCGATCCTGTTTTTCTAACATATTCTACTAGTGTATAAGGGGTAAGTGTCTGAATGTCAATAACTTCAATTTTAGGTAGGCCTAAATATTTTGATTAGTTATGTTCATTGTATGTCTAGATAGGTACTTCTCTTTCAAGTCTCTCCCAAAAAATGTGTGAGTGTGTCTCATCTTGGTATATGTTATGGCTATTTAACCATCTGTAGGTCATAGGTGGTTCGACACTTTTGGTCGGAGACCCTCTTAACCACCAAGATTTACAGGTTAGATAGTCAGCCACTTTTGCTTTCTTTAAAAGTTTAACCAAATTTATCTTTTATGTAAGAACAAACAAACCTAAGGCATTTTATGACACAAATCAACAAGAATAAATCACCTATGCAATAAATATACAAGAAACAACAGGAAAATAGAGTAGGGAACCTTCCAACAACTAACCTGGGAGTATGAATGCGCAGGACGAATAGGTGAAGGTGATAATGAGACATTTATGGTAACTCTCGCACAACTATCACCCAATATGCAAGTAATCTCATGAAGACAAGTACCCTCCAAGGGAGTTGAAACATATGTTTTATGTCTACCTTAGGTATCACAAGCACGTCCCTCTTGCAGTCATTTGTGTGAACTTAGAAAAAGTAATTAAGGTTACCACTTCACAAATCAAAAATTGAGGGGAACAATTGTGGGTTAGGTGTCTAGGTATGGGTAAGGAACATGGGATGTATGTATTACACCTAAAACTATGACAAAATTGGTGTACCCTTAAGGACTTTCCAATTCTATCAAAGCTCCTATACATGCATAACTTACTAGACATGCTAGACAGGATAATCTGTCAACTTGCCTAGATTGACCTAGTGCTCAACACATGTATGAGACATGTTTTCCCGACGAATGTTATTTTGTAAAAATGGATTTTGGGACTCTTTGGTATAAACTAGTTTAAGGTTTTGTGGCCTTGGAGAATTTACTCTCCACCATGTTACAGCGTAATTTTCCACCTTGTGAGCATCAATACTCTTTGTCCTGTAGGATCCATTTTACTAACTCAGATCCACTTTATATCCTTCAGACACACTATTTTCCCTATTTTTTCCTCTGTACGCTAGCTGCATCACTACAGTGAGTGTACCCACGAGTTGCATCACTATAGCCCGCGAGTAGCATGTAAAGTGGTAAAAATCACTAGTTAATTACTTTTTACTCCCAAAAAGCGGTCATAGGGTGACCTTTGGCCCTCCATTTTACCCGAAATGCCTCGATGTGTCCTTTCACTTACCTTTGGGAGGACTATATATTGAGCACATATGGCTTATGGACGGGAGGAGAAAGAAGAGCAAGAGAACTCTAGTGGATTTTTGCCCTATCTTGAGTCTACACTCATTGATCCTTGTAGTTGTGAACCCTTTATGTTCACCTTCCAAACTCCTATCATAGTTTGAGTTTGCCATTCCATGGAGGATTGAAGTGGTGGAGGCACAAGTGGATTGATCCAGATCTTGGTTCAAATTGGTTTCCGGTAAGAGGTCATATCACATTGTACTTCTTGTTATTTATTAATAGAAATACTCATATTCTCGTCCATTAATGTTGTGAATGTTGTTTATATTACATTGGGTTGCATTTACTTATAATATCATGGACCATTGTTATTGATGATGTTAATGTTGTTCATATATCATATGTGCTTGTTGTATATTGGATGTCAAGACTAATTTGCAGGTTCAAGTGCACGGATTGAAAGCTCCAACGGGGATCTACATCAAACGTTTGGATCGAGGTTGGTTATCTTTTTGATTATCTTAGCTTTGTCATTTATATAGATTAGTATTGAGAATTGAGTTAATTTATGGTAGTCAACTGTCTGTTGTGGTTCACCCCAGGCCATAGAAAGTTTTCTCCAACATAGAAATGGCAACTCCGCTGGGGAAAACATCCATTTTTGGGGATTTTTGAGCATTAGTCCTTATTTAGAGTTGTCGTTTGTCGAAGCTCTGTGTCACTAATTGGCCGTTGAGATACATTATAGAAAACTGGTTTTTTATAACCATTGGACTCTTTGTTGTCCCATTTGCTTTTCCCTACCCGCGGGTGGGCTTAACTCTGCCCACGTACACCCGCTTCTGTTTACACTACTTCTCGCGGGTACCCGCAAGTATTCCTTCGACAGTAGCATACAACTCCAGCTTTGGTTGATTTATGACCTTTGGTTGTTGTTGGGTTGGTTTTGGATGATCCTGAGTCTTTTTTGGCCTGATTCTTGACTGTTCCATGCCTTGTTTGTGACCAGAACTCTTCTCTTCTCTTGGTTGAGCCTTGTTGGTTTTTTACCCATCCTTGGATTTAGCCTTGTTGGTATTTTCCGATCGATCTCATTCTGTTGGCTGAGTCTTACTGTTTGGGATCTGTTGGGTTGTCTTAGCGATTTCTTCTGCATATCAGTGACTAAATAGTAGGATTTTGCTTGCATTTTTCATTCCATTATATTGAAAAATACAACAAAAAAAATAGTTTTGCATTTTCCTTTTGTTTATAAGAGAAAATACAAAAAAAAATTACTTTCATGTACTTCATTTTGCATTGAGTGCTTGTTGCTTTCATTTAGGTTTTGCTTGTGCATTGAAAATATAAAAGAGTTGCATTTTTATTTCGAAACCGTTGGATTGATTTTGCATGCTAGTGGCATTGTTTTTATTGGATATATGAGTCTAGAGTTTGACGATTTTGCATATTATTGAGTCATGTAAATCACTAGTTTCACGACCATATCCTTTGAGTAACCACATCCATTAAAATTAATGCTTAATCTTAAAATTGATTAGATCGATTTTATTTATAGGGTACACCAACTAGCATAGGTTTAGAGTCTTGGAATAGATCATTATGAGTAAACAATCCAAGACTATTAGACGAAACATTATGTGTCTGACCAGGGAGTGGTGAAATCCATGGTATACATCGATGTTCTCAGGAAGATCTACTCAGACCAGAGTTAAGCACGAGGTCACGGGAGGTTCGTTGTGGAGATATCCCTCCAATATCAGTTGAACGTGGGAGATATTTCCAGGGTTTGTTCGTATCTGGGGACTCTTGGGGGATTTGACCCTCTTATAGTTTCGAGCTTAGCTACCCTACCCATATGACGGATCCCACCTGCGACTGTCCCCCTGGGCATTGGTTATACTGCGGTGACCATAGTTTCCTTACCTAGGTATCGCATAGGGTACTTGAAGTGGTTATACTGTTTGTGTCCTAAGTCAGATAGGGGTTGGACAACACAGTTGCTTGTTGCCGAGGGTTATGGCACTTTGCAGGCAGTGAAGCCTGGGTGCCTCTATAACTGATTCTGTTACCTCTGGCTATAGTTTGGGAGTCTCAAGCCTCTCCTAGGAGAGACATACCGACTCTAGTGTCGGGAGCTCATTTAGCCACTCTGTTTGTCTTCTCTTGGTTGTAGTTTCTCTGGGTGTGTGCTTTTGATTTACTATTTTTAATCGATAGTTGGCCGTTAGGAGACGTTGTGATTTTATTTGTTCGGGTACACAGGGTACTACCAAAGGACCGAACAACCCTACCGCGTTTTGGTGTACACTTCACACAAATAGATCACAGATCAACACACCGATGTTTTGACGTGATTTAAACCCTCTTGAGGGAAACACTCCACGGCCCTGGCCAAATAGCTTCTACTGGACAATTTATTATGCAAAGAAAGAAAGTTACAAATGAGCTTCTCATAATCGATCAACTAAACAATGACCCTCCATGCTCTTTAAATAGAGATCATGGACCAATCAGGTGTTAAGCCACGGATCAATGTTAGGTTTTATCTAAGAGAAGTTGAGTTGTCGGATCACTCTATGTCGGGAACATATCGTGACCGTCGGATTAAGTATTTACAAATGCATACTAATGCATACTAAAGAAACACACTATCCCTAACGGATATATTACACAAGTTGATCTTAACTAACTCCTAAGTGTCTAAATATCCTAACATTATTTTCTCTCCGCAGATATCGTGGCGCAGAGTCCTACTCTCCGTCGATCCCGTCGGTTGGCTGGTTTAAAACCGGTCGAGATTTCATGTCGCGTTGCTAGGGGACACCGACGGGCTCCCTCCGAGTCTTCGGATTCTTACGAGACATACGTCTTAGATGTCATGACTGCTGCACACTCTGACACAGGAGAAATCCCTACAACTCCATCGGGTAGAGTCGAACACACTTCAGACACCCCTACTCCTCGTGAGGCGTGGGGGGGGGCGATCCACCTGAGACCCAACCTAGTTTGTTTGGTCCAGACCCGCCTGAGACTCGACCTAGTTTGTTTGGTCTAGATCCACCTAAGGACAACCCATTCGATCCTTCATATCCACATAATTATTTATACGGGATGCCATAGTTACATGATGACACAGGTCCTACGATCAACCCTACCGCGTTCTCATATGGTATGCCTAATTACAACACAGTTGATCCTTCCACTGCTTTTGGTAGTCACACTGGCACTAGTCATGGTGTTAGCAACACTGGACCCACTAGGGGCAATACCCTCACCGAGGGCACCACGTTGTCCACTCACACACATAGTATGGGGACCGGTCATATTCCTCCTAATAATGCTAATGTTGGAAGACGGCCTCCTCCTAGGGCTACCCAACCTAATAGGAACACCGTTTGCAACACGACTCGCCATCCACCACCTTATACACATGTCGCTACCCGTCAACCTACGACCACTTTCACAAATGTTAACGCTCCTCCCAACCATGGGGGTGGACATATACCACATACCTTTTCATCTGCTGCCGCTACTAGTAATGCTAATATAGGAGGTGGGAATATACCTCATTCTCATGGTCATAACGCCACCATTCCTGCTACTAGTAACACCAATGTTCGGGTTGGGAATACACCTCATACTTATGGTCACCACACGACTGCTCACACTAATCCTAATGCTTATGCTGGGGGTGGGAACATACCTCACCATTATGGTCATTACAACACAGTTCCCGCTACGAATAGTATGTATATGGCCCATAATTGTGGTGGCAACCCTTACTACAACATAGTCGGTGTCGGCCACCAATACAACCCACCTCAATATGGTGCCCAAAACACTTATATACCTGCTTACTCTCATACAACTCAGGTCGGATGAGGTTATCAATCTTATGGCCATGGTCAAGCTTATGGTCCATCAAGTCTGTATAATCAGTAGTTTAATGCTCATGGTCAAGCTTTTGGTCCACCTTATAATTCGGTTCCGTTCAACCAACCTTTTATGGGGGCTTATAATCAAGCTTTCCAGCCATAGCTCCCGTTCCTTGCACGTTTGAATCTTCTGGATCTTTCGAAGCTCACGAATGATCTAGTGTGTCACGACCCTAGTTGGCCTCCGGTCCCTACCAATCTCCCTTCAGACATTCCTAAGTTTGAGGGGAAAGGTGGTGAGGATCTGTGTGATCATGTCACAACGTTTCACCTTTGGTGCTCCTCCAACTCGTTGAATCACAATTCCGTTAGATTACGACTATTTCAATGCACCCTCACGAGGGCAGCTGCGAAGTGGTATGTTGAGTTGCCTGGGAACACTTATAGGGGATTCAATGAGATCGCTTTGGTTTTCTTGGATCATTTCCAGTTACCGGTTCGCTACGATACTGGGATTGAACTTTTGTCTACCTTCCGTCAGAATAAGGCCACACATATTTCTAACCATGTTCAAGAGTGGCGTCAACGAAAGCGATTAGTGAAAGTCAACATTCATCCAGAGTTTATGTTGGAATGGTTCGTCAACTCTCTACTCTCATATATTGATAAGGATGTTTTGATGTCCGGTATTGTGACTGAGGAGCAAGCCATCTTAAAAGTCTAGTAGTTAGATTTACTATACTCTCAGTCTGCCATTTTGTATGACATTATTCCTGACACACCGCAAACACGCCATGAGCCTAAGTCAGTTCCTGGACCGCATTCCAATGGCATTGTGGGATCCGGAAGCACTCGCCCTGTATATTTGGTGGCTAATCAAATGTAAAATTTGTCGCTAATCCAGTCTACTCCCGGACAGGTTCACACCTTGTCGATTTCCACCCCATCGTCCGATGTACACTTTGTGCAAACGACAAACCCATCGGGTAACCAACAACCTAGTGGTAAGAAAAAGGGGAGAAATAACCGTAAGGGTGGAAACAATGGGAACAATAATAGCAATCGCAATACCCCTCATAAGGAGAATGCCAACCCTCCTCGAGAAGGCAATAATTCTGGTGAGGACCGTAAACCTAGGCATAAGGTGAAATTTCCTTGTAAGCTTTGTGGGGAAGATCATCTTACTCACTTGTGTCCCCAAATCGAAGAAGCATCGAAGCATTTGGCACAGAGCCTAGCTGTGTTGAAGGATCCCCTTACTCATCATCAAAACATGGCTTCGCATGCTCCCACCACTGGTTATGGACCTAATGAGACTGCAACGTCTTCTTCCAATACTAGTGGTTATGGATGCGTGAATATGGTTCAATCGGAGGTTAGTGTTGCTACTCGTCAACACGATTGTGGTGCACCACAACCTAATATGGGGAGTGAACCTCCCCCTCCTCCTGATAATTCCTTGCATATCGAGAAGCCCTCTATTATGCCGCGGATACCAAAAGGTGTTCTTAAGCACTCTATGCATAATCCCAATGCTCGAGCCACCCATAACTACACCATTCTAGAAGATTTGGGCCAAACTCCATGAGCCATGTCGGCTCTAGAAGATTTGGGCCAAACTCCATAAGCCATGTCAGCTCTTGAAGTTTTATAGGCGTGTCGTTCTCAAAGGCATGCCCTTTTGAGTGCATTAGGAGTTCAAGATGGGGTGAGTCCTAGTGTTATCAAGTTCGACACTACTGATGTTCAACCTCTCTTACCTTACCACGTGGCTTTTCAAATCCATGTGGAGTGCCTTACGAATTTCATCAAAATAACGATGATTGATGAAGGTGCTTCCGTGTCAGTGATGTCGTTAGCTTGTTGGAAATCTCTTGGCTCTCCTCCTCTACTCACATCTAGGACCATGGTCACTGCATTTGACGGTCGATCATTTAAGCCGCATGGGATTATCCCTTCCCTTGTTGTCCGCTTGGGAGGTAAACCTGTGCCTATTGAAGTCGAAGTGGTTGATGTGCCCATCGAGTACAACCTTTTACTGGGTCAGAATTGGATGTACGCCATGAAAGCTGTCATGTCTACTGTATTCAAAGTTATCTGCTTTCCACACGAAGGAAAGATTGTGACAATCGATCAACTAGATTTCGTTAATCCTCCTCCTGAAGCATCCACGGGATCAGTAGTCCCGCAGGTTACAAATTCTCAGCCGGCAACTAGGAACATGGGTGTTGGTATGTACCCTTCATTGATGGGATCTTATGATTTCCCTACACCTGTGAATTTTATTGGAACCATTTCCGACAATGCGTCTCCTCCTTTGCATAATGTACCATTCTGGACTTCATATTTTGATGATCCATGGACTTTACCGTCCACGAGTTCTACGTCCGGAGACATTGCACATGTCGGGATGTCTATGCCATTGTCTGCTATTGAGCTTGCTTATCAGGATATTCAACAAGTCACCGCAGAGCCGGATCTCCCCTCTTCTCGGCCAATCGAGGAAGATCCCGTTACGCTGCCAGTTTGGGCAGTCGACTCATCTTGTTCGAACGATTTCCTTGATGGTACTTTACCTTCAGATGAAGCTATTATCAAGGCCATGTGTGGTAGTGAGAGACCTTGGGAGGATATGCATCATCACTCTTATTTCCTTCCTGAGCAAGAAGAGTTTAGGACAACTCTTGCTGAGATGGTTGGTCACCCTGTGGATCTTTTGGGTTCACATGAGATTTATGCGGAGGGGAACATGGCTAATATTTCCCCGAATCAACCAATCAACATCTCTCGCACTCCCAGAAATATTGAGAACATTTACATCGATGATGATTGGTATCCTAAAGAGGTTGCCATCTACACCAAATTGTTTATAGAACTTCGTGAAGCTTTCGCCTCGTCATATGAGTAGATGCCAGGAATAGACCCTAGTATTGTCGAGCATGATATTAAAACGTATCCTCATGCTAAACCGGTTTGAAAATGTCTTCGAGCTATTAACCCTAGGAAGGCAGCCGCTATCAAGGCAGAGGTGGAAAAACTGCTCAAAGCTGGTTTTATCTACCCCGTTCCCCTTACCGAATGGGTGTTAAACCTCGTTCCTATGGATAAGAAGCAAGGAACGATCCGTGTATGCACTGATTTTAGAGACCTGAATCGTGCATGTCTGAAATACAACTTCCCCACACCATTCATTGATCAAATATTGGATGCTTGTACGGGAAGTGAGATTTTTTCGTTCATGGACGGCTTTTCGGGGTATAACAATATTCAAATCAAACTTGAGGACCAACATAAGACCGCTTTCATTTGTCCTTGGGGTACGTTTGCATATCGGAAAATGCCCTTTGGCCTTAAAAACGTCGGAGCTACGTTTCAGCATGCCATGAACTATTCCTTTCACGACCTTTAAAGTATAATGGAGGTTTTCTTGGATGATTTTGCCGGCCATTCCCGTAAGAGAATGGACCACCCCATGCACCTTCGTTGGATTCTCAAACGATGTATACTCTACAAGATCCGATTGAATCCCAATAAATGCATCTTTACGGTAAGGTCAGGTCGCCTTCTAGGATTCATAGTTTCAAAAGAGGGTATTAGACTCGATCCTCTTAAAGTTGAGGCAATACTTCGATTGCCTCCTTCGCACAAATTATTTCAACTTCAGAGCCTCCAAGGGAGAGCTACTTTTCTACGTCGTTTCGTAATCAATTATGCTAATCTTACCAAAGGTTTTGTGCCCTTGTTGAAGAAATACACACCATTTATCTGGGATGAGCGAGCCTAGAAGTCTTTCGATGCCCTTAAGAAAGCTTTGGTATTAGCCCCTGTGCTTAGTCCACCCGACTTCACACGAGATTTTATACTTTATGTGGATGCGTCTCAAGAGACGATTGGCATGGTCTTAGTTTAGGTTGATGATGCACTCATTGAGCATGTCATCTATTACCTTAGTCGAAATCTAATAGACGCTGAGCTAAGATATACTCACGTGGAAAAGCTGGCGCTCGCGACTGTCCATGCAGTCCAGCGGTTACGACACTATATTTTGCTTAGAACAACCACAGTTGTAGTGCACATCAATCCGTTTCAGTTCGTGCTATCATGACGCCTTATAGGGAGAAGTACAATAAATGGATTGTGATCCTTCAGGAGTTCGATCTCAATTTTGCTTCGGCAAAGTCGGTGAAATCGTTGGTGTTTGCTAAGCTTATGTCGGACCTTCCGAGAATTGATGAGGATGCCATCCATGAAGATTCCTTTGTAGATGAACATTTGTTTCTTATCTCGTCAGAGGACCCTTGGTATGGGGATGTCATTGTATATCTTCAAACTTTGAAGTTTCCTTCGCACTATTCGCAGGACAAGTGACGGCGTGTGAAACATCACGCTAAAGATTATAATATCGTCGGTGACACTTTGTATCGCCGAGGAAAGGATTCTATTCTCCTTCATTGCTTGACTCACGAAGAAGCGAAGCGTGTACTTAATGATTACCATGCTGGGGCGTGTGGCAGTCACTTATCCGGGATTTCTACAGCCCAACGTATTATGCAAGCTGGTTACTTTTGGCCTTCAATCTTTAAATATTGTATTAATGATGTGAAGAGATGTCACCCTTGTCAAGTGTTTTCTTGGAATATACACTTGCATCCAGTGCCCCTTCATCCGGTCATCACCGTCGATCCCTTCGCCAAGTGGGGGGTGGATTTCATGGATTGCAAACCAGCTTCGGCTAGGGGGCATCACCATATCATAGTGGCTGTGGACTATTTTTCCAAATATGCTGAGGCTATGCCTATCGTAAAAGTCGATGGTGCTAGAGCAGCCCATTTCATGTTCAATCAGATTATTACTCGGTTCGGTATTCCAAAAGAGATTGTCACTGACCATGGTAGTCACTTTCAGAACAAAATGATGGAGAATTTGTCTCTCAAGCTTGGTTTTCGTCAAGAACACTCATCTTCTTACTATCCCCAAGCGAATGGTCAAGTTGAAGCAGTCAATAAGTCTTTAAAGACCATTCTCCAACTTACCATCCAACAAAGCAAGAACAACTGGCACATTATGTTATATCCTACTTTGTGGGCATATCGAATCGCAATCAAGAATGCCACCGGGTTCTCACCGTTTCATCTAGTACACAGTGTGGATTCAATTTTACCAATTGAATGTGAAATCCCTTAGCTCAAACTGGCCATAGATCCCTCCCTAATACGACGGGTATTGAGCAACGTTTAATCCACCTTGAGCAACTTGATGAGCAACATCGAGATGCTGCCATGGCTATAGATGCCAATAAATGTCGTGTTAAGGTTCAGTACGATAGGTATGTCCGTCCCCAGAAATATGTTGAAGGTGACTTGGTCCTCTTATATGACCAAGTTAAAGAACCCCTGGGGGCAGGCAAGTTTAACCCCATGTGGAACGGTCCTTACATTGTGAGGCATGTCCTGGAAAAAGGAGCCTATGAATTAGAGGATTATGAGGGAAACGTATTGAAGGAGCCTAGAAATGGGCTCTACCTCAAGCAGTATTACGCTTGAACTTCTAGTTCGAGCTAATGCCTTTGTATACTATTGTATAGTTATTTCTGTACATTGTTTAGATTTATTTTGGTCTTCATCTTTGCTGATTCGCTCCATTTGATTGATAGATGTCAGCAGAATTTCCTACGTTCTTAGGTTTCGTGGATGGTGCTAGCCTCCATACGTAGTAGCGTGCTTCTGCTGACTGGGTTATTTATTCACATGACCATCTAGTTGTGTCTTCAGGAGGTGCTTGTCTTGGTCCTACATCTAACAATGTGGCTGAGTATAGTGCCATGATTGAGCTACTTTGGGATGCTATTTTACATGGCATCTAGTCTTTAGAAGTCCTCATGGATTCACAACTAGTTGTGTCTCAGTTGAATGGTCAGTACCATGTGAGGGATCCTAAGCTACTATGGAAATTCCTAAGGGTAAGACTCTTGGAACGACATTTTGTTTCAATTACATACATTCATGTTCCGAGAAGTGCTAATCATATATCTCATGCATACGCTAACTATGTATTGGATTGGCATTTGTCACATTCACAATGAAGCATACAAATAAAAGATATATTCATACATTTGTACATACACACATATAGTAGAACCGGAGAACCAAAGTTTTTTATAAATAATATGTCCAAAAATGGTAGTGTCATAATACAAAACTGGAACCCGTAGCCCTAAAAAATATACATATCGATACAAAATTTGGATCCTGAGATATCTACTCCCTACGAGGAGGCCTAGCTACCACCCCGACAGGATGAGTCTGATAGTAATACTGTACTGCATTTTCTATACAATGCAATAGTCGTACCCAGTTACCCGGAACCCCCACTACTTGGCGCTGCATATCCTCTGGTAGCTGCACCACCTCTATCTGTGGTACCCTGGAAGTCATCCATGATAGGTTTCCCCACAGATTCTGTAGTGTATGCTCTGTTGCAGCACCCCCTACCTCATCACCCCTGCCCCGGCGACGATGTCGAGGAAATCCCTCGAGTCTCACTAGGCCCTTGTCTACGAGCAAACAGTGAAACATTAATATATGATACTACCCCCAAAAAGATTTTTGCATTCACATCTATAATAAAAAATCCATAAAAATTTAATACACCAAAAACCTAAAAAGAGTACTCACCTATGTCTCTAAACGCTGCATCTAGTGGAAGCGGTATGTCACGATCCTGGTGGAAGTCTATCCCTGCATAGGGGTAGTCCTCTATGGATATGAACTGTCGTTCCCACCAGTGAAAGAAATCCTCTGTGTATGGTGATGCTAGACGGCCACCACCCTGTCACGTCAAGACCTCCGCCCACCGGGTCATGGCTGGGTCGCGGAGACTATGAAGAGGGACCTCAACCCTCGGACTGAGCCCCGAAACGCGCTCAAAGAAGAAATTGCATAAGATACTGACGTATCCAAAGTTTTTTGCCTCCCCTTGCTTGCACTCTGTCAGCTGGGTGTTCATGGACCCTAGTAGTGTGGTACACTAGTCAAATACCATGGGTTGCATACACTGCGACGCATAGAACATCACTGGCCTAGATGCCTGGTGCAGAGATTTTGAACAAGTAATCCGCACTAAGGTAGCCACTATAATCTTCATGCTCAGATTAACTATGGCTCTGATGGGCACCTGACTCCCCACTGCCCGAGTATTTTCAATACAATACTTCTCTATATAGTCGGGGATGGTGATCCCACCACCCATGGAACGAGATCGAAGGCTTGCCACCTCACCTCGACAGGACAAACCAGTAATGAAGTAGATATCTTCCACTTCCAGTGTGAGTATTTGCTCGTCTAGGTTGAATTTCTGTGCATCAACGTCCCAGTAGTCTATAAAGCGGCAGAGCAATAGGTTTTGGGCCCTTAAACCCCTTATGCTCCAAAATTTGTATATCCCACATGCTTGCAGTGCTTGATGTGCACACACATCATTGTGGATAGCCTTATCCACTAGGTCATGTTCCCTCTCTCTCCACTCTAGAACCATCCTAGAGGGAGAAAAACCAAAGAGTTTAGTCAAATTTACTTTAAAAACTAGCTTCACGGCCGTACCCGCGGGCAAGTTTGCTTACAAAGGCGGGTACCCGCGGTCAATGCATGCGTTGACTGCAAGTACCTTTCCCTACCCACAACCCGCATAGTTATAGCCCGTGGGTAGCCCCGAAGCCATTTAGGGCTTGGCCAAATTAAAAATCCAACCGATGAAAATTGAAATAAAAGCATTGAAATGGAAGGCATGGATGAGATTACCAACCCGCTCCTAACGGTTCGATGATCGGATGCTCGTAGCTCCCAGAATCAGCAGTTGAACTTCAAGGTGAAAACTAACCACAAAACTCCAAATGGGTGAATAGTAAAAATGAATTGTAAATTGTAAATTTTTGTTACTATTTATAATTTTCAAAACCCATTTGTCTATAGTTTTTGCCATTATATGTTGTTTTGGAGTAATATAATGTCTTGGAGTAGCATTTTTTGACCAGATTTCTTTAGCGAGACTTGTTTTGGACCATTTCACGCCTATAGCAGGTATATTTCACACTTGGCATATAGGTTAGATGTCATTTTCACATGCATTATGCATTTGACCTTTCGACCGTTTTCATAAACCCTAGGTGCGACCCCGCTTCTTAATCGACACAGAACCTTCACACTATTATAGAAGTGTCATTATGTGGTGGTAGGGCCTTTCCGAACATGGGTACCCTAGTTAGAACCCCATTTTGCATTATGCTTCCCATGCCGTTGTGTGTCCTTAGGATTGGGAGTCCTTTTTAGTTACGCCATGACTTTGCGATAAAGATTCATACTCTACTTTGTCTTATGCTGGCCATCTCCCATGAGGACTCCCCCATTTATATCAAGTTATGATTGCATTGCATCATCCTGCTTGTCACTTGAACCTTGTGCCAGCTCCCGCTTACTCAGTTGTTAGCCTGGTGCCTGAGCACTTTTCCCTGTCAAGCCTCCATTTGACCTTCACAATTTGATGACCTTTTGACCCTGAGGGAACACCCCCCCCCCCTCGAGTGTCTACCCTGCACACGCTTCCTTGCATTGATCATAGGTATGTTCCACTGCTTGGAACTAGTCTTCTTGCTATTTGACACTCATTCCCTCACTTGTTGTATTATAAGCAATTTTATTTTTTTTCAAGCTTTTCCAAATATGGAAAAGACCAAAAAAATCAAATATTCCAAAAAGCCGGACGGGAGTATGGTTACTACTTCTAGTTGGCAGCTGTTGTGTCTCCTTTGAACAGAGCATTCATTCCACTCCATACACTATGAGTCGGGACTATAGTTGGACCTTAGGAGCTGCACTTGTTTCTCAGTTTACTCCACGGATTGGTTAAGCTTCCAGTCATTATGGAGCCCTTTGTGGTGCCTCCTGCATCGCATAGTTTATATTGAGTCTATCCATCTGCTCATGCTCTTGTTCAAAGGAAGTTCTGAAATCAGATTCGGCCACTCCTCATATTTCTTGACTATTGCATGTCGGCCATCCTTATTGAGTCAGTCCGTTTCACCTGAGATCTTCCAAATCTTTCAGCATAGATGGTACCTCGTGCTGGATTATGGGAGATGCCTCAATGCCCTCCTTCCAGCTAGTCTTTTTCCGTCGAATTCAACCCATTTATTTCGGGACTTGAGGCTTAGAGTTCGTTTGAGTACCTTGAGGCTTGCAGTCATTAGTGGCAGGTTCTCTCACCATCAACAGTTTTGGGAATACATCAATGTCCCCTGATCGATGGATTCATCTTAGTGTTCGACTTCAACACATCTATTCACACTTTGATGATTGTACTCTATGCCTTGATGCCCATTTTCATTATTGGTGGGTTATCTCGTGTCTGTTAACAGTATACATCATTGACCAGTAATCAGACGATGTCACATCAGGTTCAACCTCAACTCCTTTATTCACTTGATGGGACTTGCACCGTCGAAGACTTGTGTAGAAGACCCCAGGCAATAGTGGCATTCAGTATGCTACTTATGATTATGACTTTACATCTGAGATATCACCTCTCAGATATCAGCAGTTTGTACCTCTAGTTTGCACCAGTTGTTTCCTTTTCAGTAGGAGACCATATCTTACTGTAGAGGGATCATGGCTATGATCACTTATGACATGTATTCACTATATACTGCCTATTCATGGCCATTGTATCAGATTGTTGTACTATACCAACATGTATTCAGGGATACTATTTTATTATGACGAGTGAGTTGCTCCTTCAACTTGTGTCTCCATCACTCCGCTTCTGAGATTTATAATGTATTTCGGCCATCATAGCATCAGTCTCTGACCTCACACATTAGGGGGCATCTGTTATAGCATAATTTTCCACCTTGTGAGCATCAGCACTATTTGGCCTATAGGATCCATTTTACTGACACAGATCCACTTTATATCCTTCAGACACACTATTTTCCCTATTTTTTCCTCTGTACACTAGCTGCATCACTACAATGGGCATACCCGCGAGTTGCATCACTATAGCTCGCAGGTAGCATGTAAAATGGTAAAAATCACTAGTTAATTACTTTTTACTCCCAAAAAGCGATCATAGGGTGACCTTTGGCCCTCCATCTGCCCTGAAACGCCTCGATGTGTCCTTTCATTTACCTTTGGGAGGGCTATATATTGAGCACATATGGCTTATGGACGGGAGGAGAAAGAAGAGCAAGAGAACTCTAGTGGATTTTTGCCCTATCTTGAGTCTACACTCATTGATCCTTGTAGTTGTGAACCCTTTATGTTCACCTTCCAAACTCCTATCATAGTTTGAGTTTGCCATTCCATGGAGGATTGAAGTGGTGGAGGCACAAGTGGATTGATCCAGATCTGGGTTTAGATTGTTTTCCGACAAGAGGTCGTATCACATTGTACTTCTTGTTATTTATTAATAGAAATACTCATATTCTCGTCCATTAATGTTGTGAATGTTGTTTATATTACATTGGGTTGCATTTACTTATAATATCATGGACCATTGCAATTGATGATGTTAATGTCATTCATATATCATATGCGCTTGTTGTATATTAGCTGTCAAGACTAATTTGCAGGTTCAAGTGCACGGATTGAAAGCTCCAACGGGAATCTACATCAAACATTTGGATCGAGGTTGGTTATATTCTTCATTATCTTAGCATTGTCATTTATATAGCTTAGTATTGAGAAGTTAATTTCTGGTAGTCAACTGTTTGTTGTGGTTCACCCCAAGCCATAGGAAGTTTTCTCCAACACACACCCTGCACCTAGTCTTGAAACATGCTTGTTTGTTTTCTATAAAAATAATTCAAGTTGATTTTAATTAAAACGTCGATTTTGTTGTTTTTTATTACTCAAGGTATGGAGTGCAACTTATATGTTGTTTGAGATGATTGACAACTTTACTAAAATGATAAAGAAAATTAAAATGCAAGATTGAGAATGCACATTATTTTTCTTTCAATGAAGCAAAGACAAAATTTTCAAAGCTCGTGAAAAGAGAAGAAGATTGCATGTTTATTCTTCCAAAATGCAATGAAACAACACCAATCCATGTTTTCAAAGAGTTTTTTTAATCAATAATCAAGAATATGAAAAATCCAAGTGAACATGCAAACTTTTTTCAAATTCTTTTTCAATATGGCTAATTTGATCTAACAAACAAAACCGAAAAATGACCGTGCACACCTTTAAAATCATTTTTCTCTCCTAATATATGCAATAATAGGCCACAAATATAAATGTTTAAACCAAATATCAAGTATATGGCAATTTTAAGCATCAAGGTACCATGTGCAACCAATACTTAGGTTAGAAAATGCACAAATTTTAGGGTTTTAACAATGAGACATCGATTGTTCTATGGAAGATCTGCAAGATGTCATGGATATTCTTAATAAGAAACAAGGCTTACCATGTCTATTTATTAGAATATGCATGAGAAACAAGTAAAACAATATTAAACAACTCTAATCTAAAAAATATGGTTGTTGGGTGTTTTCCCATGTCTTAGGTAGCATGCAAGAGGTACTACAACTTTTAAAATGAGAAAAGAAAAGAAAAACAAACCCAAAACTTAAGGATGATTATACATGAATCATCCCCAATATGGTCGCCAATCTTATTGTTCTAAGAACCGCCCTATGTTTGATTCTCTGGAGAGTGATAGTTGATAGTGTAGACTTCTATATTCTTTCCCTTAAATCTACATGCAAGTTTATATATCCAAATGAAAGGGAGGAAGAAAGAGGAGGAACCTATTTCTCTTGGTTGTTTGATGTTCCTAAGTGTGCTGGTCCTTTTCCTTATCAATGAGATAATGTACATGTATCTACACACATATCAAACAACCTTTCTCAAACCTATTTACATATTAGTAACAACAAATATGTGAATTTAAACTACATTAGGTAAAGCAGTCATCTTCCAAATAACACCATTAAACACATGATAAATGACAAGTATTTGTGGGGTGGGGAAGAATTTCAATCTTAATGATATGAGAAAGGAAACATTACAACGGTGTGAATACATGATTTCTATTTATTGTGACACCTTCACTAGAGCTCTTTCTCCTTTATCCTTAGCCACGTGATTTAATCCTTTGTTGATGGTGATCAACGGTCCCTTGTGTCACATGGAAATATGGATCGAGTGATCCTTGGGTCTACACTCAATATTCCTATGCATATAAAGAAGTATGATGAAACTTCCTCTCAATAACGAAGATTTGAGCTTGATGCTACTCTTTCTTTCTTTGAATTCTCTTAATGCTTGGATGCTTGATATTAATCTTCTCTATCTCCATCTCTTATCCATGGATACTTCATTTATAGGATAGGTAGATGTCAAGGTTGAGGTCAATAGTGCATGCATGTTGCACAAATGTTGGCCATGCATGATCTGTGTCCTCATGGATTTTCTCATTCTTGAGCTTTCTTCCCTAATTTATCCCTTTGGTATGTGTTCATGGTTCTTGTATAGAACATCTATGGTTGGTCATGGTTACTCTTTAGAATAATCACAAGGCTTGTGTTTTTCTTTAGAGAAAAGCACATCCGCATAACTATAAGCATGCAAACAATTGATCTGGAGCTAGTAGTCTTCACATGTTTCATTGATTCTAACTAGGAGTACCTTGTATTTGTGTTCCTCTCATAGTGGGTGTAAAATATCCATATAACACTTCAACCCTCCTAAGTCTACACCCAATATCAATATCCATCTCTCTCTATGCTATTGCTTGCCTCTGGGGATATGTCCATAAGTTGTCTATGTCTTAGTCAAGTATTGTATCTAGTAATATCATACTTTTCATAAAATTAGTAGCATATTCACCATGTTAAAAACATTAGTACATCGTTTTTATGGCTCCTTGGATCATTTAGCATTGGTCAACTTGTAGTTTAACTTCATAACAATACCCACATTCTTGTAGGTAAAACTATAATCCGTATGATGTAAGCTACAATTAATCATTAATACCAAATTGAACAACATGTACATCTTCACATGTGTTGCATACACTTATACATGATTTAAATTGCAATAAAAAACCATCATCATGAGTATAAAATCATAATGGAAACAATCCATCATCATCATAATGATGTGTTGATAAATCATAAAACATCATTATATACTCTTAAGGGTTAAATAGGCCATGATGTTCACATATCTAAGTAAACAACAATCTCTCTTAGTCACATCATGTCATGGATAACATAAGTCCATAATTCATTAAAGCCATAATGTGGGGAATTAAATTATGTAAGAATACATATGGGTCTTAATTGCCTAGACTTATGACTTTTGACTATTGAAGAAGCACAACTAGATTTCTTGGTATCGGTTGATTTCCTTATTATTCCAATTCCACTTTGCCCATCCCTATAATGGATTGTCACTCATTTGGGGGAAGTTATCTATGAGAAACTTGATGTAGTTTTTAGACCTCAAAACTCAGTGCCACATATGTGAGTGGGTCAACTCATTCTATGCTATCATTCTCACAATCTCAAGAAACTGTAACCATTGTTAATGTGGATGTTTTCTCAAAAACAAAATCCACACTCCTCAACTTTTGGATTGACACTATGTCTTCTAGAAACTCCTTTAGCACTCTCTAGCACCTTGAGAACAATGAGGTAGAGATGAAATATGTTGTTGGATTTTAATGAATGTGACCCCTTGGAATGTCTAGGGCCTAAATAAACCTAACAAAAGAATATTGTCCTTGAGTTGTTGAATTCATTAGGTAGGACACATTATTTATTTACAAGAATTCAAAAAAGGGGTTTTCATGCTTTTTCTTTCCTTGTTAGTTATTTGGCCTGAGTATTAAGGTTTTTTTGTAAAATATTGTTGATGGAGAAATGGGGCTAGCGATCCTTTCATCTCCTAAGTTTGTCAATGTTTTTGTTGAGTAGGGTACAAACCCTTCCCAAAGACCTGTGTGGATGATTCTTAATTGACAAAGAAATGCTGGATCTAACAATATCTATGCTTCCAATGATGTAGGGGATTGTGTGTCCTTTTTGTGTTGGATGGCCAATGACCTCCCTAATTCCCCTTGGATTATTTGTGGTGAATTCAATATAGTGGAATGTTAAGGAGACAAAGAAGGGTTGCTTCCTATGTTCTCATTGGTAGGATAGAAAGAAGTCTAGCTAGTTATGAAGGCCCCACATTGGCTATACGACTCTAACAATGATTGAAGCAAAGATTCTACTATAGTTTGGTTCGTTTGGAAAAAAATTTGTAATAGGATTGAAAGGATATACCAACAACTCGGTAGGGTCCTCCTCTTTAAGCATAATTTTTTCTTTTTTATTTCATAAGGGGGTTGTCCAATCCATGTAGAAGGCACTGTCACTTTTTTCGACCACTCCTATATGGTTTTCTCTGTCTTGGGGAGTTTAGTAGGTGCATGTGGATCAAACTCGGTGTAGTTTAAATGTATCCCATATCCATAACCTAGGTGACCTAACCTACATTCACATGTTCTAGATTCCCATTTCAATTTGACTACACGTGGATACTGACTAGGTTGATTGGTGGGAAGATGATACTTTTATATATGTGGCCTTCTTGAGAGATTACACAAAAAATTATCTAAAATTAATCCAAGTCATGATTATGTTGTGTGTAATGATATAGCTCATGATCTCTTGAAAGATTGATAATGCTCTACATATAATGAAGACAAGTAAGCCCAGGTTACAAAGCAAAACCACTTACTTTGGGTGGATGGTGTTCATCGAGTGATAAGTGCTTAATTTTGAGCTTGTATGTATTGGATGAAGACAAGGGATAGGACTATCAAATAATTTTTCAAATCCATAGCCAAAAAGGAGGTCGGGGAACCCATTTTTCTTTGGAAAGAGACTTGGGCTAGGTAATCAAGTATAAACATATTTGAGCGTGAATATATGGAGCACTCATATATGTGTCTCATGTTCTCAGAAAGGCATGAAGCTACATTGAAATGCCTTGATATTTTACCATGCAAATTACTAGAAGACAAAAGGAGAGCCTATAACAGAGCCTTATCCTTGAATGAGCCAGTTGTAGTCCTTCATGAAATGGAAAAAAAATAGGCCCCTGGGATCAATGGATTTTCTTGTGAATTAGGCCCCTGGGATCAATAGTCCTTCCTATAATTATACAATGAAGTCTTTCCCGTAATTTTCTCAATCCAAAATTAACTAAAAGATTATGTGTTTCATACCAAAGGCTAGTGACCTAGAGGTTATTACAAATTGACATCCTATTACTATGCTCAATGCTTCTTATAATATCCTATCTAAATATCTAGTTTTAGAGATGAAGCATATGATTCCCAAGATAATTTCACTTAAGTGAATTGTCTTTATTAGGGGGCCTTACATTCTCAATAATGTCATTGCAATTAGGAAAGGCATGGATTGGGCCTAAAATTCTAAATAGATTCCTTATTAATCAACATATAATTTGAGAAGGAATATGATAGAGTAGAGAGGCCCTTCATATTTCCCATGCTCAATTCCTTATGGTTTGGATTCTCTTTTATCAAATGCGTGAAAATTCTCTTTGTGGATGCTTCAGCGTGTCTCTCTATCAATCAATGCAAATTGAAGAAATTTTGTTTTTTAGGTCCATCCCACAAGGTTGACACTTGTCTCCATTCCTTTATGGTATTCCATCTGAAGTAATTGTTCTTTTTCTTAACTCTAAATTCAATTTGGGGCACATTCAAGGGATTCCTCATCCTAAACCATAGATTGGGAATTTAGTCAATGGACATTTTGTATATGACGCCTTCCTAACTATCTTGAAATACCAACAATCATGGAACCACACCATGGATTGTATGGACATTTTTGATAGTATATCAGGTCAAGTATTCAATAGCTAAGACTCAACATTACAATCATAGTCAACACCCAATGTCATAATGGTTTTCCAAACAAATATGGACATGGATTCATCCCATTTATATTTTCAAGTTCCTCAATATTCTCTTTTACTTCTAGGATTCTTATTAAGGAGCTGTAGGAGGTGGTAGTGTATAGGGTTGGGAAGAAGGTTGATAAATGCACCACTAATACCTTAGCACTGGTAATTGAATTCCATATTTTAACCAAATTGTTGGCTACTACTCATGTCTACTACTCTTTATGTGGGTATTATCAAAGGAAACTTACATGTGACTAGAGAAATCCTATGTAACTTCCTCTAGGCTATGTCTGATAAGTTACTAGGTTTCCACTGAGCTAGTTGGAATATTTTTTTCACCCTTCCAGAATTTTCAAGCATAGGTATCATATGAACTAGATTGAAATCTCAATCATTTTGCCCCAAATGGATAGTTCGAGCTATGGAATGAAAATAAGCATAGAAAGTCCTTCTTAGGCACTATACTTGTAAATAATTGTCATTGAACAAAAGACTTTGACAAAGATTTTCTCTTTAGACACCCTATAAATCCCATTATGACTAGTTAAACTTCTAAGAATGTTTTTTTTAGAGTATTTGAAAGTCCCAAGAAGCACTCAATCCCTTCCTAGACTAAAGGGAGGCACCAATTAGAATGGGCTTGTATTTTAACAAACATTATCTTTGGTGATCATCATTGATTTTATTTGAAGGATATTGGTTGTATGAATCATCATGCTTCTCATCATTGAATCTCGTTTGGAAAAGAATTCACTTGGCCAATGATTTAAATGATGGCATGTCTAAGAATTAGATTCCTTAGGCTGATATTAAAAAAAAAATCATTAGACAATGCTAATGAGGTGTTTTTGGACTGCATCCAATGGATCATCCCTAATGAGATGGTGCTAAGGATTGACTTTCTAGTAGCTCATTCCCGATGGCAAGACAAGAAATGGGGTATGGCCACCATTGTCTTCAAATACAAAGAAACCATGGGATATAAATGGCTCTACTACAAGACCTTGCTTGAAGGCTACATGAAGCAAGTGTGGTGGTTGAAATACAAATAAGAGACATGGTTATATTGTTTGAGCAACATGTGGAAATTTATTCTCTAACAACATTCTTTGTCTAGATTTTGATTGCAGAGAGTCTCCTTATTTGTAAAAGATTAATGCACCTAGGGGTGCAAAACGTGTTTTGTCCATAATGTGGGCAAGTCGAAGCCCCAAAACACCTTTTTTGTATTTTCTCACTTGCTAGGGATGTTTGTCTTGGTTAAAATCTAGTGTCATCGCTATTTTCATGCTTCCCTTTCTTGGCAGGTCTCCTTTCTTGCAGATTTCCTACCTTGGACCATAGAGTTTCAAGTTGCCTAGATGCATATCAGCTAAAGCTTTCTTTTAGATTTGGAAAATAAGAAATGTTGATGTTTGATCACATCAATTCTCTTAGTGCGATGCATCATTGAGTAGAGTGCCACACCTTCTCAAGCTATATTTGTTGGGTTGAACCACAACATAACCCAACATAGGGTAGGATGATAGGATTGTGAGTAGAGGAAGTGCACATGTGGTTTGACTTATGTGCCCTTATCTATTGATAAATATTTCCCTATAACAACACTTTCTTTATCAAAGGGGGACATGCCCTTAAAGACACCCACCAATAATGGGTCGAACTCCATGGCACTCATTGATGTTGATCCCTTGAAGACTAAATGGGGCAAGGCCTTAGACAACCATGGCAAGTTTCTTCCTAAGGCTACTTGGGTCATATGCTAGTGTTTTTTGCTTGGGTATATGCCTTTTGTTTTATGTTCTTATGACTATGACTTGAAATCTATGATGGTTTTTTTTTTCCAATTAGCCAACTCCTAAATTTGAGCTATGGACTTTCTAGTGGAGGCTTCATTGGAAACCATATGCCTTTTGTTTTATGTTCTTATGACTATGACTTGAAATCTATGATGGAACACATATTTCATTAAATTTGGAATTATGCAAGGGATCTAGAATTTAGAACTTCAACAAGATTGAGTTTTCGAAAAATGAAAAACCAAAAAATTACTTAATTCACTCATTTCAATCTTTATATTCACCATTTTTTTATAATATTATCAATATAAGCTATATAAAATCAAATTTATATAAAGTTGAAGCATATCTTCCGAATATTAATCTTAGATTCCTTACAATATATATAAAATCAATCTACATTATTATTACAATATTATCATTATCATTAATTTACCATTTTCAATCTATATATTCACCATTTTTTTTACAATATTATCATTATAAGCTATATAAAATCAAATTTATATTAATTTGAAGCATATCTTCCTATGCTTAAACTTAGATTCTTTACATTATTTTATTATTATAATTTGTAATTTGTATTAATATTTCTTTCCTATTAATTTATCTAATGGCATTATTTGTATGTTGAAAGTATTAACCATTTTATTTATAATTTGATAAAGCATATATTGTGCATGTGTTGAATTACCATATTAGTAAGATATTGTCGCCATTTTAAAGTGACCTAGAAAGCTATTTAATGACATAACAGTCAATGTGTTTGTTACTATAACAAATTTATGTATTGGCATAATAACTTAGTAATTCTCAATCTTGATAATGGATGGCTAGAACATGGGGGGTTTTGCTCAACTTCAAGAGACAACGAGAACTGGAAATGTCTAGGAATTAGGTGAAATCTCTAATACCATGAAGACGTATTAGCTCCTGTAGTCATTGTAATATTGTACTTGTGGATGATGACACTACCCCTAATAATCTTTAGAATATTGACTAGAAAAATAATCAATAACATATCTACGAGCAACAGCATCGAAAATTAGGTCGTACTCTATTTTATTTTCTTCCCTTTATATGTATTGTCTATTGTATGCCTGAGGACATTTTTTTCAAGTATATAGCACAACAGATACTTAGGCACTTCACTTATTCCCTTCATTTTATGGGATTATTATGAGCCCACAAGTTTCTACATGTTTTGGACATTGTTAACTATCAATTATTACTTTGGATTATGTTGATTGGTTAAGCCTAGATTCCTTTTTATAATATAAATATAATCATCTAACATTTAAAGAAATATTCATTATTCAATACTACTATATATTATGATACGTGGTTGGCACTATTTTAGAGCCAACAAGAGAAAATATTGTATTGGATAAAGTCTAAGTATACCGATTAAGGTCAAAAAAAATTATTAATTAGAATATAAATTTTATGGTACAATTGGTTTTTTTTCAAATACATGAAGAAAGAGGGAAAACCCATTCTAGTTATTGCAAGTGTCCAGCGTTTATTTTTGAAATGTTTGAACATATTACATTGAAAAAACATTAACTAGCTACTCCCATAGTAAAGTTTTTATAGACAAAGTCTATAATATGTTGTATGTCCAGTATTTATTTTTGAAATGTCTGAACATATTACATTAAAAAACATTAATTAGCTATTCCCATAATAAAGTTTTTATGGACAGTCTATAATATGTTGCTTGTAAGTGCTTTACTAGACTACATTTGAAATCAATGAATTAGAATAGAAACATTGAAGTACATTTTTGTTTCTTACAAATACAAAAGTGAAAACCCACTAAACTTATTAAAAGTGCATTTAACAATCAATTTTTTTATAAGTATCTGTGTGTCATTTAACAATCAAAATAAAATTATTATGAATTTTTATTATGAATAACACTGCTGAATTCTGCAGTCTTTGGCAAGGATTAAATATTGCGCGTGATCAAGGAATTAGCAATTTAACAGTCTTTGGGGACTCCAAGATTCTGATCAGAGCCCTCATAACCAAGAAGACCCCTTCGAATGTCAAACTGCGCCATATATTTCAAAGAATTCTTCAGGTGAGCAAACATTTCCAAAAAATCAGATTTTACCATGTGCTTCGGGTGCTGAATAAGCAAGCAGACATGGAAGCAAACAAAGGGGTCGAGCTGGCTCAAGGCATATTAAGCATAGATGGCTCGCGTCAGCGATGTGACATCCCATAGCTACAGGGGATCCTGTATCTTCTCACAGCACGCTCTTTGGCTTCCCAAAACACGTTTTTCATGCGAATGCAGAGATTCCCTGCACCACAGCTCAGAGACAGGTCCTTGCGCCCTCGGGAGTCTCCCTGTATGCTCTTAAAGGAGCTCCTCCCCTGTCTCGAACTCATTCCTCTCTATCAGCGAGCTCTGCTAATAGGCTTAAGGTATCAAGCATTTCGAGTTCCCTCTGTCAAGTCCGAGCTCAGATCAAGGTTCGCGGTGTGCTCCTGAACTAGATGGCGTCGAACAGCTCTTCGAGCTCCGGATTCACAGCGGAAGAACGTATTGGAGCCCTGGAAACTGCCCTGGGGCGTCTGAGGGCAAAGCATGATGACCAGAAAGCAAAGTTAGAGGCGCTCTCCAAGGCAGGAGAGCAAACCTGGGACCTGTTGAACAAAGAACTCATGCAACTCCGGGCAGACTTCTCCGAACAAATGGATGATATGAAAGATGAGACGCGAACTGGTTTCAAGGATGCTGCGAACACTCATGGCAACTTCGGCCATAGGATCGCAGCACTTGAAGCTGAAGTCACCACTCTGAAAGCTAAGCTGGAAAAATGAATATCGCTCCAGCAGTATAATACGCCTTTCTCCTCTGTTATAGCTAAATAATATCTGGCATTTGGGAGTAGTGGAGCCCTGCCAAGTTTTGGGCGATCTCTGTAAGCTCGCTGTACTTCTATGGAGGTGTACTGTATCTGGGAACTCTATGTAATTAGCATTCGGTTGCTCAATACCGGCACTAATACAATCTACCCCTATGTTACTGTCAAAAGAAAAAACAATCAAAATCAAATTATTATGAACTTTTATTGGTAATTTTTATTGGAAACATTTTACAGATGTCAAAAGAAAATATTTTATAAGTCAAGGCGTGTTTTTTAATGATCAAAATAAATAATTTTGTTATGAATTGGAATAGAAACAAACTAGTACAGTTTAATTTATTTTATTATAATATACATTCATGAAGTGTTTGAATGTATTATATTGAAAAGAATACGAATTAGCTAGCCCAACATTATCGTTTTAATAGATCGTATCTAGAAGATGATGCTTTTAAATGTATTATTGAACTTGATTATCCAAGTTTGATGGAGTGAGAAGTTATGTCGATCTAGACAAAGCATTGGAATTTGTAATTTCCATGTTAGATATTGTTTGGTGTTTGAACGTATTACATTGAAAACAATGCTAATTAACTCCAATATAGTTTTAATATGCCAAATTGACTCCAGTATAGTTTTAATAGGCCAAAACTAGAAGATATTGATTTTAAGTGCATTATTGGACTTGATTATCCAAGTTATGGGAGAAGTTATGTTAATATAAACAAATCATTGAAAGTTTAATATTTCATGGTGTCATGTAATTTGCATGATGTATCGTCACATGAATACATTGCAATTTAAACAAAATTTTCATATTTGTACCAAATAATATAAAACTCCCCAAATAAATTTGAAGAAAATATTCAATATACAAGAAAAATTGAAAAATGTTTCTTCATGTATTAATTGGTCCTCCAAAGAACATAATTACATCCATGAATCATCTCCACCTAATCTCATGTTATTCGTTCAAGTAGGTCAAGGACAGCATGTACACCATGTTTATTTATCTTGGCCTTCTTGCAATGTTCTTTCTTAGCCATCCATGCCCAAACTATGGTATCAATTGGAATAGATCCAAGCTCTATGTCATCAGGATTTGGTACCCAATATTCCTCTAATACTTTTCCATTGTATTTCCCTGAACCGGGCTTCCACCAATCAACTTTAACATGAAGAGTATCACTTTCATCATCTTGAAATATATTTGAGGTGGCTTTTGCCATCCAAATCATCTCCCCTTCTTCCTCGTTTCCTGATCTAACTAGCAACATCTTTCCTTTCTCAACATCATTAATAGGGTTGAATGTTGTCTTTGGCTTATTGCACTTGGGTCCAACATACACGGGTTCACCTGTCATAGTATCAAAATCCCCATCCATAATATTTGAGATTGCATGAAGCGCATTACGACCAACATCTGGAGTTTGCCTTGTCTTGGGCCAGAAATCCTCAGAAGATGAATCATGATCATTGTAATCTTCATATAAAGTATCAAGAACTCTTTCCCAATACTCTACCTTATTTTTCCATTCTGGTGTAACAATTGGCAATTCCTCACCACCCATTGTGTCTTTCCACATTTTTATGTATGATGTTATTCCTTCTTTTAGTTCTTTTAAATAGATTTCATTCTCTTTGGGATGTAAGAAAGATGGCTTCCCTATGGGCAGTTTAGATCGACCTTCATCGTCTGTATTCCATAACTCAACTGGTTCTGACCACTCAACATCTCTTATGGATTCTTTATATCTTAATACCGGAACATCATTGAGTACAAGAAATTGGAAGTACTGAACATTAAGATGTCCAACTAGTGCATTTTTTCCTTCCTTGATGTATCCATTAAGGAAGCTTTTGAAGTCATACACCTTATCAATCAGTTTAGGTGGAAACACTCTTTTTTCTTCAATTTTGCGATATGTATCCATCATCTCAGGTAGAGAATATATATCTTTACTTTTCAAGCTGGAAGACATTCTCCCATAGGTCCCGTCTATGTCTTCATGGGTGTGTCCCACGAGCAAGAACCCAACCTCAATAGTGATGAAGACACCAAGTGCAGTGAGAAGTGATAGAAACATGAAAAGATAACGGTTTTTATTATCACTTGCTGCATTATCCAATTGTAACAATAAATGTGGAGGAAGAGGTTTAAAATCGATATCTTGATTTTCTAATCTTCCATGAGATAAAAATTCATCCTTGTACACTCTACATTTTGAGTAAATAGAGGTGTCAAGTAATGCATTTGAAAGTGGGCTTCTTGAACTTCCACTCTCATAAAGAAGATCACCATACATATCAAGATGTGGGTCTTCAAGGTCCCTAAAGCACTTAGCAAGTGATGTAATGGTAAATTGTGATCCCATATGTACAAATGGTAGGGAGAAATGACCAAAACCTCCTGTCTTATGCCCATGTGTTAGCATACCTGTCAATGACAAACCCAAGTTTATTCCTACAATAGATTTTGATTTGACGCGTAGCCTTGGAATTGAAGTCTTTGTTTTATCCATTTTATCATGGATAATACTCAAATACTCCTTTGGAAACCTCTCTGACATGATTCTGTGGGCATAGTAGCAATGTCTTCCGCACATAACGATCTTGTTATGTTTGTTCAATCTAGCGCGTGCCGTTTCTTCCAACTCTTTTGTAGTTGCTGACTTCATTTGTGCTTTCAACACAATACATTCACCACATTTACTGAAGTTGGTGTTCTTTGAGAATGCCACGTCTCGAAAATGAGTGTTCCAAATCTTGCTCATTGTTGGTTGTGATATTAATGGACAATTGAGCTTTTCCAAACCCACATTGATCTCTTTTAACAAAGAGCTTTGTGTGTAAGTCGAAGGAAACAATCTTAGAGGAGAAGAAGTTCCATCTGCTTCGACTTGACGTGTTTGGTTTGGCGAAAAATCTGAATTGTCCATTACAATTTTATAAAGTATTTCTATGGCCGCCACAGTTTGTGCACGTGCTTTACATCTATTGGTGTTACCATGAATGGATTCCATATGTCCTTGTTCAAAATTATGTTGGTAGCTATAGAAGGTGCTTTGAGGAATCTTATGTATCTTGTACCATGCTTTCTTACAAATAACATTACCATCAAATCTCATGTCCTTTACTTTTCTAGTAATAGGAGGTAGGCCATGGCCATGGCTCATTGACATGATAGTGTTTGAAACAAGTGAATTCAATACAAATTCCCTGATACCATTTTTCTCTTTGCATTCCATATCCCTTCTAGCATTTGCAATGGCATTCCTATCCACATGTTGAAGACAATCTTGTTTACAACATTCATCTGCAGCCAAAAGTCGGACTTCTTTCTCTTTATCTATCTTGGTTTGACGTTTTGCAACTTTTTCTCTTGTCATAGCTCGTTTAATCTTTTTATATGGCCTCGATGCATTAAGAACATTGACATCTTGATCTTTTTTATTATAAAGATCCCCATCCCATTGGTATAAAGGACTTGTATCCTCTATAACATCCCATATCAGCATTTCCATGGGTGGCTCTTTGTACTTTGTCTTGACCCTTAACATCTCACCTATGTTGTCCACCAATTTATGTATTGGCCATCTAACCAATCCATGTATAGACTTATCCCCAATCTTGCATCTTTCACAATACCCATGTATCTCTTCCACAAAAACACCAAAGTTATCTTCACCTAGTGTTTCACCCACAACCATGTCATCCTCATGGACATTAACTATCATTCCTTTGGCAATGCACATAATTGTTCCTATGCATCCATGTGTAAGAGAAACCCTTGTACATGTGAATGCAGCCCTATCTTGTGGAATATTTATGGGTTGATCTTCACAATGAGGTTTCAAATCTATTTCTGGCCAAATCTCATAAGATTCTATTGCACCCCCTAGTGTTTCCTCAAATCCAGTTGGATGTGGTAAAGGAGCATCATTTTTTAACACCTTCTCAATTCTAACCACTATGCATCCTTTCTTTACAATCTTTCCATGAACCTTATTCCCAAGCTCTGTATTGAATATGGAGCCCTCACCCACCTTCACTCCATGTTGTAAAAGATCTACTTTGTCTCCAATAGAAAATGTTGAACAAACATTTGCACCTGTACACCAAACATAACAAACTTAGTATTTTCTCAAAAAAACATTCAATAAACTATGAATAATTCTTAACACATGCTTTGGTGTTTGATTTACCTATGGTGTGCCTCAAATCTGTAGTTCTCCATGGATGTGTGTCCCCTTCATCAACATATTCCACAATCAAATGTGGTTGAGTGACATCAATTATCAAAACCATAACATAACCTGCAACAACCCTTCCTCCACCATAATAAGTTCCAACTTCTGTAGATTCAACCTTTCCTAGCCCAATAACTTGACCATTAACCAGGAGGTCAACATAGTCCCCTTTTGTGAAAATTATACTTGCAGCCCTATCTTGTGGAATATTTATGGGTTGATCTTCACAATGAGGTTTCAAATCTATTTCTGGCCAAATCTCATAAGATTCTATTGCACCCCCTAGTGTTTCCTCAAATCCAGTTGGATGTGGTAAAGGAGCATCATTTTTTAACACCACCTCAATTCTAACCACTATGCATCCTTTCTTTACAATCTTTCCATGAACCTTATTCCCAAGCTCTGTATTGAATATGGATCCCTCACCCACCTTCACTCCATGTTGTAAAAGATCTACTTTGTCTCCAATAGAAAATGTTGAACAAACATTTGCACCTGTACACCAAACATAACAAACTTAGTATTTTCTCAAAAAAACATTCAATAAACTATGAATAATTCTTAACACATGCTTTGGTATTTGATTTACCTATGGTGTGCCTCAAATCTGTAGTTCTCCATGGATGTGTGTCCCCTTCATCAACATATTCCACAGTCAAATGTGGTTGAGTGACATCAATTATCAAAACCATAACATAACATGCAACAACCCTTCCTCCACCATAATAAGTTCCAACTTCTGTAGATTCAACCTTTCCTAGCCCAATAACTTGACCATTAACCAGGAGGTCAACATAGTCCCCTTTTGTGAAAATTATACTTGCAGCCCTATCTTGTGGAATATTTATGGGTTGATCTTCACAATGAGGTTTCAAATCTATTTCTAGCCAAATCTCATAAGATTCTATTGCACCCCCTAGTGTTTCCTCAAATCCAGTTGGATGTGGTAAAGGAGCATCATTTTTTAACACCTTCTCAATTCTAACCACTATGCATCCTTTCTTTACAATCTTTCCATGAACCTTATTCCCAAGCTCTGTATTGAATATGGAGCCCTCACCCACCTTCACTCCATGTTGTAAAAGATCTACTTTGTCTCCAATAGAAAATGTTGAACAAACATTTGCACCTGTACACCAAACATAACAAACTTAGTATTTTCTCAAAAAAACATTCAATAAACTATGAATAATTCTTAACACATGCTTTGGTATTTGATTTACCTATGGTGTGACTCAAATCTGTAGTCCTCCATGGATGTGTGTCCCCTTCAACATATTCCACAATCAAATGTGGTTGAGTGACATCAATTATCAAAACCATAACATAACCTGCAACAACCCTTCCTCCACCATAATAAGTTCCAACTTCTGTAGATTCAACCTTTCCTAGCCCAATAACTTGACCATTAACCAAGAGGTCAACATAGTCCCCTTTTGTGAAATTTATACTTGCAGCCCTATCTTGTGGAATATTTATGGGTTGATCTTCACAATGAGGTTTCAAATCTATTTCTGGCCAAATCTCATAAGATTCTATTGCACCCCCTAGTGTTTCCTCAAATCCAGTTGGATGTGGTAAAGGAGCATCATTTTCTAACACCTTCTCAATTCTAACCACTATGCATCCTTTCTTTACAATCTTTCCATGAACCTTATTCCCAAGCTCTGTATTGAATATGGAGCCCTCACCCACCTTCACTCCATGTTGTAAAAGATCTACTTTGTCTCCAATAGAAAATGTTGAACAAACATTTGCACCTGTACACCAAACATAACAAACTTAGTATTTTCTCAAAAAAACATTCAATAAACTATGAATAATTCTTAACACATGCTTTGGTGTTTGATTTACCTATGGTGTGCCTCAAATCTGTAGTCCTCCATGGATGTGTCTCCCCTTCATCAACATATTCCACAATCAAATGTGGTTGAGTGACATCAATTATCAAAACCATAACATAACCTGCAACAACCCTTCCTCCACCATAATAAGTTCCAACTTCTGTAGATTCAACCTTTCCTAGCCCAATAACTTGACCATTAACCAGGACGTCAACATAGTCCCCTTTTGTGAAAATTATACTTTCCATTGTCGCTCCTACAAATTCTGTAACACACAATTGAATTATAATTTGTAGTTAAGGTTAAACCATGTAAAGTGTGCTCTTATATTTTAGGCAAAACACAATCTACAAAAAAATAATGTACTTGTAATAGCTAAAAAGGGTATGGCATCATTTTGTTGTGCAAATTAAACCTTGTTCCCCACCATTTAGTCCCCACCGCCAAAAGGGACTTTACATATAAATTATGATGGAGCTACAAAGCGTAATCAAAACAAGATTGGTTATCAATGTATATAATCTTAATACAAACACAAAACTATTCTTAGAAAAACTTGTAAAAATGTCTAAAAATTTTCCATACTTAAGAACTTGTAATAGTATTGAAGGTAGTTATTAAGTAGGTTGGAATCCAGCCATGATCGATCATGCAAGTTTGTATAATCATGGAACTTGTAATAGTATTGAAGGTAGTTATTAAGTAGGTTGGAATCCAACCATGATTGATCATGCAAGTTTGTATAATCATGTCTCACTGAGATTTATTTTTTGTATCAATTGTTCAAAGTAAATTCAAATATCCTTGATTGGAGTCATCCCTATTTTAAGTACTCCCGAAAATAGTTATTTGGTGTCATCTAAACCTATATTGTAGATTAGTGAAGAATAACATCTATATGGAACTAGAGTCCTACAAAATCCCAAGCCACTATTAGTATACTAATACATAATAGAAGTTTTTTGAATTATAAGCGACTCCTAGCTTAGCGACTACTAGCTTTCCTTCTAGTATAAGCATTTCCTTCTAGCATAAGCACACATGCTTATGCTAGAAGAAAATCTAGCACTCATTAGCTTTCCAGAAGAAAAACCCTAGGCATGGTGATTGGTGGTTGCTAAGTTATACCTTGGTCTTCTGCCATGTACTCTATTTTGAAATAAGCACATGGCACAAAATCAAGAAATGCTAGAGACTACTAGCGTTTGTTCTAGCCTAAGCATTTCCTTATAGCATAAGCACACACATTTATGCTAAAATGAAAGCTAGTAGTCGCTAGCTTTCTAATAGATAAACCCTGGGCATGGTGATTGGTGGTTGCTAGCTTATACCTTGAGCTTTTCTTCTTGCATAAGCATGTGTTTATGATAGAAGGAAATTCTTATGCTACAAGGAAAGCTAGCAGTCGCCAGCTTTCTTTGATCTGTTGCCATGTTCTTATTTCAAAATAGAGCACATGACATGTGTGGTTATGCCAGAAGGAAATGCTTATGCTAGCTTTCCTTGATCTTGTTCCGTGTTCTTCTTTCAAAATAGAGCACATGGCACAAGATAAAGGAAAGCTAGCGACTGCTAGCTTTCTTTCTAGCATAAGCATTTCCTTCTAGCATAAGCACACATGCTTAGAAGGAAAGATAACAATTGCTAGCTTTCTAATAGAAAAACTCTAGCCATGAAGGACAACTAGTAGTCGTTAGCTTTCCAATTGATAACATTGTCCGTGGTGATTGGTGGTTGCTAGCTTATACCTTCAGCTTGCGCCATCTGCTCTATTTTGAAATAAACACATGGCACAAGATCAAGGAAAGCTAGCGACTGCTAGCTTTCCTCCTAGCATAAGCATTTCCTTCTAGGATAATAACACATACTTGTGCTAGAAGGAAAGCTAGCAGTCGCTAGCTTTCCAATACAAAAATCCTGTCCATGGTGATTGGTGGTTGCTAGATTATACTTTGAGCTTGTGTCATGTGCTCTATTTTGAAATAAGAACATGGCAACAGATCAAAGAAAGCTGGCGACTGCTAGCTTTCCTTGTAGCATAAGAATTTCCTTCTATCATAAACACATGCTTATGCAGGAAGGAAAGCTAACAGTCGCTAGCTTTCCAATACAAAAACCCTGTCCATGGTGATTGGTGGTTGTTAGCTTATACCTTGAGCTTGTGCCATGTACTCTATTTTTAACGAATGCTACCTTTCCTTCTAGCAAATGCATTTCCTTTTAGCATGACACACATGCTTATGTTAGAAGGAAAGCTAGCAGTCGCTAGCTTTCCAATAGAAAAACCCTGGGCTTGGTGATTGGTGGTTGCTAGCTTATACTTTGAACTTGTATCATGTACTCTATTTTCAAATAAGCACATGGCACAAGATCAAGGAAAGCTAGCGACTGCTAGCTTTCCTTCTAGCATAAGCATTTCCTTCTAGGATAATAACACATACTTATGCTAGAAAGAAAGCAAGCAGTCACTAGCTTTCCAATAGAAAAATCTTGTCCATGGCGATTGGTGGTTGCTAGCTTATACCTTGAGCTTGTGCCATGCACTCTATTTTCAAATAAGCACATGGCACAAGATCAAGGAAAGCTAGCGACTGCTAGCTTTCCTTCTAGCATAAGCATTTTCTTCTAGGATAAGAACACATATTTACGCTAGAAGGAAAGCTAACAGTCCAATAGAAAAATAATAAGAATCTCTTTAAGTTCACATTTCCTAAAGATTCATAATAGCCTATCCCATAGAGACCATCATTTAACTCGTTAGATGAATAACTTTTGGACATGTCAACATGAGAATAAGGTTCATGGAAAGATTGTAAAGAAAGGCTGACTCTCATTGTTCTTATACAAAATTTGGAAGAAGCTTGACATTACTGCTTCTTTTAACTAATAACTGAAAATATTTTAACTTAAAAGATAACTGTCTTTGAGCAATAGATAACTGTCTCCAAATAATATTACAAATTTAAAATAAAAGTATCTTTTTGCCACTTGGCAAAAATTTTGAATATCATCTTTTCGCCACTTGGCGAGAGTTTTGAAAGCCTCTATGAATGGACAGAATATCTTGTCCTTCCATATTTTTCCACATAAGTCCACTGGTCGGCCGCGGGTAAGTCATAGTTGGTCATTTCCTTCACCAAGACTCGCATTTCAACATGACCTGCATAAGAAACAGGAGAAGGTTTCCACAGGTTGAGATTACCATATTTAAAATTTCAAAATCCTCTGATATTTTCTCCATTAAAATTTTCCCTGTAAGCATATGATCAAGCTGGTGGAACTTTCTGTGATCCATCCTTATATCAAACAGCAATCTCTTATAATCATTCGGAGGAATTAATTCATTTTTTTCATTCCAAAAAGTAGGGAACCCTTTGTTTACTAATTTTTCAAATTGTTTTTTGAACTTTACTACTTCTTCTCGTATTTCTCCAGCTTTAGATTCAACATTCTCAACATGCGAGTATTTACCCAAGATCCTTCTGGCCCATGTGATACTGAAATTCTGTTCGTTATATTCATGGCTGTCAGGTCTGCTTCAGTTAGACTGTTTAAAAATGTTATTGCTTTCTGGGATACGTCTTTTGGCTTTTTATTTAAGCTTTCCCTAACGGCTCTGCAACTTTTGAAGGCATCTTTGACCACCTTTTCTTTGACTCTTATGTAATCCAGATATGGTCTTAGTTTCTCAACTTCTTTTATAATTTGGTCCCACACCAGGTGTTTACAACCTTGCATAGCAGCTTGCCCTGTCACATGAGCTGCTAATCCTTTATTATTATTACTTAATTCCTGATTCTTTGTTTGCAAGGTTTTTATTTCTTTATTTTTGATTTCATTCTCTTCTGTCAGCTTCTGTATTTCAACCTTCAATTCTTTGATTTCATTTTCCCTTAAGCTTACCTGGGACATAGCTTGTAAAATATCATCTACTCCCGTTTTATCTTCCTGTGTGTCTGTTTGTACTTGTTGCGGACCACTTCCTGCTAATCTTTTCCTCGCTTCTGCCAACTGTTCTTCTAAAATGATTTTCTCTTTTTCCCACCGATCTTTTTCATCAGAAAGCTTTAACATTTTAGCAGTAACATCATTGACTTCATTAGATAATTCTTCTTTTTCTTTTTCCAATATTGTCAATTCTGCTCCTTGGATGAGTACAGTGTCTGGAATTTTTAATTTTCGTCTCAACATCTGGATCGTATCGTCTTTCTCTTTGAGCAGTTTGGTTGCTGCATCTCCTTCTTTATTTATCAAATCTGCTTGCAATTTTTTAATCTGTTGCTGTCGAGACTTATTCTCTGCCTTCTCTTGTCTCAATTGATTGTTCAATTTATCCACTGAACTTTTCAACTTGTCTGCTCTTAATATGGCTCCCAAATAGTCTGAATATATGACTTCTCCAGTTTGTCTATGCAATAAAATTTTATCCGGGGCATTTATTTTAGACAAATCTAAATTCATTTCTGAAATCTTATTTTTTGTGACAACTGAAAATTTCAAGGTATTTTCCCTGATATTTCTGCTAGTAAATAACCTTACATCAGTCCCAGATATACTTCTAACCTTCGGAAACAATTGACTGGTTTGTTTCGCGGACTCCTGTTTATTTCGACTATGCTCATCAAACACATCCATGATATTCTGGGGTCTATTTACATCACCCTCTACAGGGGTTTCTTCAATGTTGTACTCTTTAACTGTAACCTCTGGTATTTCTTTTTCAGTTGTTTTAGCCTCTTCTGAAATTTTTGTTAACTCTTGTGGTTCATTCATTTTCAATCTTTTACCTCTTTCTGTTTCTTCATCTTCAATGATCATTATGTCCTGTATGGGTCTTTTAGATCCAACCAATGCACTATCTATTTCGCTTTCTGTCCCTGTTGTTGTGTCAATCAATGCCATTTCTTTGTCAGATGCATCCGGAATGATTTCTTCATTATATTCTAGCCAATTGGCTCTGTCCGACATTCCTTCAACAATCTGATGGTTCAGGGCCTTGATACGATGCTCCGTTCTTCATTTTGATATGATGTTTAACGGGTCATACTCCATAGCCGTATCTGACTCAAAATTCATATCCGTCAACAACTTCTCTATATACACTACAGCATTCTTATTCTTTACTGTGAACGGACCAAATGTGAATGGGTATTTAATGTCTGTAGCTTGTCTGTGAACCAAAAAATTGTTATCTTCCACAATCAACTTTTGTCTTAAGAATTCCAAGGCAAAAACCCTTAAAGTAAGAAAAGCTGGTAACACATAGGGTTTATGTCTGAACCCATATAATCTGATTACTGTACTGTCTTTCGACAAAAACCAGTCTCCTGTTGCGTATTCTGTACTCAATTGCATGGATGCCTGCATTTCCGGTAGTACTCTAGGCAGATTTTTTCCAAAAATCATTCTATAAATCTCTGAAAGCATGTAATTGGTGTAATTGAACATGTTATTTTCTAATAAAGACGTGAAAATGATTTCTGGGAACTGCAACTCGTCTTGACTGGCTGTCATAATCATTTTCATCAAAAAGGCCTGAAACCTGAAATGTCTGAGAGTAGGAAAATTGACCATCTGGTCGTGAATCTTTTCTGTTAAAAATGCTTCAAAATTAAGTCGAGGGATTTGATTTTCACCAATCCCTGACTGGACTGTACTCATTTTGTACAATAAACTCAATTGAAACTCGGTTACATACAAATCCGTATCCAAACCTAGAACTACGGCCAATAATGTCAAAACTAACTGGGTATTTTCATTAAAAAGATTGATATCTATAGGGTATGGGACCTCCGAAATGCTGGTCTCTAGCTTGAGACACGATGACAAAAACATTTCCCTATCATTTTGAGAAACATGATGATAATTTTCAATAACGGAGACTTCAGAGAAAACCTCAGGGTCAAGGGTTTGGGAACAATCTACTTCTAGGGCTTTAATTAACTCTGCTGGCTTTAATTCGCAAATGACTTGGGTCTTTTGGCTGTTTAGAACGACTTTCTCTTCCCGGGAGTAATTTTCGACACACCATGATACGAATTCTGGGAAAGAAGGGATTTGGTCGGGGCAAAAGGCTATCAAAGACGACTGGTGAACTCTGTGGGGGTCTGTCCCTTCCTTTAACAATTCACACAACCTAATTTTTATATCAGATATTGGAAACCTAATTAGGGTATCGTAGACGTCTTCGTCTCTATCCTCTAGGGCTTCTTTTGATTTAAAAACGTCTATATCGTGCACAGTCTCCATTTAAACGTTTCTTTAAACAAAATTCTGTTTAAAAAAGTAGGACAGGTAACCCGACCCTACCTGTATGTACCCGCCTTTCGCCTTCTGTCGCAATCGCAGATCTCCACCAGTCTTCAGAGCTCTTCTGGATAGTGACACATGCAGAATGCCGTTATGTGGAGCCTATTTTGTTTTATATGACTTTTGAATTAACTTCCCTGCACCTTTATGAATGCGGTTCATATCTGACCATTGATCTCGAGACTTTGTTTTGGACCGTCATATCTCGCCTCCCTTTATTCCATCTGGTGGTATCCGCGATCAAAACGCTGTTTTCTTTTCGGGTTTATTCTCTGCGCGGATCAGCCACCTGCTGACACCTGTTCGAGTGGTTTATTCTCCGCGACCGCTCTTCCTCATATCCAGTGTGCACCTTCCTAGATGCGGATGAAACAATGGCCGTTGATTTGACTAAGGTTTATATCGGCCCTCCGATTGCTACAAAGTATACGCCATGTGATATGACCCCGCCACGCTTGCTCTATCTGCCACGTATCAGGTCCCACCCTGCCACGTGTACTGACCCCACCGCGCTTCCATATTTGGTGGTTCCGCCCGGCGCTATGGTGGTTTCCTTTACCGCTATATTACATATGCGGAAGGATGAGGTTTGGACACGTGTCCCGGCGGTATTGAGTCCGCTACCGCCCACATCTATTTGCCGCCGATCACTTTGGCGATGTGGGAAGCAATATCGGTCGTTGATCGGGATTGTTGACATCTCCGCCACCGAAACTTGATCGGGGTTTAATCTTTTCACAAATTTGCTTTCGGACTTTGCATAAGTGGGTTTTTTCCTCTTGTTTTTGAATTGTCAACCTTTTCTTCAACCTCCTTTGTGATAATTTCTTCCTTTTTTGGACATTTTAGCAAACTTTTTGGATTTAGTCATTCTCAAACCTTAGTGTCAACACATAGAATGCCAATCTTTTCTCTTTACATGAGAATTAGCACCCATCTGCATTTCATAGTTCAATACATCTTCCATCCTCTCAAATTCCTGGTGTATTTTCTCTATATCTAAAAAAATTGGATTTCTCTTTTATGATGGTCTACCTCTATACCAAGCCGGTAGATGTTGCAAGTTTGTTGAATTGTAGCAACAAGGGAATGCACATTGTAATTAATCTATACCTTAGTCTAATTAATTTTTGTCCAATAATTATGCTTTGATCATTACACCACTCTCAACTTTTGTACCTATTTTTGGCATTTCAAACTCCAAGCATTCCAATCTCCAACTAAGTATGACATGTCAGTTTCCTCGGTATGCACTTGTCACATTGTCGTAAATGTTGGTGAATTAAAATTGGCATCTTGCCTCTCCCTGTTCATTCTTCCGTTGTGGAAGCCCATCCCCTGCATTTGCTTCTCAACCAAACATCTCACCCTTCTGCAGCGAGACCCCTGCATCTGCTGCTCGAGCAGGTTCTATTCTACTCCATGTTCTGTTCTACTTTTGTTTTATAGTTGCATAGCATTTCCAATGCAAGGCAAACAACTACAAGTTACACACCAAATTGGCGATCAATCCTAAATCTCTCTATAAACTTAATAGGTAGGACTAAACTATTATGACCCGACACTAAACTTTTCCATCTAGTTTGATTGATCCATAATGTAACGTCCAGAGGGATCTCATGGTCAGTGAACCATAGATTTTAAATGGCTAATGTCCCATATATTTTAAACGGTTAATGCCGCATAGGTTTTATATGGGATTTCCATGAGAGGAAATAAAAATATTCTACTCTAAATGCCATCTTTTTGCAACTTATAATGTGTTAAACCATATCTTTATGGTTAATGCCTCATAGATTTAAAATCATATCTCAATAGATATCAGTGATTTAGCTAATTTGGTGCACATGGATCCTTTCACTCATGATTCATACAAAGAGGAAAGAACATAAGATTACAATTTCATGAAGATATTTCATGGATACAAGGCCAAAGTCATGAAGAATCAATTAAAGTGACAGCAAGATTTAGTATCATCTCCAAGATGCATTTCTCAACAAGATATATAAGTGTTATACACCTATATAGGTGAGAGGAAAAAACTAATAACAGAGGCCCATAACTCTGATGTTGGAGGCCATTTTGGTTTTGAGAAAACAAATAATAACTTGTAGATGTGTGTCTTGTGCCAAATTCAGGAAGATGTAGATTGGTTCATTAGAGGATGCATACGCCATTGCTCTAGTAAGACCAACAATGGGAAGGAAGGTTTATATCAACATATACATATAAGTACTAGACCATGGGAGAACAATGCATTTTGTGGGAGGTTTTTCAAGAAGCATGTTACGGATTTTGTAAATAAAATAGCTTAATAAAATAGTGTATAAACCAATGTACACCAAATATGAGAGTGAAACATAAATCCTAAAGTTATAATAGAGATGAATTAAATAATAAATCCTTATATTTATTCTCCATTATTTCTGGATTCATTGTGTTAAGGAGGGGTTTATCGATGTTTCATACCTATGATACGCAATCCATATTCTTACCTATCATGAAGATGGACTACATATCATAGGTCCGAAACATCAATAAACCCCTCCTTAACACAATGAATCCAAAAATCATGGAGAATAAACAAGCACACTGTGAAATCCTGAGAGAGAAAAATCATTATATTCATTAAGAGAATCCTTAATTATAATGATTGTAACTACATCTCTCTATATAATATTCCCTATCTCTCCATATCCCCAATTGTACTTGTGGGTCCCCTATTAGGGTTATCCCTATTAAATATTCATGTAACCACATTACCTATATATTCAACCCCATATATACATCCCATGGAGTTATAACATATCACCCCATAAAAAGGATTTGTCATCAAATGTTTGTAGCTAAGGCTTTTATATGTGATGAAACCTAATAATAATAATGGTTATTTATATTTGTTCTCTCTTGCTACTACTATTGATTATCCATCCATCTATATTTAATTTTTTTTTGTCAATTCTTCATGGCTTCCTTTCCTTTGATTGCATGTGCATTATTATAGCTTCTCCAATTTGTTATAGTTTTTGTTCTTTGATAACATCACATTAAATAATGGTCCCTTTTTGCCTCATTATATGAACCATTGATTATTTCATTTTCATCCTTTGTAATGTTGACACTTATTGTATTTTTTCCGATATTTCATTGTAAAGAGGTATCAATATGGTTCCACCATTAATGGTTCTTCGTAAATTTTGATGCCCTTATCACCCCCTCTCCTTTTTGGTACAATGACATGCTCCAACTATTATAATTATTGACCTTCAATTGCTTCTACTTTTGAGATAATAAGATCATATTTTTCCTTCATATTCTGAAGATGATGTTCAAATTCAACAATTATTTTATGGTGACCTTCTTATACCTTCTCATCCTTCTCCTTTTGTACTAAAATTATGGTTGATGTTATCCATCATTCTATCCTTCTTCGATTATAAATTGAACTTTTAATTTGACATATATTCAAAATTTAGGGTTTCTTCAACGTTCTTGCCAACATAATATTCAAGTGTTTAGGTAGTTTATTCATCTATAATCTTTCAAAATACTAACTAATGACATAGACCATATCCTTAGTCATATTATATGATTCCTAAGAGTGATCTCCCCGCAAAGTGATATTCTTAGCACGTACTATAGCAATGTAAGATAATCGAAGAGTTTATGGAAGCATGGGTATAGGCGAAAATAAGGGACTTCCTATATACCCAAAGGCACATGGAAGATTAAATCTCTAAGCATATTTTATGTAATGTGGTACTAATTGCTAGATACCAACATAGGTTCACTAGGGAGCCCAACCAAGTGACTCAAATTTCCTACATGTATGTTTCCTAGTACTGTTTTTTTCCTAGTAAATATCATATATTTGTGTTTAAAGATGCTTGAACATGTTTCTAGCTTTAAAAAAATATGTAAAAATTGGACATGTGCTAGCATTGGAAATGTAACAACCCAAACAAAAGGAATGCAGAAATTTTAAAACTTTTATTTCCTTTTCTTCAACAGGAGTTTGGCATAGGAGACAAGGGTGACAACTAAACCCTTAAAGTACATATGGACTCTAAGATTCAACAAGAAAATGTGAGAGGCAGGCGTCGAGCAGAAAAGAGTTGTCACATAAATGAGCGATCGCTCAAGGGAGTTAACCAAACTGTTTTTCTCCGCTAGGGTCAACCTTCAAATATTATGAAAATTATTATGAAGATTCTACCACAAGATCTACGATCGAGAACCGAGGGGGTATTAATTCCCAACTATATCGCACCATCACCATAATAGACTGATTGTTTTCTGCCCAAAACACATCACTCAACTGCTGCATCACAACCCAAAAATAATGGGCGGATCTCACAAGGAAGAATATGGAAACGCCGAGTTGACAAGTAGGGAAACATTCCAAAAAGTTATTGAGGGTTCTTGTCTTTCACTTAACAGTAAGTTCACGAAATTTAACAGTTATTTGCAGACCATGACCATCTGCACATCGCATGCACTCCACAAACGTATTACACAGGCCTTAATACCACAATTCACTTGGTACTTAACACACAATCACTTCAAATATATAAAATAATCGACTTAACCCTCCAACCTTTAAATCGAGGTCCCTGACACATTTCACAATCTTTTGATAGATCGGTCTAGGGCTCGCTTCCTGCATTTCACATACTTACTTAGGCGAACGAAAGGATTGAACACATATAACAATTCTTGATTGTAACCATATCCGAGAGCATTAACATGATCATACACAAAGAATTACACTGAATAATAAAATTTGAATGAATTCATGTGCTAGCTAGAGTTAATATATAAGGGAAAGCAGGATGGCAAAGTGCGCAGGTATTTCCCATGAGATGTTGCAGTTGTTTCTATGAACATTCCACGCACTAAACCCGACTAGACCAGAAATTGGATAGTATTTGGTTTAGGGAATGAAATTTTGTTAAGAAAATGCCAGAGAATTTGATGAGACAAGAATGCCTTGTAGCACTAGGAGATAGGATGACATGGCAGAGAGATGTACCTGGAACTAATGTGGTGCTGTCAGGATGATTCATGGATATGGATGAAACACCGAATGAAATGCTGCTGGCCACCCACGCTCGTGAAGGTTATTTCGGCCTGCCAACTCCTGTAAAAAATTCATTACACATATCTTGAGAGCTGGAGATACCAAGAGAAGCAATTTATGGAAATAACAACAAATAATGCATACGCTGAGGCTATTTAGTTTATATACCAGTTGGTGCAAGGAGGAAATGTGCCCTAAGCAGGCATAGACTAGATCTCGTAGTTGAGCATGTGCCTTGTAGGATGTGTGACAACTGTTTGGCAGCACTAGATTATGAGAATATATAGTAAATATTTCCAGACAATGCTCGCCCCAAAAATCTTATGAACTGTTGCAAAATGCTCACCGCCTTCATCATAGCCTTAGTATGGAGAGAACAGCATCCTTTCACCCATTTCCTTCTAGGAAACTTGCAAGCCCTGAAGGCGCTCCTCCAATGCACAAGATTTGAACTACCGAGTCCCGACGGTGAGTTTTCTGAGGTATCCTTGATGGATCTTCTGCCATGGCGAAGAATGGAGGAAATTGGTGAGGAACTGTCCTTTGGTAACTTTCGTGGAGCGCGGGCATTTGAGTTTTGAAATTCAAATTCGCTTTTTTGAACACCGTGTCTGAACATTGAAGGGACAGGATATATATATTATGCATTATATGCATGGACTTGGTATATGACATACATTAGATTCTTAATAAATTTGTGGTCAAAATAGGTTATTTTGATATAAGATTATTTTATTTTTTATATATTTATTTCTTCTTCGAATATAGGATCAAAATAAGATTGAGTTACAAATTTTTTAATTGAACTAGCTCAGACTTTAGAGTGCTAACAATATATTAAATGAACTAAATCTGTGAAGTTGGTTATTATTACAGCAAACTAAAGAGTTGATGGGCATAATTCTATGAAATCATATTTATGCAGACTAAGTACAATGCTTCGAAAGATATAAGTTGAAAATAGAAAAGCACTACAAACATAAAAGTTGAAACAATTTTAGAGGGCATACAAAACCAAATTATAATAAGGGAATTTCTCTACTCATTTTCATTACTCAAACATAACAATATATATACACATTTACAACATTTGCCTTACCACTATGTTTGAGGTCCATGGTAGACTCTCTCAATTGCCATGTCTCAAGACCATCTAGCTAACCCCTCTCAAATGACTACTCGTGGTGCAGCTTCCCCTACGCTTCATCCATCTTCAACTACTCTTTAACTTCCATATGACTACTTCAGCACATATTTGTCGCTTCAACTTCCACATTGATATTTCATCTTCCCTTAGTGCACTTCATATGTCATGCACAGTTACCCCATGCTCATCATGTGCACTCATTGTCATGCACATATTTGCTCACATGCACTTGACTCATAGTTGGAATAACTAACTTGCATCCTCCTTGGATGCACATTCCACTTGAGCACACCCCTCAAAGTATCGCATGTTTTTTTTTGTTAATCCATGATCGACATTATGTTATTTTCTCTTGCCGTACCACATTATATCTTCTATGTTTTCTTTTGTATCAAACTTGCTTGTGTAACACTAGCATGTACCAAGTACTGGTACATGCTAAGTACTGTACTTCCTTGAAGCCTGTACCAAGTCGCTTAAGTAGTCCTAGTCCCCTTGTTGTTACAACTATGTTTGAAATTCATGCAGGCAAGCATTCTTTGACATTGGTGTTCGTGGAAACAAAAAAGGGATTTGATTCATTGGAATACTGGTTGTGTTCCAATAGGTTTCCACTGTTCCAGCAACTAGTATTCATGGAGACAGAAGCCAAAGGAGCGTGAGAAAACGACTTCAAGCATACAGCTATTGACTCATCAACCGTGCGAGCTCCATCGACCATTCAACCAATGTTACATAATGATGTGCGGGCTCCATCGACCATTCAACCAATGTTACATAACAATGTGCGGGCTCCATCGACCATAACAATGTGCAAGCTCGACTCTTTGGATGGTTTAGGGGTGAAACAAACTGAGGGTTTTCATCAAGTGGAATTTAAGCTTATGGAATCAGGGATAGTTTTCTCACTCATATTTTGTCAAACTTTTCAAGGATGAATTGCTTGTACAGAAAGAATAAGCAGTAAGGGTGGGGGGGGTTTACTATATCCAAGTGTATGGCATGATAATAAAAAAACCTGTAAAGGAGAAATATTAGACATGGTATGATAAAACATACCTTATAAGGACTCCGTCCAAATTGTAGTTGTATAGACATCATTAAAGAGTAACAACACTTGGATCAGTGGCCTTTAGCTCAAAATTTCAGGTGGGGCCCCACATCACATAACTTGGGGAGTTGTTGAGGGATCAATAGATTATTACATACACCAAAGGAGAAGCTCGAACTAGGCATAAAATTACTTGTGGAAGGTATTCCAAGACTAGGAAAACATAGGGTTGGAATGTGTTTGCTAATAGATGGCATTAAGAATGAAGAGACATTGGAAACATGTGGCATATGGGTAGAAGAAATGATTTTGATAACTAAATATACATAAGAAGCATTCATGTTTCCTCAAAAGACACTAGGTGTAGTGGAAGTACATCCCATGCTTGTTAGATTAACCATAATTTGGTTCTAGACATATTATGTTGTACATTTTGAACAAATTTAAAGGGATCTATGGGAAAAGGTACATCTAGTTGTATCAAGACATGATCGTCAGGTTGGGTCAAGGGAGGATTATAATGGGTCAGTGTCTAAATGTCAATAACTTCAATTTTAGGTGTCCCTAAATATTCGGTTAAGTTTGTATTAATTTTGTATCAGGTGGATACACAGTATGATCAGGTGGATCATGTATGATGATATGTATCAGGTAGATACTTGGTATGCATCAGGTAGATGCATTGTATGAATTGTGAAGTATGTTGAACTTGTGATATTCATTGACATTGATTGGTATATTGAATTACGCCTTTTATATTACTTATTTGTCTTTATTATCCATTGTTGACTCCATGCAAGGCACTAATATTATCCATAATGATTGTAGAATGGTATTTCCAGGTGTGTTGGTGCTTACAGGTGTTATTCCTCCATTAGGGACTCTCCCATGGGTTTAGGACTTAACCAAAGAAGATGAGGAGTTAGGTTATGGTGACATTGGACCTATGTCCTCCCCACTTACTGTAACTAGCCCCTTGGTCCACACAGCCTAGGTGTTCTAGGGATGATAGTTTGTATAATAACAGGGAGGAGGAGAGGGGTTAAAGAGAGAGAGGGAGAGAGTGTGGGAGTTATAAAGGAGGGGGGTTAAAGATAATCGGAGAGAGAGATGGGGTTAGAGAGAGAGTGGGGGGGGTGGGGTAGAGAGGTGGTTTGTTATGGAAAATGGGATAGAAAGGGGGATGAGAGGGAGGGAGGTAGCATGGGAGGCATAGATTAACAAAGGGATAGATCTAATGAGTATGGTGGGAAGTATGGAGGAGGGGATTTTTGGAGGGATCGTGAGGTTAAACCGGGCATCTAGCCCCCATATCCATTCATTAAACAAGCATTCAAATGAAAATGAAAATATATATATACAAGTATATGTTTATACAATGGAAACACAACGGAAGTTAACTAAATGCTGTTGATATCTATCATACATTCAAGACTCTATAACAGCCAATTAAAGACCTTTGCAGATTTATAAAAGATCATATGGAATTGCATAAACTCGTAAAAACACAGCGGAAGTAAAATTATTCATTTACACCATCACCCTACATTCAGATATCCATCAATTAAATCTTTGCAAGAATATACAGGAGAATACTTATCTCAATAAGGCAGTCCCAAGCAAATGGCTATGCAACTGCAACGTTCCACCCAACCATAGGCCAGTGTGCTCCTCAATCTCTCAGCACGACTGCCACCCCTGAGCTGGGCATGATCTCTACAAGGAACCAAGGAACAACAGACTCACACATAGCCAAGCATACACCAAGATGAGCCAAGCCAATCTGCAATTGGGTTTATCAGGCTGCTAGGACATGGGAGGGAAGATTTGCTAAGCTAGTGAGCTCCAGCACAGAGCCAGGGATAACCTTGCAAGATCTATCTAGCTTGGCACCCACAATACCTACACACCCAGCACAAGGAAGTATTCTCTTCACTGTTGTACAGTCCCTCAAGCCATACGCAGTAGATCGACGATGTGATAATTTGCCATAACATTCTCCAATGATTGTTTATGTTTAGATATATGCAAATTCCTAAAGTACTCAAATGCATTTCTAAGTAATGCTCTAGGTGAAAACTTATATGTTTTTATGCAGTTAAGTTTAATAAGCATTTTCACTAGGAGCAAGCGGATCAGTGCTTATCTGCTCAAGCGTGGTATTCCGTCAGAAGTCGACATCGTCGTCGCTCTCCCTGTGTGTGATTTACCCGTACTCTACGACCCTTCATATTCCTTTGTGTGTCCGTCGGTGAACCGTTTCACCTGTCGCTACACACATTTCTCACAAACGTAAATCATAGGGTTATTTTATTAATGTTTCAAACAGTGAGGTCACTCAGCAGGTGCCCTCAATGTCTACAGTAGTCTAGGGGCACTACATACACCCCCTCTTAAATAGAACTTCATCATGAAGTTAATTTTTGTTCTTGTACTTTCGACACTAAACTTTATCTTAATTTCCTATTATCATCTTCTTTCCATTCCCTTCTATTTTTCTCCAACAATCATGGCCATATTAAGCACAAGTGGTTCTAATCATTATTATTATTATTATTTTTTCCAACATGGTTCCAATACATTCTCAGGAACTCAATCATAATTGTGTATAATATCAATTCGATAGTACATTCAATAACTGTCGGTCCCAACTAGATTTTCGATAACACTTATTCTTGTCATTAGTATCATCATGTTCAGCTCCATGAGCTTATCATGTATTTCCCTTATCTCTTCGTTTATGTTATCATAAGACCACTTCGACAGATTCATCAAGTCGCACAAAGTGTCTTCTTAACCCCATCAAGTTCCATCTCGAGGGCTAGTTGTCATTTTATCATGTTTGATTATGACCTAAGGTTAGCTTCATTGCGTTCTATTTATTATGCTAATCGTCTCCATAATTCGTTTTACGAAACATTGCCTTCATTTGACCATTTCGATACCATGGTTAAATTTCAAGTTCGTAGTCATGAGTTTTCATAAATGGTTTTGTCGTAATGCAAAATGCATGTCGTTGAGTTCAGCTCATCATACCAATCACATTGATATCTCATTTTCAAATTTTAAGTTGGTTTCTCTTCCTCGACAATCCGTCAAAGTCTCGTCAATCTGAGCATCTTGGTGTCTTATCATTTAAAATTGATCAATTTTTCGTCATTCAGCAAATCCACCGATTATATCCGTCCACTTGTTTTCTCATCATGGCTATGTAGAAAAAGGTTTAAAATATCGTTGGTCTTTGTTCCAATGTAATACCCCAATTTTGACCCTTAGGAAATATTGGCTTTCATGTAAATATTGTATACATGTAATGTATGTTTTCCTAGCGTGGAGATCAAGGCCAAGGCCCCGCTAGTATATGTTCGGATTTTATTTAAAATGGGCAAGTATTTGATATGTTATTACCCATGTGCTATTAAGCCATGGGATATTGTGAATTGATGTAAATATTTGATATTGCAATAAAATACCAAAACTGGCTATGGGAGCAACGAATGAGAAGGGGCCATGTGTATCCACTAGGGAGTGGTGAGGGGGTTGTGGGGATGAATCATATGCTGCCAAATGTCATTGTGAGAACCCATTTGAATTTCCTTGCTGACATTTAATTTTGCTGTAAGGCAGGTATGGGATCTATTTTTCTTGTACCACAAGTCACTCTACCTCATGGGAGTTGCTTCTTCCTCATCCCCATTCCATTGTGAAAGTTACCAGCACCATTTTCCATCCAAAAACAAATGCCCAGCAGTGAGAAAAACCAGAAATCGCGACTTTGCAGGAACCCACGTTTTGAAGAGCCATCAACACCCAAAATTGGTATTTGACAGTGAAATCCGATGGGGGATCCATAGATACGAACCTTGGGGCGAAATTGAGAGCATTAGCTACCCCGACATCCATTGGAAAACCCAGTTTTTTACAGCCTGGAAATGAAGTGACAGGAATTGAGTTATTGAATAACAGAACTGTGAGAAATCCAAGTGTGAATGACTGAGCAGAGGTTGGGTTTGCTTGATAAACGCAGTGAAGGCTAGGATCTCAAGGATTAGCAGCTGGACCTTTCTATGCCCATCCTGAAGAGCACTAGAGGGAAGAGTTTCCTGAGGGACTGTGTAGCAGAGAAGGGGATCTTCCTTGTGTTGGATGTGGTAGATAATGTGGGTGCCTGACTGTTGAGTTCACTTGAGATGCATGTAGCTCTGTGGTTGAGCTCACTGGCTTAGCGTTACCCTCCTCTATCTTCTTGAATGCTTGATAAACCCAACGGTGTGTTGGCTTAGCATAGATGATGACCGAAATCATGGCTGTGAGTGAGCCCAACTAGTTACTCCTTAGTGGATACATAACCCAGCTCGGGGGTGATCTCTCAGCTAAAAGAATACAAGCTGGACAGAGATCTATGGTTGGGTGGAACGTTGCTCTCACATAGCTAGTTGTTTGGACAGCTTCATCTTCAAGATAAGTGTTCTATGTATTATAAATTATTTGCATTTTGTGTTCTGCAATATGTTAAATTGTCCATGTTTAAGGAAATGAATTGATTATCCTAATTTGGAATCTATGCATGGCATTGGAACGAGATTGAGTCTCTATATGCTGAATCATCCTCTGCTATGATATATATATATATATATATATATGTTAGGCATTACTGTTTGTGTGCTTGCTAGTATGTTATTCCACTGTGTTTATTTGAAGTATGAATCTGCACACAAGAAGTTTTAATAATCCATGCTTTTCTTAGCAATAAATGAGGCTAAGTTTGTCAATACGCCCGGTATTTGGTTAACGTTTCCTTCCTGGCACGAAATTGATGGAAGGGGACATTACATCCAAGTTTCTCCGAGTAGATTTTTCTTAAAATACAATTTTACGTTATTGATACCATCTCTATTCGACAATTTAATGCTCGTAGTTAGTGAATGATTTTTTTTTTTTCTTCTTCTTCTTCTTTTTGTTTTTTTTATACTATAAGTGTCTACTCCTAAGTTATAGTTCTTTGGCTTTCCAAAGCATTTGTTCTGGAACAATTATTCCATATGTGAATTGGCAAGGATCTCTATCATAGTTGAAATATATCTTAAATAAGTAACACTTGCAAACGGAAACCCTAAGGGTACAATTTAACAAAAAGGAAGGCTATGTCTTTAATCTTACAACCTACAATCCCCTAAGTGAACTGTGAAATATAGGCATGTGTTAACTTTTCATCTAGTTCATTTTATAACATCAAGAAAAATATCATACCAGTATCTTATCTTTCAACCAGTTCATATTATCATATAAACGTAGTATAAATATAATAATACATTAGCCTTTCATAGTATCCCATAAAATAATTATGAACTATAAACAAGGCATTAACCTTTCCTTTACATCTTGCTATCCCATTAACGAAATATGAAATATGGTGATGCATTATCCTAAATTTACCTAATTCATTTCATCACATAAACGTAATATAAAATATAATATAATAATACATTTAACTTTTCAAATTACATAAGAAAGTACAAAATATAGACAAAATATTAATCTTTCTTCTACTTCCAGTTATCCCCAAAAAAAAATGTAATATCACACTACTTTATACTATCATGCATAAATAAAAAATATTACAATATCTTTCAACTAAATCTTATAATTATAATAAGGTATTATAAAATATAATAATACATTAACTTTTCATCCATGCCATAAAGAAATATGAAATAAGAACATGCCATAAAGGAATATGAAATAAGAACATACCATACATTATCATCCATTTCATGTCATTGCATAAATGAGAAATATTGCAATATCATTCAACTAGTTTTTATAATTATAATAATGTATTATAATTATTGACGTAGTACCACACGAATCGCCATACAGTCCCATCGAAAACGTGCAGCTTGATCATGAGCCAGCTGCATCCATATCCTGGAGATCTCATCGTACACAGTCTCGCTCCCGCCATATTCTCAAGGTTCAACGCCCACCTACCTGCATTCAACGCCCATCTACCTGCATTCAAGGCAGTGCAGTCCATTGCAAAATGCCAAGAGACCTGGTCCTCATTCTCGTCCTGCAAATTCCTATAGCTGGAGCTGCTGAAACATTGTTCTTGTCCTCTGCAAATTAGAACCTGAATCCTATTGCGAGCAGCTGGAGCGGCTGAATCGTCCTCCTGTAAATTAGAACTTCAGGTACTCCTCGTCCTACAAATTCCTATCATTCTCGTCCATTTAGTTTAGTATCTGGATTTTGTACAAGGCCCATGGGGTATGGGTATTTTTGTGCCTTCTTCAAGTTATAAGAGGTTGCATATTTCAGTTACTGGAGATATTTGCGAGTCTGTTGTATGCTTGAAAATCTTGATCTGAACATTCCCATATAAATTTCGTAGCAACGTTTAAATTTGTAGTTTGTATGTTCTTATTTCAAACTTTATCAGTTTTTAGAGGTTTGTACTGGACCGTTCTTATACTTTCTAGTGCAACTTATAACGTAGCATGGATTTATATTTAGTGTACCTGACTATTGCTCAAGGGACGCTCCCTCCAGTCACTCATCCTAGTACTTTTGTTTAAAGCACTTCCCAGCACAGTCTTTGCAAGGTCGGAAAGCCCCCCTGGAACAGATGGAAAAACCTTTTGAAGGTCTAATTTAGGCGCTTCACAGTAGCGAAAACACTCCAGCTCTCCATAGGAATCAGAAAGACGCTTCAGGTCAGAGTGCAAAGCATACCCTAACTTCAAAATGCTAGTTGAATGATATTTAAGGCACAAGTCCAGTGCACCATCTCAAATATAAAAACCTTTTTTGCAGTAGCAATCTCTGATATTGAAACCTACAGAATTGAAGGTAATTCAAGGTTCCAAAAAAATAAAAGACAAATTATCCTTGGTTAATCGAGACGATGGAAGGGATGATTTTCCATAACTTGATTGCAATTATCTTTTTGAGGATCTTGTATTAAACGTTGTAGAGGGAGATGGGCCTAAATCTATCTACAGATGTCTATATTAACGTCGTTTTCCATGAAACCGTTTTCCTGTATCGCCCATTTGAATTTTGAATTTTGAAATTTTTTGTTCTTCCTTACTACCAGATACAAGTGACATTGCCGCTTCCCGCCCTCATTTGAGTTCGAACATATTCATAGATAGGAGCACACGATATTTTTTTGTCACTGGCCTGGTGAATCTTTACCGCCAACCTTTACAGGTTTTGTAAATGGGAGTAAAATGGTACTAGTGTAGTGTTCTTCCGTAAAAATATATTAAGAAAGGGTTCACTCATGTGTAGAACTATAGACTTTTGATTATTCTGCCAACTCAATGCAAGTTTTGGTTACAACTCTTTTGACATTAACATGGTTGGAAACTTTTAATGTCAAAAATAAAAATGTCTTTTATTTTTAGATAATTTATTTTTTATTTATCAAATTTAAAAAATGTAGATGTTATAAATAATTGTGAAAACTTCAATTTTATAATACCATGAATCTGGGTTTTTGACAAATGGTACTGACATGATAACTTGATAGTAATTTTACAATTGCATTTAATATAGGCCGTTATTAGGTTTTCTTAATATAGGCCGTTATATATGATAACCTCTTCTCAATTGAAATATATACTTATTGTTGTGCTCCAAACTAACTTTATATGAGTCGATTGAATTGTAAAAGTTTGTAACTTCATATGAGTAGGCTGATTTGTAAAAGAAATATATACTCATTCTTGTGTTCCAAACTAACGGCATATGACTGGGTTGAATTGTAAAAGTTTGTAACTCCATATGAGTAGGCTGAATAGTAAAATGAAAATGCAATTTCAACGATCATGAAATGCAATGAACCAAGAATTGAAAAATTAAAGATATTGTAATTTTTTTTATGAGAAATTGTAATTTGACCATCCAAAAATTATTATATAATTACACCTACATATTTTTTGAATTTTTTGAATTTAATTTTATGTAGGATGTTAAATATAATAAATACTAAGACAATTTGATTAAATACATAGATTTATAAAACCCTAGATCTTCACCAAACCACTTAAACCACTCTTTATTATTTATTTATTTATTTCTTTTCCAAAATTTTAAATATTTATATATATTAAATTTAAATATTTTAAATTTCTCCCTTAAATATAAATTATAATTTAAATTTTATCTGTACTAATTTAAATATAACTTCACCAACCACTTCAACCTTACTATAATTGACCTTAAAACTTTAAATCTATGAAGAACTTTTAAATTGAAAGTTCGTGAGTAGCTTTATATTTTTAAATATTAACTTTTAATTTTTTAAGAAACCTAGGTTATAACATTATATGGAATCTAATTAAATTTAAATAAAATAATACTAGCGCTATATAATTATACACGAAATTTAAATAAAAATATATACGAAATTTAATTAAATATAAATAAAATAACACTAGCATTATATAATTATATAAGAAATTTTGCCGAAACCCCTTTTATTTTGACATGATACTTTTTTTTTTTTTAAATTCTTATTAACAACTAAATTAAATTAAATTAAATAGTAATTAATAAAAAAAAATAAATTAAATTGAATTAATTAAAAAAAAATTAAATTGAATTAATTAAATTAAATTAATTAATTAAATGACATTAAATTAAATTAATTAAATCAAATTAAATTAATTAAATAGTAATTAATAAAAATAAATAAAAAAAAATTAAATTAAATTGAATTAATTAAAAAAAAATTAAATTGAATTAATTAAATTAAATGACATTAATTAAATGACATTAAATTAAATTAATTAATTAAATGACATTAAATTAAATTAATTAAATCAAATTAAATTAAAAGTCATTAAATTAAATTAATTAAATTAAATTAAACGAATTAAATTAAATAAATGTTAAGAGACACTACATTAAATTAATAAAATAAAATTAATATTTAAAAAACATTAATTTAAAATAATAATAAAAAAAATTAAAACAATATAAAACGCAAAAAAAAACCTTTTCTTTTACATGGTATTTTTTTTTTTTAATTCTTATCAACAACTAAATTAAATTAAATTAAATAATAATTAATAAAACAAAATCAAAAAAATTAAATTAAATTGAATTAATTAAAAAAATTTAAATTGAATTAATTAAATTAAATTAATTAATTAAATGACATTAAGTTAAATTAATTAAATCAAATTAAATTAAAAGTCATTAAATTAATTAAATTAAATTAAATTAAACGAATTAAATTAAATGAATGTTTTTTAAATATTAAATTAATAAAATTAAATTAATATTTAAAAAACATTCATTTAAAATACTAATAAAAAAAATTAAATAAAATAAAAATTAAAACAATATAAAACGAAAAAAAAACCTTTTCTTTTTCGCATGGGGATTGACGCCAAGGCAGGATCGACGGCTCTCCTTATTCCGCGTCAGCAACATGCACGCATGGTAAGGGTGGTTGGTGGTCGCGGAAAGGAAACCACCATCCCACATGTTCATTCTTTACTCGTCCGCATTCCAATAAAGCGGTATAGTAAACCGCTCATGGGCAACGCGGAAACCGTCTCACGTGCTATCAAAAGTATGCCTATTTAAGGAGGAAATAAGGTTTTATTTGGCATTGTAGGGTGGCAGATTCAAGACCCGAGGGTTGGGGCTTGTAATTTCACTGCAATTTTCAACTTTGGACACTCGAATTATGACATAGGCGGCCTTGTGGCAGGAGTGAGGCTGCATTCTCTCCTTCCCAGCCAGGAAAAATTAATTAAATTAAATTAAACAAATTAAATTAAATGAATGTTTTTTAAATATTAAATTAATAAAATTAAATTAATATTTAAAAAACATTAATTTAAAATAATAATAAAAAAAATTAAATAAAAAAAAAATTAAAACAATATAAAACGAAAAAAAAAACCTTTTCTTTTTCGCATGGGGATTGACGCCAAGGCAGGATCGACGGCTCTCCTTATTCCGCGTCAGCAACATGCACGCATGGTAAGGGTGGTTGGTGGTCGCGGAAAGGAAACCACCATCCCACGTGTTCATTCCTTACTCGTCCGCATTCCAATAAAGCGGTATAGTAAACCGCTCATGGGCAACGCGGAAACCGTCTCACGTGCTGTCAAAAGTATGCCTATTTAAGGAGGAAATAAGGTTTTATTTGGCATTGTAGGGTGGCAGATTCAAGACCCGAGGGCTGGGGCTTGTAATTTCACTGCAATTTTCAACTTTGGACACTCGAATTATGACATAGGCGGCCTTGTGGCAGGAGTGAGGCTGCATTCTCTCCTTCCCAGCCAGGAAAAACACACTTGGAGATACTACGAATCTGGGGAGAGCTTGGTTATCGATTATTTTTTTATGTACCTGGACATTTTATATCTTGTTGGGTAATTTCTTGATGTAAAGATTTGAAAGTCTAGACTGACTGTTTGTTAATGAATGAATTACAGACGAGGCAATGAATCCAACATTACTGAGCTAGTATTTGAAATTGGTGGGATCTAACTTTAAACATGGATCAAACTTTGCATGCGTTGCTTCTACCATTAATCCAACCGCCACCACTTTCCCTTTGTTTGTTGAAGTAAATCATTTTAATAGATTCAGAGCTGAGGCTATGGATATATTTTCCCAAGGTAAATTTTTCATTTCTATTGTCATTTTTCATCAGCATAGGTTTATCTATTTGACTGGTTTTTTAGTCTCTCATTTAACACAGTTAGTGTAGTTAGTATGGGGAATTAATCAAGCCCTCAAATTAAACTAATTTTTTGGAAATCTATATCTAAAAAATGGATAAGTTTTGTAAAAAGAAAATTGCATCTAAACTGCAAAATTGTCTTAATTGAGCATAAATATATTTCTATTTCCTTTAAATTATTAAATTCGGAATCTTACTTTCAATATATTTTAATTTTTTATGAAAATTACAATTTTATTTAGAGTCTAAACTGTAAATGTTGGTTAAGAGGTTACCTTATTTTTGATAGGCCCAGCCGTCGGCTATTGTCAACCTCCCACAGCCGAATGTATTTGACAAGGACCTTTACTCCATGGACATGAGCTAGAACGATATCTCACACTCCTTCAGTTCCAATATCAGAGAGAACCAAATAAATACCTTGGCCATTCCCCATATTATTAACAAATTAACATCTTAACTTAAGGTTACTACGGTTTTCTTCGCCAATGGAATCTTATTTTCTTCGCCAATGGAATCTTATAATTATAGCTTTAGCTAATGGACATTTGTAATGTTACTATTTTGCAAAATTGGTACCAGCAAGGGGGTTGAAGTTTCATGGTTCACAATACGGTACCTACCTCTGAGAAGGATGTTCGCCCCAAGAGCCCGAACCCTTGCATTCGCAGCGATTTATTGGAACTTGATGCGGATGCCTATGGGCTGTAGCGAGAGTCTCCCTTAAGCATAAAGTGCAATCAGCCGGAGTACCTGATCCGAAATCCTTGATGGTCCAATTTGGTTCCAGAAGCTCTGGTCCCCCGGGGCATGGTTGTTTCAGTGCAAATGATGTTTGACTGCCATAGCTTATTGGATAGCTCAATACCCTGCAGATAAAGTCTGCCAAAATTTTAATCTGCAACTGGAAAATGTGTGCCCAATGCCATGAATCACGATGGAAGAAGCCGGGAAATGGCATTGGCAACACATTAATTATGGTGTTCATTCAAAATTTATTATCTGTACGATGGAAAGATGTGATGTGAGAACCAAAGATTGCACAACAGTGTATTAGGTGAAATTAATTAATGGCATTGGCAATTACACATTAATTATGGTGTTCATTCAAAATTTATTATCTGTACGATGGACAGATATGATGTGAGAACCAAAGATTGCACAGCAGTGTATTAGGTGAAATTAATTAATTATAGCTTTAAAAAGGGGCATGCTTGAGAGACACTACATTAAATTAATAAAATTAAATTAATATTTAAAAAACATTAATTTAAAATAATAATAAAAAAAATTAAAACAATATAAAACGCAAAAAAAAACCTTTTCTTTTTCGCATGGGGATTGACACCAACGCAGGATCGACGGCTCTCCTTATTCCGCGTCGGCAACATGTACGCATGGTAAGGGTGGTTGGTGGTCGCGGAAAGGAAACCACCATCCCACGTGTTCATTCCTTACTCGTCCGCATTCCAATAAAGCGGTATAGTAAACCGCTCATGGGCAACGCGGAAACCGTCTCACGTGCCGTCAAAAGTATGCCTATTTAAGGAGGAAATAAGGTTTTATTTGGCATTGTAGGGCTGCTTCGACTTGGCTCTTGGTTTCATGTAAGAGCCTCGGTGCTGGGCAGATATGTGGGTAATCTCATGGACGATGGGAGATATGAAATCCATGGGACCCGCCTGGCTTGGCATTCGGTTCCCTGATGAGTCCTCGGCGTTGAGCACAACGCATATTTTATATATTCCCGTCCTCTTATGTGAACTCAGTGCATGGGATTCGATGGTGGGCATTGATGTGTTAAGTGCGTGGGCCAATTGGCTCTAGTTGTTGAGTTCGGGCTGGGCACAAAGGAAAGAAGAAAAACGCTTGGAGGACAATTGATGTGGCGTTGGGCTCCGGGCGCTTGGTACACCTGGCTTGAGCACTAGGGTTTCAAAGGAAGCAACATTTTGTATGAAATTCGTTTCGGACAAAACAAGCAGCAACAATGGAGAGCAGTATGGAAATCGTTTCATGCATTTGCCATGCTTGTAAATCTTCTTAGTTATTGGTCAAAATGGATCATATCGAGCTCAAATGAAACGATTTCTGCGTCGAAATTGCTGCGATGCTTGTATTATAAACAATATTGCAGGCAACAATATTATTTGAATATTTGTTTTATGCCACATTTATTGAAATGAATGTTTAAAGCAAAATGTTACAGGCAAGAAGGCAGATCTGCATTAAAATAATAGGAAATGAAAACTGATCACTTTGGCTGCAGGTCTGAAATTTGGAGAACCCTCTGTAAATCCTGTGCGAGACTCATTGTTTCGTATTTATTATGAATACAATTTCTTTCTATAAATGCAATGAAGTGTTTTTTTTTATCCCAAATGCTTTAGCATTGGATTAATATTAGGGTTTGAATATTAAAAGAGTGTATATAGAAATGTTGTTGTTTTTCTGGAAAGGTTTGTTTAATGGGGTCTAGACTGAGCCCTAAATAAGCAGTTATATATATATATATATATATATATATATATATATATATATATATATATCATTCAAATTCTGTTTCTGTTACGCCTTACGAATAAATGGGAAAAAGGCTCTTCAAATTATCTTTTTGTAGCCATCATACTGGTTTGTTATTTTCTAGTAAATTTCACTAAAGTTCCAGGTGTAGTTAGGCCCTAAGGTCTCAGTGTTTGAGCCTTGCGCTCTGATACCAACTGTAGTGCCCTATCTAGGCACTGGGTCTATTCCGGGTTATCAGGTTATACCTAGTTTTTCCCTTAATTATTGTTAGAAGAAAACAAGAGATTCAACCATCTATATTTCTATTTCTGTAAATGTTTAACTGTCTGTTTTCTATATGTTTACATGTCTCTGCAGTTAAATAAACATAATCCTAAAACTTTCCATTTAATTCTGTTCGTTTGACATGCATAGCTTGGAAATAAAAGAAAATACATTCTAATTAAGCTGGTTCAGAAAAATACCTGAAACCGTCGATTGCAGTAAGATAAGAAGATTTCTGGAATGGATTCTGTAAGTTACCTTAACAACCCCAAACATATCCTACATATTCAAACATATCCTTTTAATTTACTTGGGATGATTCCGTCCGTTAATTAAATTAATAATTTATTTAATAAATTCATTATTATTCAACCCACTATACTTTATAAAAGGGATTATTATCATTATTATTATTAATTAAATAATATTAATAATATAATAATAATAACAATAACAATTAATAATAATAGTAATTAATTTAAATTGTGAATAGTAATTTAAAATATTTATTTGGTTAATGGATAAGTGTCAACATAGTACCTCTGTGTATAAACAATGAAATATAATAAATGATTTAATTAATCATGATCAACAATTATATAGCACACTCCTCTATTATTAATGTTTAACTTTTATACTTCACCTTGAAGACACCTTTACTTGAGGATACTTACAATTAATGACATTTATTTTACACATGAGAACTTGATAATCTTTTACTAATTAAGTCATCCACTAAACACTTAATTGACTTATCCATGATAACTTATATCATTGTTAAATCTTGATAAGTAGGAAGAAGTTCAACGTGTCTCAACGTGTTTGAAACCAATAAATTTAAACAGTATTTATAGATAATCTGCTGGGGTTAATTTTTTTTAAAGACGTTACATGTCAGGTCATATATCAGATCCTTTTTTAATCCAAAGAATTGGGTGGGTTTAATTTTGGTTTAATTTAGTTACCTCATATATGTCGGTTAGCTATCTTGTTGGTGTATGAGACTCCCTTGTTTACCCTTAAATACGATAGCTACTATCATTAAATATTCATCTTTAATAGGACTAATAAGAAGAAATCCTCAACTCAAAGATGTAGTTCTTGAGCGTATGAAAATGAGAATCTAGAGTATGATTGATTCCTTTGAATTCTTCCAATTGTTTCATACTTGATGGAGAAACAATAGTTGAGAAAACATGGTTGCAAATAAGGTTGCATGTTTACCAAAGGGGAAACTAGTGGAAAATGGGGACACCCCCAAAGTGGTTTTGTTACCATAGATATCATGAATTGAGTTGTACGCCAAGGAAAGAATCCAACACTGTCAATGCATGTTAATCGTTCCTATGAATGTATATAAGTATATGGCATTACTTGTACATAAAAATAGTTATCAATTCTATGAATGTATATAAGATGTAAAATAGCTAAATAGCTAGTGTTTTTTATATTTAATTATTTGATATAAGTTTGTAACTTACAGATAGTTTCAATATATTGTACAGTTTCCATTCAAGTATTCTTGGCTTCATAGCTTCTAGATTATTGTCTATCAAAGAAGCAAGACCAACTAAGATGAAGATGAAGTTATGGGAAAAAATGGCATTGGCATTGGCATTAGCTTTAGTCTTAGCCAAACAAAAATTAAAGAAGAAGACTGGATTAAAAAGAGGTTGAAAATCTTGGTAAGTCTATAGATTTTTTTTTACTTTTACAATTTTATTTATAGATTTTTTTTTTTATTTTTACAATTTATTTTATTTAGTTTTTTTTACATGGTTTACATGGTTTATTTAGTTGTTTTTCTATTAGGTTGAGTTGCATTATTTTCATTTTAAAAGAAAAGCCTTTTCATTTATATGCAATATCTCATGTGCGCTCAAAACCGTCACTTTCTTTGATGCACACACACACACACAAGAAACTCTCTCGTCACTCACTAAGTTCAAAAATAGCTTAAATCTACTCACTTAATACTTCCATAGGAGGGCACAAAAGAATCTTGTAGTTTAGGTACGATTTTGGGGCTAGGCATCCAAAAACATAGTTGTTGTCCTTAGGGTGCTTTATAAATCCTTCTAAATCAAGTGGTCGTGTATAGCCACATGGGGCAAGTGAAAGAGTGGCGTCGCGCCATAGGAGGTCAAACCCAAGGTTGCGGGTGTAGGTTCTCTCAAGTGGGCTCACCACCACTTGTTGAAAAGGAGACGACCCAATACCGTTCGAGGGATAACTGCTCTTTCTCCACTTGACGAAGGTACTTAGTGACCAACTTAGGATGTCATTCCTTATAGGTGACTGTCGTGGAAGCCGACAGTACCTGAGACAGATTTTGTCACAAGATCAAGGAAAGCACACGTCACAAGATCACATACTTATGATAAGAAGAAAAGCTAATAGTCAGTAGCTTTCCAATAGAAAAATCATGTACATGGTGATTGGTGGTTGCTAGCTTATACCTTGAGCTTGTTCCATGTGATGTATTTTGAAATAAGCACATGTCAAAAGATCAAGGAAAGCTAGCGACTGCTAGCTTTCCTTCTACCATAAGCATTTTCTTCTAGTATAAACACACATGCTTATGCTAGAAGGAAAGCTAACAGTTGCTAGATTTCCAATAAAAAACCATGTCCATGGTGATTGGTGGTTGCTAGCTTATACCTTGAGCTTGTGCCATGTGCTCTATTTTGAACGAATGCTAGCTTTCCTTCTAGCATAACACACATGCTTATGTTAGAAGGAAAGCTAGAAGTCGCTAGCTTTCCAATAGAAAAACCTTGGGCATGGTGATTGGTGGTTGCTAGCTTATACCTTGAGCTTGTGCCATGCACTCTATTTTCAAATAAGCACATGGCACAAGATCAAGGAAAGCTAGCGACTGCTAGTTTTCCTTCTAGCATAAGCATTTTCTTTTAGGATAAGAACACATATTTGTGCTAGAAGGAAAGCTAACAGTCGCTAGCTTTCCAATAGAAAAATCATGTCCATAGTGATTGGTGGTTGCTAGCTTATACTTTGAGCTTGTGCCATTTACTCTATTTTGAAATAAGCACATGGAAAAATATCAATGAAAGCTAGCGACTGCTAGCTTTCCTTCTAGCATAAGCATTTCTTTCTAAAATAAACACACATGCTTATACTAGAAAGAAAGCTAACAGTCGCTAGCTTTCAATTAGAAAAACCCTGTCCATGGTGATTGATGGTTGCTAGCTTATACCTTCAGCTTGTGCCATGTGCTCTATTTTGAACGAATGTTAGCTCTCCTTCTATCATAAGCATTTCCTTCTAGCATAACACATGACCCTTATTATACATCATTTGTGCAGATCATGGTCTGGATGGATAGATGTCTTCTTGGATACCTTCTGTCCAAGAACAGATCACATGGCAAAAGATCAAGAAAAGCTAGCGACTGCTAGCTTTCTTTCTAGCATAAGCATTTCCTTCTAGCATTTTTGAGAAGGAAAACTTTTCTTTTTAATGAGTCTCTACTTGTGCTAGATGCAATGGATTTTTATTTATCTTTAAGTATTTAATATGTTTCCAGGACACATGACCCTTATGTTGTTTAATGAGTTAACAAAATGTAATGATAAAAGAACTACTTGGTTAATGACATAAAAATATGATGATTTAAAGGTCTTCTCTGACGGACAAGGGGGTTCGGTGCTCCATCAGGAACTGTTAGTGCTCAGTTGCATCCTTAATTGCTCAGTGCGTGAGGGTTCGTGTAGTAATTTAACTACTGATTCTTTGCTCAGGCAGTTTGACTGTCTTGTTATTTCCTCTGCTTTTGGCAGAATGGCTCAGCCAGGGGACAATACCGGCATCCAGGACATCAAGAAAATTTTGGGGCGGCTGTATGAGATAGTCTCCATAGGAATTATGGATAACAAGGAGATAGCCTGCGTTATAAAAAAGATGGAGGACACTGTGAGCTACACTTCCCTTCAAATCAACAACCATGACTCTAGGATCGATGATAATGAAAGCTCCTTGCGCGAGATGATGGGGAAGGTTGATATGATCCAGGAGGACCTTGCGCGACTCATTTCCATGAACCAAGGCAGCAGGAACAATGCAGTAACTGTTGAAGGGGAGCGTCAGATGGAGGAAGAATCAGTGGTGCAGCCAGTCCACTTTAGGGGCCATCTGTAATCTGGTTTTTATGGATATATGTTTTTTTGTCTTTTATTATGTAAGCAATATGTTTCCAGGACACATGACCCTTATGTTGTTTAATGAGTTAACAAAATGTAATGATAAAAGAACTACTTGGTTAATGAAATAAAAATATGATGATTTAAAGGTCTTCTCTGACGGACAAGGGGGTTCGGTGCTCCATTAGGAACTGTTAGTGCTCAGTTGCATCCTTAATTGCTCAACGCGTGAGGGTTCGTGTAGTAATTTAACTGCTGATTCTTTGCTCAGGCAGTTTGACTGTCTTGTTATTTCCTCTGATTTTGGCAGAATGCCTCAGCCAGGGGACAATACCGGCATCCAGGACATCAATAAATATTTGGGGCGGCTGTATGAGATAGTCTCCATAAGATTTATGGATAACAGGGAGATAGCCTGCGCTATAAAAAAGATGGAGGACACTGTGAGCTACACTTCCCTTCAAATCAGCAACCATGACTCCAGGATCGATGATAATGAAAGCTCCTTGCGCGAGATGATGGGGAAGGTGGATATGATCCAGGAGGACCTTGCGCGACTCATTTCCATGAACCAGGGCAGCAGGACCAATGCAGTAACTGTTGAAGGGGAGCGTCATATGGAGGAAGAATCAGTGGTGCAGCCAGTCCACTTCAGGGGCCACCTGTAATCTGGTTTTTAAGGATATATGTTTTTTTGTCTTTTATTATGTAAGATATATAAGGGTATATATTGCCCATTCTGTTAGTCATCATGGAAGAACTCTGTATATAGTTTTTTGGACCCTTTGCAGGCTTAGTCTACAATGCTCTATCTCTGCTCTGAAGGACTATTCTTCCTCTCTTTTTGCTATGTACTGAATGGCTGTGCACAGCCCCTTTATAATATACTCCTTTTTAGTTTCTGTTCAAAAAAAATATATGATGATTTATAGTCTATCATTTATATGGGTTCAATTTATTTATTTTTTTGTTCACAGGTCTTTAAGTAAACCAATAAACTTAATTTGGTATAAAAGCTATAACGAAGGAGGTTTTCTTTATGTATATTTTACTATGTTTATGTCTATTTTTGCACTAGAGGTAATCTTTGTGTAACATTTAATTGTTATTAGCAATAGAAAACTAGAGGTAGTGTCTTTGTATAATTTACTTGTTATTAGCAATAGAAATTATCTCAAAAATTATATTCTTGGTGTAGCCTCCAAGCTTCACATAAGGTCACAAAACATAAATTATTTAGGTAAGGAAAGCCTTGAACTTCTGCCATGTACTCTATTTTCAAATAAGCACATGGCATAAGATCAAGGAAAGCTAGCGACTGCTAGCTTTCCTTTTAGCATAAGCAAAATACTTATAGGATAATAACATATACCTATGCTAGAAAGAAAGCTAGCAATCGCTAGCTTTCCAATAGAAAAATCCTGTCCATGGTGATTGGTGGTTGCTAGCTTATACCTTGAGCTTGTGCCATGTGCTCTATTTTGAAATAAGCACATGGGTAAAGATCAATGAAAACTAGCGACTGCTAGCTTTCTTTCTAGCATAAGCATTTCCTTCTAGCATTTTTGAGAAGGAAAACTTTTCTTTTTAATGAGTCCCTACTTGTGCTAGATGCAATGGATTTTTATTTATCTCTAAGTATTTAATATGTTTCCATAACACATGACCCTTATTATTCTTGTGCATGTGAATAAAAGACATGTAATAGAATATTCTTTGATAATGCTCATTATTTCATGTATTTTTAAAACAATTTAAACTTATAGTCGACTATTCATTATTGTTTTTAGAAGCTATGGACTCTGGTGCAATGACAATTCCAAGGAATAATTTGAAGAAAAAACGAATTGCAAGTGACACACAAACAACGTCTCCCCCATGTGGTATGGTGGTTTTAAATATTATTCTCTCATTTCTAAATGGTTAGACTAGAAGACTATATGGTAATATTTGTGATTTTGATTTCATTTTATTTATAGTAATAATTGCTTATTATTGTTTTTTGAAGCTGTCGTCTCCAAAGCAAGTAAAATGCCACAATCAGCATTCAAAAAACAAAAGCTTCATTCAACTCAGATTATAAATTCAACAATGGGTTCTAATTTTGAAATGATTAAAAAATTCAAAACATCTGCTGCATTTGAGTATGTCGAAGATTGGTATGTTGAGATTGAAAGTCCCATGAATATGTTTCCAGATATGTATCTATTTGGATCCATGGATGGAAATGATATACAAAGGCTAGGGATAATTGCTAATTGCTATGCTCTCAATCATAGTCAGATCGATTTTCAAATGGAGGTAATTGAAGAAAATGAAGTGAAATTATTTTCCTGCCAAATTGATTACACAAAATTTAGACCAGATTTGATTGATACTAATACAGAATTTCCAGAGTCAATAAAAAAGTCACAGTTTAAGTTGGACAGTTTTGAGAGCTTCAATGAATCTGGTCTAAAGAGTTGTGATGATCTTGTACAACGTATTACCAACGTTATGAAATATCGCTTTGTGAGATGTAAGAAAACATCATCCGTGTTTCTTTATTTGCAACAAAGAGGTAAACTACTTGATAAAATACCAGATGATAAACTCGAGGCTCAAATGCTTGCTTTGAGAAGGGTATATTTAGTTGAGCTAGAACAGAGCATTAAAGAAAGTGAGTTCATGCCTACTACAGAGTTTGTAAAATCCCAAAAAGAAGACTCTCAGATAGAGAAGCTTGCTGACCAATGCGATGAAATCCATGAAAATTTCAAGGACAGTTATTTATTTTCAAGCTCTTTTACCATGAAGGTGGATGTTCGAAGATGTGTAGAAGCACCCAAGTTATATAAATTGAGATCACGGGATGATTTAAATGTTCGAGTATTATTAAAATCGTTCCTACAGAAATTTCAAGCATCATTGCCTGATGCTCTTCTGATTCCATTTGACAAAAAAGAGTCTGATCCGATTGGAAACCCTGTGAAAATCATGAATGAAATGGATATAAATGCCAAGAACATCAATTTTTGGATAGTTGATGGGCAACACACCATTCAAGCAGCAAAAGAAATATTATCAAATCCTAAATTCAGTCTATCTGGGGAGGCAAAACAGAAGTACAAAGAACGTAATGCTCGATTCTTAGATCCATTAGTTGCTCCCAGTGTGGTGATTCGTATTTGCTGCCAGTTAAATTCTGCAAACACAATGTTCTTCAAAACTCCATTCATTGATTCTGTGCGATCTGCAAGACAATTCCTAATTGCCACAAATAAATTAAAGAAACAAAAATGTGGGAATGCTAAGACGGCTGAAGACAAGGTGTGCAAATTTTTTTTTTTTGCACTTAGTTTATATTGTTATAACTAAATTCATGGCTATTTTATTTTTGATATCACATTCTTACTAATTTATATTTGTTATTTTTTAACAGGTTGATGATGAAATGTTGTGCTCTTTCTTCGATTGTCCACTAACAAACTTTGCTGAAAAAAAAGTCTTGTTATATCTTGATGATACTACTTGGGATAAATGGGAAGTTGTTTTTAATTGTTACAAACTAGGGACATTAATGTGTTCTCCAAACCAACCTAAGGATCCAAACTATAAGACAAATAGTCTGAACAGTTTGGTATCAAGTTCTTTCCGTCCCCTTCAGGGACTAACCGCTGAAGAAATGTGTTCTGTAGCAGATAAACTATTGGATGGAACTGTCTGGTTTTCTATTCCAGTGAACCATCCAACCAATGCCATAAAAATGAAAGATTATTGTTCACAATTGAAAACCAAAAGAACAATTTTGGAGGCAATGGTAACATATTGCAAAAGTCATGATAAGAATCTGAATGATAAGATTCTTACAATATCCAATATTCTTGAGCATTATGGAATTACTGATATCATATTTGCCAACTTCTGTAAGACAATGGAAGGGTGTAAATATGTAAAAGGATCACGAAATACAAAAATAGAGTCCCTTTCTCCACAAGCGTGTGTGGTCCTTGATAGAATAATTGATGCATCGACAGATATACAGGAAATTGAGAACAGTTTTGAATTCGGTTGTCATTATGGGGGTCCTAGCCTCTTGTCAACACTTTTGCACTATTTTCCTTGTCTGTTTCAACCAATGTTATACACTGACTTTGTTGTGTTGGATACATTGGCTTTGAAAGATGAATCATTCCTTAAGGATCACTATATTGAATTGTTTCGATTTTTAATCGAAAAAAATGGGTTGAAAGATTTTACTATGATTATCTTAGTAGAAATTTGGTCTTGTAAGGATGTACGCCAAGCTCTGGAGATTGTTGTCAAGGACTCAAATGTCAACTATAAAATGGCTACCAGTCTTTATGAATATAAAGAACAAAATAACTATAGTTATGATATAGTTTTAACTATACATTTCTATAGTGAAGAGTCTAAAAGTTTACAGGCCTCAATATACTCTCACAGTTTTAGAGACATATCTGATGAAAAAGAGAGAGATTTTGAATTCTGGGAAGAATTATTGCAAATGCATCAACAACATAGTGATCTAAATTTGATTATTTCTCTTTATGCGGGGAAAAATTTACAGCAGGCTTGCTGTACATATGGAAGAAGAATGGCATGTGTCGTAGAAAACGAGTTACAAAGGACTACCATGCTGACTAATCAAGAATCCTTCCAATTGCAAAAACCAATGTCTAATATATTGCTGTTGGAATATCCAGGTATTGTACTTTTTTTGTTCTTTCTCTAGTGATTCGTTGGATTCTATGCTATTTATATATCTTGATTAACAAGATGTTTACTATAACTACTAATGGCGGAAATTGTAAAGAAAACAACGACACTTTGCAACAAAGCAATGATCAACATAGTGTGCACAATGTCGAAGAAGTTTTCGAGATGCAAATACAAGACGAAGAAAATACCATACCAGGTACATAATTTATTTTGTTTCTTTTGTTGTATTGTACTTGTTTTGTTCTTTCTCTAGTGATTCTTTGGATTCTATGCCTATTTATTTAATGAATTTCATTCGTTGATACATTTTATAACATTTCATATGTTTATTACAGTAGCAAACGAGGAGAAAAAAGATATTGATCAAGGGAATGTGACAGAAAGCCATAGTCAAGAACATGATATCATATCAGGTACTTCACATGTCTCTTATTTTCAATTAAACATAAAATATGTCTTATAAAAAAAAAATTGATTTAAAGAAGTATTATTGGTATTTGATTGAAGGTTTGTTATTTTGGCTCTAGGTTCTATGAAGACAATACAAGAGAAGTGTGGCTTATCAATAACTAGTACAAAAAATACTCAAAGTGAGTGTATTTCTTCAACAATTTTTTTTAATAATAATTTATGTAGCATGAATAAAATGAATTTACTATGATCCATTGTTGTTTTGCAGCTATTATAAGTCAAAAGAAATTAGTTATTTTTGAATTGAATAACATTTTCTATCAGAGCGTTGATGGTGATGCATCACAAAAAGAATTTATCGAGAAAATGGGAAGGGCCGCAGATTACACGATAGAGAAAAAAATCATTTTGGTTTCGTCCACATGCAAAAACATTTCTTGAAATGTGTTCCAGAAATGAATCTCTTGACATTGCAATTTGGACGACATCTTTGAAACAAAACACAACAAGAGTTATGAAAAAGCTAGTTTCAGAAACATTACAAGCTAAATTTTTGTTTACATGGACTGCTTCAGATTGCAAACAACAAAAGGGAAAAAATGACATTGATAATTCAACACAAGTTATATACAAAAAACATCTGAAAAAAGTGTGGAGAATGTATTCTCAATATGATGCTACTAACACTATTCTAGTGGATTGTTCAATGGAGACAAAGAAAGAAAATCCCAAAGAAAATGTGATTATTGCCCCTTCGTTTGATGGAAAGAATGAGGATAAATGGTTGATCGCTGATCTGTGGAGCTTATTGAATAAATTGTACAAGGCACTCGATGTTCGAGATATTTTGAAGAATCTTCAATGACTTTTAATAGTACATTAAGATGACTGTTATTCATTTCCTCTATAAACAAAATCTTGAAGTTTATGATATAAATTCTTGGTCATTGTACATTTGATGACTTAATTCTACATGTGATGTGTTATTACTGTGTTTTATTTTATTATCAATTTAATGTCTATTATTTCATAATACACATATAAGGATTGTTGTTGTGTCATTATTATAAATTAACATATTATTATTTTGTTTATTTATATTGAGATATTGAGTTATAAAAAGTTAGTGATTTGAATAATAGTCTTATGTGTTTGCATAAAAATGTAGTATTCCATATTAATTAAATAATTGTATTAGGTTGTATGTATAAATTAACGTACAATTACTATGTTTGAGCAATTGCAGTTTATTTATCAATTGCGTCTTAATTGATCATTATAACTCTTACAAATCAGTGATTTGAATGTTAGTTCAATGTTATCATATGAAATTTTCTTATTTCTTAGAAATTAAAAAAATGGAAAATCATATCAGGTTGTATGTAAAAATTACCTATAATTAGCTTGTTTAATTGAAATTTAAAAAATTGTAAATCTAGGTGGTGGGTATAAATTAACATATAATTGGTTTGAATTGGACCATTGTAACTATATTTTTAAAATGTGATTTGAATTTCATTGCAATGTGCTTATATGAATTTTTCTTATAATTTCTTGAAAATTAAAATATCGTATGAGGTTGTATGTAAAAATGAACATATAAATAGTTTGCTTGATTTAAATTTAAAAACTGTAAAATTTAGGTAGTATGTAGATATTAACATATAATTAGTTCAAATGAATTCGACTATTGTAATTATATTTTTAAATTGTAGTTTATCTCATTACAATTCTTAAAATTAGTGATTTGAGTAGTAGTTGAATGTGTTTGTATAAAAAAACTATTCCACTGAAATTACTTTTATTTTTTTCATTAAGTTGTTTGTTTGGGAGTGGAAATAAATTGGATATGTTTTGATGCCATTAAGCAATGAAGTTTTGAAGTGAAAATATGTTAATGTTATATATGTGGCAGCAATGCAGATGGGAGTTAATATCAGTCGGAAGATCTTGTTGATCTTTGAAATGGAAGGAGTATTCTTCTCGTCGTATTCCAAAGATGATACGAGTTGTCAAATTCAAAGAAAACCAGATTGGGAGCTTGGTGATAAATCCTACTTTTGTAGGCCTTTTCAACTAGAAGTATTAAAATACTGCCTAAAACATTATGATGTTGCGATATGGACATCAAATGTTACTAACAAGTACATTCGACAAGTACTTGAAAAATCAAATATTGATACAAGTGACTTTCAATTCATATGGGAAAGGTCCCATTGTCACTTGCAAACAAAATTGAAATCATGTAGTATGATACAGTTTTATGAGAAAAGGCTAAGCGACGTGTGGTCCCAATATGGAAATAAGTACACAGAATCAAATGTATTGCTAATAGATACATCAAAGCCTACTTCTCAATTCCTCGGATATCGGTCAAACTGTATCTTAATAAAGGCTTATATAGGACATGAACACGATACTTGGCTTGTGCAAGTTCTATTCCCCTTTTTAAAGACACTTCATCGCATCAAACAGAAACGCAACTACATTCGAATGTTCAATAGAACATTGAGTTCTTTGTATTAAGTGAAGATATTATTATATGGAAATTTGTTGACGATTACATTGCAATATTTCAATACAAGTTGGACACATTTTTTAGTGAATTAATTTGTATGATTTTATAACTTTTATAGATAGATGATAATTGACAATGATATATAAATACAATTATTAGTATTATTTATGATTGCTTTTAGATTGACAAGTTTTTGCATCATACAACACTTGATTTCCCCATTCAAAATATTTTCTAAATTTGTGCTCTTAAATCAACTATTTGTAATTTAAATCATCTCATAAAAGCCAACAAGGCGTGCAAGAAACTCTCTTTAGTTTTATTTATCTATATGTATTAATACAAGTGCATTACAACACTTGATTTCTCTATTCAAAATATTTTTTAAATTACATACTCTTAAATCAATTATTTGTAATTTAAATCATCTCACAAAAGCCAACAAGGAATGAAGTTCTCTTTAGTTTTATTGATCTATATCGATTAATACAAGTGACACACAAATTTTGAATTAAACCTCCGTCTATATAAAAGCACATTTCTTACAAAAAATATTACTTCAATGATAATGAGTGCTAAGTGTACTAGAATTTAGATTGAAGCATGATGAGTCATAGATGAATGATTTTGAAAGGTATAGGCATTTGATTTCCCAATCTATAACTTATTGTAAATGTGTATTCTTAAGTTAATAGTTTATAATTGCAATAATCTCATATAAGCCAACTGGACATGAAATAAATTATTGACTGTTATTAGCCTATATTCATTAATATGAGGAGTTTATCAATGCAATATGTAATTTTTGAAATAAAACCCCATATAATTGAAGTTGCAATTGTTTTAAAACACAAAATTAATTGCTAATGAGTGCTAAGTGGTATTAAGGGTAGTACGAGATTGGTCATAAGTGAGTGACATTGAACTATAAGAAATTTGATTTCTCATTTCATTTTTTTGTAAGTTTGTATTATTAACTCAATTACGATTAATTGAAATAATCTCATAATAGCCAACAAAGCATGAGATACGCTCTATCTTTTATCTTCTTGTATGCATTAAATGTGATGTATTTTTTGGAATAAAATACAATGTAAAAACATTCCACAAGTAGTTGAAAAATCAAATACTGATACAAGTGACTTTGAATTCATATGGGACAACTCTCATTGTCACTTGGAAACAAAATTCAAATAATGTAGTGTGATACAATTTTATGAGAAAATGTTCAGTGATGTGTGGTCCAAATATGGAAATATGTACGAAAAATCAAATATATTGCTAATAGATACATCAAAGCTTATTTCTCAATTCCCCGGATACCGGTCAAATTGTATCTTAACAAAGGCTTATATAGGACATGAACCTGATACTTGGCTTGTCCAAATTCTATTCCCCCTTTTTAAGACACTTCATCGTATCAAAGAGAAACGCAACTACATTCGAATGTTCAATAGAACATTGAGTTCTTTATAGTAGGTGAAGATGTTAATTTTTAGAAATTGGTTAACGCGTACATTGCAATATTTCAATACAAGTTGGACACATTTTTTGATGAATTAATTTGTATGTTTTTAAAACTTTTATAGATAGATGAGAATTAACAATTATATTTAAATACAATTATTAATATTATTTATGATTGCCTTAGGGGAGGCAGGAGGGGGAGGGGTGATCCTAAACCCCGATGGAGAACGAATTATTACCTATTCTTGGAACCTTGGAATCGAAACTAATAATGTGGCGGAAGCTTTAGCATTGTGGCAAGGTTTAAATCAAGCTGTCAAGCATGGAATCCAGACTCTTTCGGTGGTTGGGGACTCGAGGATGATCATCCACAGCTTAAATGATCAGAGACTGCCCTCCTCTATCCACCTCAGGCAAATTCTTAGAAGAATCCTACTCCTCATCCCTCTCTTCTATGATATCAAATTTTATCATGTCTTGCGTCAAAACAATGCTCAGGCCGACAATGCCGCAAACGAAGCAATTCCCCTTGGAAAAGGGATTCTTAAAATCAACAACGACCATGTCCTGGATCCAATCCCGTAACATTATGGGTTCGACGTTTATTTGGGAGCTACTCGTTGGCAGGAACCTCATGACAAGTGGAACGATTTCCAGGCGACGGATGGGAACTCTCTCCACTCGCAACGTGGCAATTCCAAGTGTGATAACCATTTCTAACCGCGCCACCCCTCCTTCCTCGCATCTGAACGTGCGCTCACTTCACCTCAGAATGATGGCGTCTTCGTCCCTGCGGATGACGACTGGTACCATTCACAGTACGCTGGTACTGGAGCAGTTACGCAGAAAGATCTCCCATGCTAAGGAAATCTCGCATCCTCCTCCCGTCAAGCGTGCGAAGTCAATTTCACATCAGCACAGAGATTTAAGTGCCATAACTTCCAAAGGCTTTGGGCTCACAGGGCCCGCGATCTGTGACATGGACATTCGAGGTACTGATTACCATGCGGCTCCCTCTCTCTATAATGAACGAAGGCATTTATGGAACTGTACGAGAACCATAAGCAAGAGCATGAACATGTGGTTAAAAGGGCCACGTCTCATCCTGAAGGCTCTCTATCTGCATTATGGACAGAGAAATGACTCCAGCACCTCCCACAAAGCGCCCCTCAGCCCATCCCTGAATTCGAGAGGCATTTCCAAGCTGAAGGAGGTAGACTCAGGTTGGCACAGCTATTGGGAGCTCTACGCTTCTTGCAATCTGGTTCCTCAGAAAAGCGATTGGAACCCGCTGGAAAAAATGGCTCACTCAGAGGACTCGGCTGCGTCATCCCCTGACCCGCTCCTTGAACTAGAAGCAGACATTAGGACCCTTCGCCGGCGTGTACGAAGACAGGGGGAGTTCATGCGACAAATAGATGTGCAGGGAGGACACCGGTTGGATAGAATGGAGGACGAAATTGGAAGTTTGAGAGCAGAGTTTGCAGAAGCTCTTGAAATGCTGGAGACGAGGGTAACCGCTGCCATCGAAAGCATGAACAAAAGGCTCGACAAGATGGAAGGAGTTCTGGTGAAGCTGCGTGAAGACGCAGGCAAGGTCTCAGAAGAAGGCAATCGCTCCTCAAGGGATTAACACCGACGCCACCAGTCTGTCTTCCAACCCTGCTATTTTTGTATGTCTATTCCTAGAAAGACCTGTTTTTGTTAATACACAGGCATATGCTTTCCTAAAAGTCCTGAATATGTATAATCACAGGCATCTATTGCTTTAAATAGTTTCCAGGATAGTTAGTTTACAGACTTTGAAGTTGTAATTTTGCTTGTGGCTCTGCCACCCCTTTAATACAAAAACTAACCGCTTGTGTCAAAAAAAAATATTATTTATGATTGTCTTAAGTTTGACATTTTTTTGCATTACACCACTTGATTTCCCCATTCAAAATATTTTTTTAATTTGCGTTCTTAAATCAAATATTTGTAATTAAAATCATCTCATAAAAGCCAACAAGGCACGCACAAAGTTTTGTAAATGTGTATTCTTAAGTTAATAGTTTATAATTGCAATAATCTCATATAGGCCAACAAGGCATGAAATAAATTATTGACTTTTATTTGCGTATATTCATTAATAAGAGGAGTTTATCAATGCAGTATGTAATTTTTATTGCTAATGAGTGCTAAGTGGTATTAAGGGTAGTACGTGATTGGTCATAAGTGAGTGACATTGAACTATAAGAAATTTGATTTCTCAATTCATTTTTTTGTAAGTTTGTATTACTAACTCAATTATGATTAACTGAAATAATCTCTTACAGGCCAACAAAGCACGAGATATGTTCTATCTTTTATCTTCTTATATGCATTAAATGAATGTATAAATGTAGTATGTAATTTTTGGAATATAATACAATGTAAAACCATATAATTAATTGATAATGAGTACTAAGTGGACTATTTAGACTCATTCGACATGTGCCGTAAATAAATTCAAAAGAGCATGGGGTCATATATAAAGTTCAACTAAAAGATTTGAAAAATATGTTTCAACATCTATTTCTTCGACATTTAAAAATCTTATCATTTTCTTTGCCTTTTGGTGAAAGTAATTCTCGGCCATGATTTCTTAATTCGATTTCTTCACACTTTCATTGTGTATGTATAATGTTGTACCTAACAACTATCCCAATTTTGACGAATTTATAGTTATTATTTGGTGACATCAATACATTTCTTATAATTTATTTTATTTTAATTTAATATTGTGATTTCCTTCCAATCATGCTATATTATAATATGTTATTTAACAATGAAAATATTTAATATGATACTTTGTTCACTTGAAATATAGATAGAGATCTTCTTGTAATAAAACATGCAATTATGTGTGCAACTTAACTTCATTAATCCTACATTTTATATCTTCATGAATATTTTTTCTCACGATTCAACAAATTACAGATTTTCATATACTCCTCCTAATTTATGGCATACCGAACTAGTTATAAATGATACAACATTTCATTTTTTATGATTGTATATTAAAAACACTTGGAGTAAATAAAATTTGTGATCAATAAAAACATTCTTTCTAGGATTAGTTTTTCCAATTTTAATGGAATATTTCTTTAATGCATAATTTTTACAAATTAAATGAAATAAATAAAATGTTTACAAAAAAATTCAATGTCATAGAAGTCCTTGTAATAGAATTTTTCTAGATTTAATGAAATAGGTGTTATGGGTTTTTTTTCCAATTAGCCAACTCCTAAATTTGAGCTATGGACTTTCTAGTGGAGGCTTCATTGGAAACCCACCATTTTTTTTGTATTAAAGCATGCACATATTTCCAATTAATAGAGTTTAAAGGAAGATTTAATGTTTTTTAAAAGAAAAAAAAAAATTACCTATAAATATTTCATCTCAAATAGACACAATCAAATGAGGCAATCCAAAAATTTACCCATACATTAGACAAAAATAATTTAGCTACTTCATGATCTTTGATTGTGTTCTTCCAAGGCACCAACTCACACATCTTGTTGAATTGGTTCACAACCACAAACAAATAATCATGGCCTTTCTTATTCATTGGAAAAAATCTAACGAAATCCATACTGATGCTCTCCCATGGTCTACTAGGAACTAGTAATGGAATTTACAAATTAAGTTTCCTATTGTTTGGTTCAATTGTGCTACAATGAACACAATCTTGAATGTACTTGTACTATTAAAAAAGAATCTATAATTGGATGAAACACATCATTCATCAAACACAAAAGTTTCAGATAACTTGCATTACATAATCTGAAAGGCATAACTAACCATTCATACAAACCCTACCATATTTTAAATGGTGTCTCCCAAGTTTCTTCTATTCTTCTTTGCACTTGGTGATAGAAGATTTGAGGTCTAGGTTGGTGAATATCTTAAATTGATAAAAAAATCCATTGATTTGTGGTAGTGGATAACAATTCTTAATGGTTTTCGTGGTTAATGCTTGGTAGTTCATACACATTATTTATCTTCCATCCTTCTTGGGAACTATGATGATGGGTGACCAACAAGAAGAAATGCTTGGATTTATGACTTCCAAATCCAAGAGATGATACAACTACTTCTTCACTTCATCTAATTCCAATATTAATTGTTGATACAATCCAATATTGGGAAATGGATATTTCGACAATGGTTGAATCTTGTGCTCAGCTTCCCTTTTGGGTGTCAATCCCTTAGGTTCTTGAAACACTTCCGTTTATGTAGTGATCGATTGTCCCAATTGTCATCTCTAATTTTTATTACATCTATAGTGATGATTTGACCTCCATATTTCCTTCTTCCCGTTGATTCTCATTTAAAAACAACATAACAAATTTATTGTTTGCTTTGATCAACCTTCTTGCTTGGTGTGTACTTATCAATGAGAGTTCAAATTTTCTTTTATGCACATCTACAAAATAAATTTCCATATTCAGCAAAGTGGTATTAGCATTCCCTTCACCTGAACACATCTCTTACATAAAGATATTGGATGACCAATATGACACTACATAAGACAATGGAATCACATCTACTACTACTTCCCTTATGAATATTGCATCAACTGCAAATATGAATTTGAATTTCTTAGTGGCCCTTATCTACATGTCTTGGCTCACCCATCCTAATGGGTATGTATGAGCATGGCCTTGCACTTCCAATACAAGTTTCTTGACTAATTGGGATGAAATAAAACTCTACCGAGAACTTGGGTCAAAGAGACACTAGTTTACCTTTCTCTACTTCAAAAGGATCTTGATGTGAAATAATTTAGTCATATGTTTTTGCTCCTTTTTGGATTGATACTACTCAAAGTCAATTATATTTGCATAGAGGTGCATGAAACCTTACGTCCAATGTCAAAGTTGCTTTCCATCTTTTGTTTGATATCTACAACAATATAACTCTTCTTTTGTTTTTGTTTATACCATTTAAAACACATTTTTGGGTGCAACTTCCATCAATTCTCTTATGTGTTACCATTGGAATTATAGTGCTTATAGTGGTTATTGGGACCTTGCATTCATGTGCAGGAAACCTTACATTCAATGTCAAAGTTGCTTTCCATCTTTTGTTTGAAATCTACAATAAGATAACTCTTATTTCGTTTTTGTTTGTACCATTTCAAACACATTTTTGGGTGCAACTTCCACCAATTCTAGTATGTGTGACCATTGACATTATAACGCTTATAGTGGTTATTGGGACCTTGCATTCATGTGAAACTATGACAATCTTCTTTCCATTTCCTTTCCCCTTCTTCTTTCCACTTTTCTTGTTCTCTTCCTACTCTATTTGCTTGGGTCCACTAGAGAGTCCCTTCTTATTATCCCCCCAAAATATATTGTGCTTGGATGGGTTTCATCAATGTTATTTTCTTTTTAAAACACCACTTGTCTTGAGATATGGGGAAATAGTCCTCCCAAATATTTAATGGTGATTTTCCAACTAAATAGCCTATTTCTGAAACTCAATGATATACTCTTCCAAGGTTTGACTTTGTCTCCATCGAAAGAAATGCCATTTTTTTCTTCCTCATGTCCAAAGTGGTAGAACCACAACTTAATGAGGTTCTTGAATGTTTCCCACCAAGTCAATGGTGATTCATGTTAAAGTCTCTGAGTAGTAACTAAATTTCCCACTAAGTTAATGCTTGGTCATGTAACTTCAATTGAGCGAAATAGATTCTTTGCTCTTCAACAATTTCAAGCACGCTGAAATAGACTTCTAGTTGTTGTAGCTATTAATTTAATATAAGGGATTTAATCTAAGCTATAAGGATTAAATCAATATTTGCTTCAACTATGAAGGGTGCATGGAATTTTGTGGTGCTCCCCTTCTTCAACATTGGCTTCTCCTCTTGTTTAGATTCTTCTTCTTCTTCATACCTAAAAATTTCATGAGGTAGGTTGCACCTTTTCTTCTTCGACGTCATTGTCATAGCCAAGGTCACAACAATATATTTCATATTTGACATGCTTGTAGTTAGTTGAGACATATCTATACACGTATGGACTATTTGAGTCTCTGTATTCAAAAGTTTAGTTTTTTACTCATAACATTCTCAACTATCTTCCATGTCGAAACCTTGAGACTATTTTTTTCTTCTTTTTACTCCAATCTCAAGATTCTCCAAAACTAACTTCTAACTTCATGTAGTCCTCTCAGTATTGAGAGCATTCATTTTAGTATTCTCCTTACAGTCTTCAAGAATAATTATTATGATACCAATATGATTTGTAATCCATCAAACAATGCTTGACTCAATTCACCAACAATGACCCTTTCTTACTTAAGAAAAAATCACAATAAGACAAAAATACTTAATGGGATTTGTTTATACAGGCAATAGTTAAAACATTAACGGAATCACAATGGACATTTTATTAAATATTGGTGCAAGTCACATCATAGGTTTAGAAAAATAAAATCAATGCCTTGTCATTAGTTGTTAAAGTCAAGTCCAATAAATCCTAGGTCAATATTAATGTTATTGAATTATAAGTGGCAATAAAGTCATGTTCTATCATGTTGTTTATTCCAGAGTTAAGAAATATTGGCGAGAGTCTTTTGACGTCAGAAGTCAAGTCAAGCAAAGTCATAACCTAGTTATGAAAAATGAGAGTCTATTAAGGTAAGGAATAAATTCAATACAAATCAAGCGGATACCCATGGGTCTTCACTCAGTGAAACTAGGCCATGGCACCTTTGTCCATGGGATATTAAAGAACACCCATAATTTCACTAGATATTGATAAATACCTATTAAAAACCTTTTGTTGAGCCCCCCCTCCCAATACATATTTCCAAAAAAAAAACCTTGTTTTTATGAGATATTCCTTATTTTTACTAGATACCCCTTTTTATAACCCACCAATACATATAAACCCCCCATACTCTACTCCCCACCCACCAAATACCTACAATATATAGACCTTATTTTTCACAATTTAAAAACCCCCCTTTATGAATGAATGTGATAAGAAATTGGTCAATAAGGTGAATCCCCCGTGCAGATACCAAGCTGAAGGATGTAATGTAAGTAGTCCATAGCCAAAGTAACTCAAATTCAAGTTGAGTCAAAATCCTTGTTTGGAGAAAAGTGAAGTCGAAGTTGGGTTGAGATAGCCAAAGTAAATTTAAAGCTAAGTGATTCAAACTCATTGAAATTGTGAAAGTCAAAGGTCAAGCCAAGTTTAAGTTATGTAAGATAATGACATTGGTGTGTCAATTAGGTTTGTCAAACCAAGTTCATAGGTTGTCTTGTTGGACCTTGATATCACTCTAGAAAACAACATGTATGTATGCAAGGCCTCTTAGATGACAATATGAAGAATATTATGATGAAGATCTTATGTAGGCATAAGACATACACTTGAAGAAGTACAACGAGAGGTAGAGTTTGATAGAGATGATATGACAAGACCAAGATGAAATCAAAAGAAGAAAGAAGGAAGATTATTAGGCATGAACAAAAGATGTAGCGACAAGTGGCAATCGAGAAAAATGAAGCAACAAAAGAAGCAAGGTAACAATAAGAAACTAAAGTTCATATCATGCGTAAAAAAATGAGATATAAAAACCACTAAAATGAATCCATGAAAAATGAAATCCCTAAGAAGTTTGATTATCTCTCTTGATAAATTTTCTCTATAATAGAAAAGAAGATGGTGATGGTCCTATTCACCATGACTTTTTGTTAAATTTATAACATGAAAAAATCTTATTACAAAAGGATAGACTAGAGATTCTACCCCTATGCCAAAACTCAACAAATACAAGAGTGAATACTTAATTTGTTTTGAAATAGTATAGTCCACAACCAATCTACTACTAGTGTTGGTCTTCTCAAATATCATACCACCAAGTTGAAACTTGCATATCATGCATAAAGAAATTGAATTGGTGGTGCATGTGAGATGCATTGACATCCTCTCCACACATCTGTCCTATCTAACAACCTCATCGATGTCCATTACCTAATTGGAAGTTAATTATAATCAGTGTGATTATCATGAGTGTAGTCATCTCTAAATTTTTCATTGACTACCCACATAAAGCCATGGTCGAGATGTGGTGGTCAAATTCTCTTCCACCTCTCTTCTCCCTATTAGAACTCTATGAGTTTTCTACGATATCATGGGTTTGTATTTGACCTTAGTCAAGAGAGCCTTTAATATGCCAAGCCATTTTGACTTTGTCTATGATCTATGGAGTTGTCTAAAAATTCGACAATTTGGCCTGGACGGGCTTTTCACGAGAATCCTGCGTTTTTTTATTTTGCAAAATGTGAATTTAACTATGTTTTAATGGCAATTTTGATGATAGAAATGGATTCAACACCATCAAAAACCCCTGGATCCCTGTGTTTAACTGAGAATATCTACTTCTAAATGTAGAATTCACACTATGATACCTCTAATTTGCTTTACTTTCCAATACCACAACTTATGAGTTTTATTTTTTTCTTACACATTTTTTTTTATGCCTATAGGGATTTGAACCCATTATATCAAAAGGACATGCCAATCATTTTGGAGGTGAATTGGTTTTCATCCTAAACAATTAGCATTTGGTCATATGGAGTAGGTCAATGGTGTCTCTACCACAATGACTCAAATATTGAGTGCTTTCACTGTCACACTACCGTAGCATAAGAGTTTAGTGCTTTAAACAATTCGGAAAGATGTTTGGGTCATTTATGGAAATCTGTGAAAGAGGGAGGCGAAGACCAATGAAAATAGAAATCCAACCACACCAGATACTACACTTCACTTTACTACTGCGTAGTGGAAGAGAGCAGAAGTTAAGATACATGGAAGTGAGGGTTATCAATTTTAAATGAGGAAGAGAAAGAATGGGCATGATCTCTATAATGGAAAAGAGCGGTTGCTTTTCATGAAGTAAAACGGTACCCCGATTCTTAATACGAGGTGGAATAATGAGAGATAGGTTAATGGTGATGAGATCTCTGTTAAAGGCTTGTCGCAGCAGCAAAGGCGCCGCCTTTTCATTCCCTCCCTCCCTGATCATAACTTCCCCACGCTCCCATGTTTTTCACCTGCAATCCTGATCATGCCCACAACCACAACAACGCCATTATAGGCCTTTCAATTTACTCTTTCCCACACTTACCACTACTCATGAATTCTCTCAACACTACTCCAGTTTTAACCATAGCCATCCTGATCGCTATAAATTGATATTGATACTATATGCTCCGCCACTTCATTTCAGTTCTGTGCTGCACAAGGTGTCTGTAATTGTAATTGGTTTTTGTTCACTGCTCGTTTCCTTCTGTAGAATGGCAAGATCAATCTTCCGTATCCCCAACCACATTCTGGCCATGGCCATCCTCTTCTGTGCCTGCAGCTTCTTTCTATGCGACGGGGGTTCAATACGCCACATTTTGCTAGCAGGTAAAGTACTTGTAAATTGAATAGCCATATATTTCCATCAATTCATTTTTCATGTTTCATATGTCAAGGAGCTTATTCATTTACTGTGAGTTTTATATATGCAGATAAGTTGCAAAGATTACAGACTGTAAATTATGATCAGACTGCTCTCTCTGCAACACAACGAGCTTTAATGGTATGTATGGTATGATTCAATAACTGTGTATTTGCTTTCTTTCATGGCTGTATTGTATCATAACTCGTTTTATAACTTGGCAGGCGTTTCCAGTTAAGCCTTTTAGCCCAAGAGCTTTCAGTCATGTTCCTGTTAAGGTAGATGATATTTCTGGTGAGAATTTGGGGGATAGTTCCTCGGTGAGCTCCGTTGATGACGCCGAGGCCATTTTAGATTCTAAAACAGACGTACCCAATGGCCCTAATCCTTTGCATAACGAGGAGAGTCCCATTCATAAGCTCAGACCTTAAGCTATGTCTGGGAAATAAACTTACTGCCAGGAATTTTGTACCACAAATTGTGTACTACCATTGTACAGTTACAGTTCTACAATGCGGGAGGGATGTTGTCTCTATGTAATATTCCTCTGTTTCCATCTTTTCTTCCTTATTCCAGAGCCTAGAAAAGTGGAGCATGCAGATGGAGATGGACTAACTCCTGATGTATTGTTGTAAATTATTCAGTGCCAAGTAATGCACAGTTTTGCTATGCTTTGGATTATTTGCATCGTTTTCTCATTTGTTTGTCTTTGTGAATTTAGTTGATTTAGCTTTGTAATGATCTTGCCAATCCCTAATCCCGTCTTCGGCCCAGCGATTTCAAAAATGATAAAACTACATATTGCAGTGAATTAACTCAAAGAAACGGCCATAACCAGAGATTGCATACAGTATCTTCTCGGCAGCATACACAGATATTGATGCTGTTGACTGAATTGTATGGCCTGCAGTGTCAAATGTTTCCAATACTGTTATTTAAACAATTATTACACTGTGGAAATACACACAATATGGGCAAGCTTGTTATTTAAATCAATTTATTCCGACAGATTTTTAAACAACACTGTCCATCTGACACACAGTAGAATCGACAACTTCAGAAACCAGAATTCCATGTAACAATATTAAAGAAAAATATGTGACACCAAAATTAGAGTGAGACAAAAATTTGATCCTCTGTAGACATGTTGCATCTATGGTATCATTCCAGGACCAAGTTGCTCTATTGAGTCCTTTATACCAGAACCTTGGCATCTGTGCTTAAAAATAGAAGAAACTCTCCGTGATCTCCATGCCGAGATTGCACACAATTCTGAAATGGACTTGACTTGGTCATGATATTAGAAGTTGGTTCAACAACTCACCCTTAAAATTAAGCACCAATTTATCTGACTCACCCTCTAAATTAGGCACCAATTTATCTGACAAAAATGTAGCATGAAATGTGTGGGTAATTAGTCGGAGCGATCAGGTAGAAAGTCACCTAGTCACCACGGGTTAAATTTGAGTGGTATTTACTTCTATTTAATTTTTGTACCATATATACTATCAATTTAAAAGTCTGCACCTTTAATAGTGAAGTGTATTTAATTATGAAAATTGGAAGTAAGTTCAACAAGCGCTGCGTGTAACTTAGTCCTTACCTTCTAGATTAAAAGATAAAAAAAGTAAGAAGAACAAATTATTGAATAACAAATTATTGTTGAAGGGAAAATTATTTGACAAAGAAATTTTATTTAAACTCAATTTTAAGCAAAACATTATCCATGAGGAATATTTTAATGAGTATGGATGCAAAGAAAATTCTAACATTGATTGAAATAGTTGCAGAGACCCTGACAACCACCTACGAGAATGTGCCCAAAACCATAGAAGTGGTACCTAATCCAAAATCTCCAAGCCATTAGTCCACTATTATCAAAACTAGATTGTAATGTTGGATAAACACAATGCTTACAAATTTGTGTGTGTTTTGATGTCCCAAATTCTAGATGTAACAAGACTATTGTATCATTCTTTGGTTGAATGTGTCTTTATATAGAACAATAAGTCCACAATCATTATTTGTGTATCAATGGATATGTGTGTTATTAGCATATTATTATGTAGCATACCAATTAATGATTCCCTTAGCCATTGGGGAACACATGCAAATTTAATCGTTGATTGTTGAATGAGATTTACCAACAATGAATTTATTCCTACCATTCATACAACAAATTAAACATAACTCTTTTGAATGAGAAGTTATTTATGAGAAAACTAACAACAATGATTATGAGATTTATAAGAATCCCTATTCCATAAAATAGTTCACTAAAAACAATTGAAATCACGGATCCAATATGGCTATAAAGGAGTTGACCATTTTTAGATTTTTTTAGATTCCATGCTCAAGTCAAATGAATGATCATGTCGTTGGCTTCACGACACGCGTGATTCAATTGAATCAACGTTTGTAATATTGACTACAAGTCTGTGGATGCTTTCTAGTGATAGAGTCAATTGTTTCTTCAATATTAAGGTTTTCACTAGGCTTGGACACATGTTTAGAATGTAAATATTGCAATGCATCAACAAGTGGCTACCAAAGGTGATTAGCACTTGTGAAAGTAACAAGGAAAGAAGGCTAGGGAACCTACTTTTATAATTAAGTAATTCTTAATGGACAAGTAAAGTAGCTTATTTTAAATTGTGGCTCTCTTTTGTTTATGTAACAATGTGTCTAATGTGCAAAGTAGGATCTTCTTGTCTCTAAGCCAATCTTTCCATCTTTTTTAAACTTATAATTTTCTTTTATATAAATACTTATAGTCACATATAATATAAGAAATAATTTTCTTTTATAGAAGTATTTATATTCAAATATGTAGATACTAGGTGTTACTTTATTCCTGTGAATCCAACTATTTCCATCTACTTTGATAGTGTTTCATTTAAGTCATTTACTACACACTTTATCTAGATTTTTTTCATATATATATATATATATATAATAAAATGATAAATATTTTACTTAAATAAATTTTTTTATTGAAAAATAGATAATTAATCGAAGAAAAGAAAACACATTGTAGTTGTGGCTATTTGCAAGCTATGCATATGAATACCTGAAAGTTCATATATAATAGTAAAATAATAATCTTTTACATAACTATGATATATGTAACTTTTGTTCATGTTTAATTGATTTTTTGTTTTGCACAACAAATGTCCTTTTTTTCTAAATTGGACAAAATGATTCAATTATTTGTTTGCATCTATGAAAAACTTCACCAAGTATGAGAATACATAAGAACTATTTAAACTTTGTAGATTGTTCAAAATGCCATATTAAAGCTTTCAAAATTCCAATATCACAAGAAGGGCTTCAATTTTTCAATTTTTTTTTTGTGCCTGAAATTCACTAAAAGAGAGCATAATACCCTCTAAATGCTAACATTCATATAGATCTAACTCACATCCAGTATGCAATCAAGTATGCTAGCCCAAGACAAAGAAGTTGCATTAAAGAAAAGCATGACCTTCACTAAGAAGGACCTAGGCAAAATTTGGATGGAAATTAGGTTTGTGAAAGTTAGGGATGGGGAACTTGAGCTCTCTTTTGGGAATATTTATGTCGATGACACACCAACAAAAAGAAGAAATGAACAAAAGAAATCAGCAATATGAATGATGATTCAAGTAGCAACATCCTCCAAAAAATTTGGTCTCGAAGACTTTTCTTAATTTTCTTCACTTTTTGCAGGGAAGCTTTTGTCTTTTTTTTTTATATGAAAATTAAGTGAAAATGATTGTACCTTTTCTACGAGCCTTGATTCTCATTATATGCATAATATAATAATTTAATGGTAAGAAAGCATATTTGGACAAAACTTATGCCTTTATATGTATGAATATGAATTATATGTATATTACATGCAGTTATAATCCTATTGAACTCGATGTATATTTGAAATGTCAGTAATCCAAAAATTAGGGTGCTATGTCCTTCCTTCTTCATAATAAAACATTTGCAATAGAAACCAAAGTTGTTATAGGTAAAATTTATTATGGGTCATGATGCTATTGAAATTTATCTTAACGTAACTATTAGTAGGAATCGGGGAAGGCATGAGACACATCTCCTAGTGTTTGAAATGAATCTTTGATCTTTGATCTTTGTTCTATCAAGTCAATTCCAATTGAGGAATTTGGCCCTCTAACTTACAAAGATGTTTGTAAAAATTATTTGATTTTAGTTTGATTACCCATCAAACAAATAAACAAGACTCCTAATGCAAAGATGAAGGATTTAATTCTCACTAAAAGATGGCATAAGTTCTAGCTTTAGATTTCTCTCTAGGCCTCACTCAAAATCTTACCCCAATCTCATTGATTTTTCCCTTGTTGGAAAGTTCTATGGCCCCTAACCAACCCAACCATGTTGTATTCGTGGATCTTGAAAACGTAGATCTCATCGGGAAAATATTCTAACTTCTATATCTCTTTCTTCCTTGTGGAAGAGGATTTTCTATCTCTATTAGTTCACAACGAAAATTGAGACTAAATTTTCAAAGGGGGACACTAGTTTCGACTTGGATGCAAAAGATATGCTTAAAAGACTATTATTTCCTAATATTGTAATGGAACATTTTGTCACAATACTCTAGACAAATTGGACAAGCGAAACAGGCAATCAAATATTTGGAAAGCCTTGAATAAATCTAAATGATTGCTCAAAATATTTATTGGAATCACGTGAACAGTAGAAATATCAAATTTTAAAAAAGGGAAAAATTCTAGGCCAACCCTTGTTTACAAAGATAGATAAATCAAATTCTAAATTGACTAATTAAGTATCATTTAATTGTGTGGTCAGACTTAATAATTTCCCATCTTAAGAATTCTAAATCGGGAAAAGAGATAAGAGCCAACAAGAAAGATAGAGATTGTTTTCAAACCAATAGTTTTTTTTGATAAATTGTATGCAAGATTGTTGAACTAACGATAAGACCATGCATAATTATATTGTAAAGCAAATCATCTGGATCATGGACCTTGTCTAGTAATTCCTTCAAAAAATTGAAAGCATCATGAACCCTTCCTATTCTGGGCAAACCATCAATTAAGGTACTAAACGTCACAATATTAGGAATACAACCCCTTCCCATCATCTCTGGTAAAAGTTGGGTAGCCTCAACAACTTTTTCTACTATACAAAGACCTTTTATAAGAATATTGTATTTGACCACTATGGGAACACATCCCTAGATTTTCATTTTTTCAAATATTTGAATTGCTATTGAACTACGTTTTAATTTTTATTTTGAAAATTGAAAATCATAAGTTAATCTTGACTTACTTTGTGTAGCTTGAGAAACAACTGAAATTTGACATAGTTAAATTGTTTTCAAAATTTGTGGTATAAAATCCTTGAATTGACCAAATTCATTGTATTTATTATGTATTTAAAAAATACTCATGAGATTCTTTGCTTCCATAGAGGAAGAACAAAACACAATACATTCACATTATATATGAATTGCATAGCACTCCAAATTTAAATTATAAGAGTTGGATTTACAATGCACCATTTAACATTGAAAATTTAAAAATATATGTAAATTCATCTAGATTTGTTGAACTTATTACCATTTAGATGTAAATTGCTTCAATTAGTTTTAGAAGTAATTCCTTGTTTTTATATATATAACACTAACTTTATTACTTCTACTTATAATATTATTAAGAGACAAAGGTGAAGAGAGACCTCTCTCATATTTTTTAAAGAGTGGTAATTGCACTCATATCTCACACTCATGGGTTGGATATTATTACAACGACAAAGAGAGACCTCTCTCATATTATTTTAAAAAGTGATATTTGCACTCATATCTCACATTCATGAGTTGGATTTAAAGAATTTTTATTGGTTACCAAGGGGATTTGATGAATTCTGAAAGGTGATGGTTTATGGGTTAAAGTTGTGATTCAGAAATATATCTATCCTCTTACTACTAAAGAATGGTTGGCAGGACTAGAAACAAATCTATAAGGATTATCTCTAGTATGTGGAAGCTACTAATCTTGTCTTTTGACGTAATTGGGGAATGGCTTACGTGGGATGTTGGCAATGGAAGAAGGGTCAGGCTAGGCAAGGATCCTTGGGTTGGATGCATAGACTCTTATAGATTACTTGTAGCAATGACTGATCCTCTATCAGATCGAGGTTTTCTCTTTCTAGGATACATACATGATATCCATAATACTTCTCCTAAGAAACAAGCTTGGTTAAAAGCAAAGGATCTAGGTTTTGAGGCTGAAGAAAGTATTCAATGGGAAGGGTACATCAAGACTTTGCATGACTGTCACATTCATCTAGTGGATAGAGAGGATGTTTTGATATGGACCAAGAATGTTGTTGGTGGCTACTACTCACCTAACTTGGGTTACAGGGTCATTCAAGAAGAAGAAGATATGGAATTTTAATTGTTCATTGAAGGCAAAGTTGTTTATGTGTCTGGCATAGTCAAGAAAAGTCCCCGTGTGGGATAATATGATTAGAAAATTTGGCTGTGGTCTGGGCATATATGCCCTCTTTGCAAAGATAATAATGAGAACTGCAAAGCATATGACATGCATATAATCCTATTGAACTCGAATCCTAGATACGTAGGTTCTATCCAAATATTCTCATTATACAAAAATACAATATGAATTTAAGTAGACAAAAATATTAAGTAAACAAAAAGGCTAACTAAAAATATGCATCGAGAAATAGGTTCAATAGGAACAAATCCAATTGAACTAAGCTTTGCAGTTAAGATTTATAGTTTTAAATTTCACACATGCTCTATATGGCATGCATATGATCTTAGAGGGGATGTGGTTATAGTTTTTATGTTTACATATATTGATGAACTACTTTGGAGAGAGTTGACAAGGCCTCCACTATATGTGTAAGGTCAATGACTCCATTTAACAAAATTTCCAGAGGAAAAGGAGATAGATAAGATAAAATAATCATATTAATCTCCAAAAAAAATGACCAGAAAAGTAGAGAGGCTTTCAGTACTATATCTACATCTTAGGCAGGCTTTAAGTACTATATTTGCACCATGTTGTCTTGATCATTCTGTCTTCAATGAACTGCAAAAAAATGTGTATGCTAAAGGCCTTAGTATAAAATTTCCTTTGCATAATTTTGTCAAAACGAAGTATTAAGAGATCCTTTTCCACATATTTCCTCTAAGTTGTGCTGATTTCTAACCCAAATTCATGTCTACTATATCTTCAAATTATTCTTTGTATGGAATATCAATGGAATGGATTTAACAAAGAAAGATTGAAAGACTTTGGAAATAATTTTCAACTTTATGTAAGTGTTACACATAACTGAAAGCAATCAAGATTAGATTTCAAGATTAATGCAGAGGCCACTGCATCACTGAATGAGTTTTTTCATGCCACTAACTTACGGTCGCAGCTTCGGGAACGATGGAAGAGGAGGATGCACCGCCTCATCCTGCTTTACAACAATAGAAGAAGTAAGATGTTCGATTCTCTCTTAAACAATGAAAAATCACCACATCGAAGCATAAATATTGAATAATAATTAGATGTTCGGTTTATGAAACAATGAAAAATCACCGATTGTTTAACATCCAGGCACAAATATTGATAAATAATAATGTTATGTTGCCTGCTAATAAAACTAGTAAGTCATAATTTTCCAATATCAGAGAAAAAATATGCTTTCTGAAAATGGTAGAAAAGTACTAGTAGAGATAATGACATATCACAAAAGGGTAAAGATAGCTGGACGCACCCCTGTCTCGGGTTTTTACATAATGAGCACAAATACCAGGGTTTGAGATTACTGAGACCAAGTCTTTTGATCACCTCGCTTTAATCGCCAAAACTAAAAGCTTCACGTTGCTCATTTTCTGGATCGCTAATCAGACTATCTAATTCCCTCTTTGTCCTCTTAAGTCTTTCTTTATCATAACTATCTAAACATTGTCATAGCTAACTATAACAAAGCCGCTGATCCACAACAACAGTGTGAAAGTCATGACGTAATATTGATTCCACTATTCATCTTGGAGATCTTAATTAAATGATCAAACTGTCCACAAAATTTTATTTGATTTATGAATTTATTAAGTGCTTAGAGATCACGAAACTCAGTGCAAACCATTTTACTATAGTAATTTCAGTGTTAACGCAGACATCTCTATTAATTGATCAATTTGTTTACATAAATTTATTCAGAACTTGAAGTGCAAGGCATTTAACTTTTTGATTTATTAAGTGCCCATGGATTGCATAAATGAACATTAATACATAATCTTTAAACAAAATATAGAGCCTGAGTTGTAGATCATCCCGCAATTGTGCTAATTCCCCATATTTAGGGCTTTCAGCGAAAACAGAAAGGATAGTAAATTAAAAAGAATTAGAATGGTGGAAGGAATTATGAAACTAGTACATCAACATTCACCATATATTGCCTCCGTCCTCCACAGATGGCGGATCTTCTCTTGACCGCCTACATCCCTCTCAAGTTTTTAAGTTTGGCTTTCTCTACGTTGAAACCTATGGTGGGAAAAATTATCACATACTCCTGGAGCCTAAGCTTGTACAAAATAATCTAGGTTGATGAAGGAAATTCGCATAAAAGCAAATTGTGAAAAATACTGAATTTAAAACTTGTTTGTGTAACATGCTCTACTCCCACGGACGCGAAGGGAGGAAATGAATTACCTGTTCTGCCTCTTCGAATTGCACTTGCTATCTATGAATTTTCATTCATGGTGCAGTTGTCGTGCTTGTTGGCCAAGCTTTTCAGAATCAACAACCTCAGCAGACTAAAAACAGAGTATGAAGTGAAAAGGGCATGTCTATTGAGTACTTGACTGTTTAAATGGAAACTGGGTTCTAATTCTTGTGATTCAGCCCACCTATTACGCGCCCATGAAGCCTCCCCAATAATAAAAGCCAAGATTCGAGGGGTAAGATGTGATCTAACACAAGCCAAGCTCACCGCACAAACAATCTTACTAATATTCGGAAATGTGGGACCACCATAGTGGCATTGCTGGTGCTGCGACTCCTTTCCCAAAGCTCATAAAACACATCGAGAATAACACAAACCACAAAAGGAAGGCATCTGCAACCCAAATACACAGCATTTGTAAATGAAAAAATTCTGAAGCCATTTGCCAGTAAACGGTATGAAAAATAAAAAGTACTAATAAAGGGAATATCATTACAACTAGAGATCTCTCTAATAAATTAAAATCCGGTGAGAATACAGAAATGGAGCATCTTGAACACTCAGTTTGAAGCTTAATGAGCAGCCATAAGACTTGTCAAATGCAATTTCACAAAAAGCACCTGGTAATGGCGGTTTTTTTTTGTTAATAAACTAAATTTCAGCCAAACCGGAGGAAATCGGTTTCCCATTTAAGATTTTTACAGAACTCCATTGTCAGAATAGGGATTTGTATTTTTAAGGTTTTGAAATAATTGACGCATAAACCTGCAACTTAACACAAATCAGAAATGGAAGCCTCAAGACAGAGAAAAAAAAGTACTATTAAAGGTATACGAAAATAAAGATCTTTCTGATAAACTAAAATAAAGATATCACTGATAAACTAAAATTCCCATGAAGAAGCAGAAATGCAATGTCTTGGACACTCAATTTGAAGCTTAGACTGTCACTATAATTCTTGTCAAGAGGCAATTTCACAAAAAACTTCACAAAAAACACCTGGTAGTGCAGAGGATTTTCTGTTCATTAAACTAAATTTCAGTGAAAATGGAGAAAATTAGTTGCCTGCTTAAACCATTTACAAAATTCCGCTCACCATAGGAATCGAGACGCGTTGCTTTGAGTTGACACATAAACTTACAATTTTCATAACACAAATCACAAATAGAAGGCATATGCACCCCAAGTACACAACATTTGTGAAAGAAAAACTTCTTAAGCCGTAGACAGTACGCCGGGAAACAGGAAGAAGAAAAATAAGCACTATTAAAGGGAACGTCATTACAACTCAAATACGAAAAATTAAGATCTCTCCGACAAACAAAAAAACCAGTGAGAATGCAGAAATGCAGCGTCTTGGACATTCAGTTTGAAGCTTAGTCTGTCATGAGCAGCTTGAAGTCTTGTCAGAGGCAATTTCAGAATAAGCACTTGAGGGGATTTTTCTGATGATTAAACAAAATTTCAGAGAAAATGGAGGAAATCGGTCGTCTGCCTTTTACAAAATTCAATTCCCGTCGGAGTCCAGGCTTGTTTCTTCGGGGTTGTGACATAATTGACGCATAAAGTTCAACTTGCTTAACACAAACCATCTGCACCCCAAATACACGGCATTTGTAAATGAAAAACTTCTTAAGCCATATACCCGGCATTTGTAAATGAAAAACTGAAGAAAGATAAGCACTATTAAAGAGAGCACCATTACAACTCGAATACTAAAATTAAGATCTCTCTAACAAATTAAAAATCTAGCGAGAATGCAGAAATGCAGTGTCCTGGACAGGTGCTATGCAAATCACCCAGGTGTCTCCAAATAAGAATGGTAATCCACTAAAAATCCAGCGAGAATGCAGAAATGCAGTGTCGTCGACAGTTGCCATGCAAATCACCCAGGTGTCTTCAAATAAGAATGGTAATTCACTAAAAATCCAGCTAGAATGCAGAAATGCAGTGTCCTCGACAAGTGCCATGCAAATCACCCACGTGTCTCCAAATAAGAATGGTAATCCACTAATGCACAAATATTTCTATAAATTTGGTAAGTAATACTATGTAAACTATTTTTTCTTTTCTTTTCAATTTTTAAGTTTTTGTGCAATGGTCTAATCAATAGCTCTAGTCCAATAAACACTCAGAAAACACCTAATTAAAAAAATTGAAAAATAACATTATTTTGGTTAACCTTAATAAAGATAATGTTTTTCACTAGATTCATTTCAACTCAACTAATAGTAAAAGGTGGAACATATAGCCTAAGGCACGGACTAAAAATTGTCCTTATCTCTCTATACAAGGTTTATAGATTGATCAATTTAAGGAAGAACCACTCCATATGAGTTGAGTTTACGATGGATAAATATATACACCCACACAGTAGTGTGAAAATTTAATGTATGGTAAATATCCATTAGTGTGTGAGTTGAGTTTACGATGGATAAATATATACACCCACAAAGTAGTGTGAAAATTTAATGTACGGTCAAAATCCATTAGTGTGTGAGTTGATTTTACGATGGATAAATATATACACCCACAAAGTAGTGTCAAATTTAATGTATGGTCAATATCCATTAGTGTGTGATTAGTTCCTCGGCAACAAATTTTCACATACAAAAAAATCCAAACTAATGCAAGAAAACAAGTGAATATTAAAATATGGTAACACTAATTATCACCATGTTACAAGTTATACTCACTCAAAAGACACAACTTGCATTGAATTTTCTTTGGTGTAAGTTGCAACTTACCACCAACCATCTTATCAAGGTTCACTATTCACATATCAACATTATATAACACGTAGCAAGTTAGCTCTATCACTATGTCATGTCTTTCTTTAATGTTGTCTTGTTTGTTAGTGATGGGCATATAGATTCAAATTTAATTGCATTAAAAATAAATAGATGGGTTGAAGGATAAGGCCATACTCTAATCATAAACCATATAGATCAATCGCATAGTTCCAAGTTCCATTACCACATCATCAACCATGTAACAACTTGTTGAGTTGTATGGGCCCCCATCCCTCATTGCATTTACAAACACACATGCAAATTGAAAAGGAAAATCTCCTAATGTGCCTTAAAAGACTCATTGTGAATATTAGGCTACAAAAGTCTTTGTTGTGGGAAAATTTCCACAAAGGTGTGTAGCCATTCCCACTTTTGGGTAAAGCCTTTGAGGTTGTCAACAAGACCCAGTATTGTAGTACAGAAAGCAAATGTGAATGACCCCAAATTGATCCCACCAGGTTCTTCTTAGAAAAACAAAAGAAAAATAAAACAAAACTTGAAAATAACTTGAAAGGGAGTGAGGATATGGCAAACCACAACAAGAAGAAAGTGCTAGAACCAATTTAGATTTCCCAATGGTCAAGTTGTTACATGTAATGCCACCTAGGAGGTGTGGGTTTCAAGGGAAGACAACAATCTCCCTTAGGGAGGTCCTTTTTGTCCACACTAAATGTTAAATAACTTGAAGAACAATGGGAGAAACACTTGCCCCTTGGAATGGCAAGGGAGCTTGAAGAATGCTATTAGGTTTTGGAAGAGGGGGAAGAAGTTCCAACACAATTCCAGCAGCATAAACTTTCTCTAATTTCTCATTACCAGATGCATGCTCATGGCTTCCTTTTATAAGTCAAGAGGTGGCCAAGAAATAACTAGATCCAAATGTGGACTCATTGATTCCATGATCTAACTCCAAAGTACACAAAAGGGGGGCCATTCAATGATCCCAAGTATATGAGGAGCCAAATTTGAAGTCTTAGAGGTGATGGAGCTTTCATGATCCTTCAATGTGTCGTGGTGGAGGTGGTCCCACCGTTCTTGACAGTAGCATGAACTTCGAAGGAAAATTGATGCTAGTGTAGCGCGAGCACGAACTAATAATATGCGTTGTAGCGCGGGTTATCACGGGTGTAACCATGCCACCTCTTATTTTGACTCATTTTTGCATTGTTGGACTCATGCTGCTTTCTGGATATGATGAGAATGTCTTTGGTGGGCTGCACGATGTATGTTGATGACGCCTTATTGTAAGATTAGCCAAAATGTCGCATGTGCGAAATTTAGGTGTTAACAGATGCCCCTGGATGTATGACGTTCGAAGGGTACTGTAGAGCCAATAATGCATCATTGTTTCTTTATTTGTTTTCCTATGTTCTTGGAATTTCTTAAGCAAGTGTGGACGGAAGGTTCCCTTGGGGGAAGATTGTTGGTGACAACTGGTGAAGCCGTAACAAAGAATAATGTTTTATACAAATTAGGCGAGCATACCCATGCTTGTAAAAAGATGTAAAGATGACTACAATGAGAGAAGACTGAGGGATCAACTCATAATATTGTTGTTACATGGGTGAAGGCGGCTTCAATCCATGTGATGGATTCAATAATGTGAGAGTAACTAAACCTGGAAATGATGTTACAAGTTCCGAAGAAGTGGAACTATTGGTAACCATGAGGATCCTACAAGGGTGGGGGACCAGAATAGTTATGAAATTGTTGTATGGTGAACTTCATTGTATTGCTACGACCATGATTTGTAAATGTGAACACTGCTACCTTTGGAACGTATGACTCTCCCTGATGCGATAGATGTGTTGATGTCAAACATATGAGAGATCACTAAGTTAGGGAGCGCTAATGACTATCCCTAGCTAGTTTGAGGTGATCCCTTATGTTGATTGAAAGAGAACCCAAGGTACAACTGCAAATACTGCAACTCTGAAAATATGAGGATTTGGTGTCATTTAGAGCTGAAGTACACAATAAGACGAGGGTCTTATCCTGAAAACCAAGATCAATTTGTAACCAACTGTAAGACTAACAAACCTGACACAAGAATGGATGGTAAGCATGGGGATCATAACTTCCTTTAATCTATGTCAATGTGGCGAGCAAATGACGGAATCATGCTTCAAATATAGGAACATATTGTAACGGAGGGAGACAAACTACATATGAAGGGACATGCTCGTAAAAATCTATCAAGATGACTACAATGAGAGAAGACCGAGGGGTCAACAAATAATATTTTTGGTACATGGATGAAGGCGGCTTCAATCCATGTGAGAGTAAATGAACCTGGAAATGATGCTATAGGTGTCGAAGAAGCGAAACTGTTGGTAACCATGAGGATCCCATAGGGGTGGGGACCGAAATATTAGTGAATTTTTTTTATGGTGAAATTCATTGTATTGTTGTGACCATGATTTGTAAATGTGAACACTGCTACCTTCGGAACATACGAATCTCCCTGATGTGATAGATGTGTTGACATCGAGCATAAGAGAGACCACTAAGTTATGGAGCACTGATGACTCTCCCTAGCTATTTCAAGGTGATCCATTCTGTTGATTGAAAGGGAACACAAGGTACAACTACAACCACTGCAACTCTCGGAATATGAGGATTTGGTGTCGATGAGAGTTGATGTGCACAATAAGACGAGGGTCTTATCATGAAAACCAAGATCAATTTGTAACCAATTGTAAGATCGACAGACCTGACACAAGATTGGCTAGTAAGCATGGTGCTCATAACTTCCTTTGATCGATGTCAACATGGGGAGCAACTGATGGCAGCATGATGCTTCAAATATAGGAATAAAGTGTAACGGAGGGACACAAATTGTAGATAAAGGGCTTCCCTGGACAGACGACACTGAGGGTGATCATGGCTGAAAAAACTTATAATGCTGGTGATAGGGAGACTCAACGACATCGATCAAAGATGACCAAGGGTAGCTTCCAAAAGAATAGTGATGTTCCCATTGATTTGAGTGGATCAGGGAACTATTTGTACATAAAGAATAATTGGTGGGTTCCCCACGGTTTTAAGTGTGTCGGGGGACCAATTTGATGATGGGTAGTATACCCACAGTTTTTGGTGAATCAAGGAATCAATTTAATGATGGGCGGAGTTCCCACGGTTTTGAGTGAGATGGGGAACCTTTTCCATAATGATGTGAGGATTGCTTGCAAAACGTGAAGACAAGTGGCCCATGAATCAATGTTATGCATGTTGTTTCTACGGGAATAACTGAATAAGAATGGTTGTCGCGGAGGGTGGGGACCTCGTTGGTGGTTTGGCAGGGGTGATGATACGGAGAAGATTACAAATGATAGATTTCTCATGGAGGTATAAGTGGTCAACTGTGATTTCTTGCGTGTAACATATGCCGAGGAAGTTGATGGCATTGACTGCTGAAGGTGCGGGAGTAAATGCGCAACTACAAAATGATAAACTATGGATTGATCTTTTCAAAGTGAAAAAGATTTCTCGGACTTTTTGGGGTTCGACATCATGGGTGTCAAATAATGACTAGGATGCAATGGTGTGCACACCCATGTGGGAAAAATGTTATCGTTAGTAGTGATATTGATAGGACATCATTATTAGGAATGAGGACAGTATGGTCATCAATGAGAATATTGGTAAGTGCATTGTAAGTAGAGAGAAAGTGTTTCCTTATGCCAATTTCGGAATGATACATGTGATAAAAGTCTGATGCCATTGCTGAGGGATAAAGTCTTATTCTTATAATGCAAAAGCAAGAGGTTGTAGGCTCGTGGTCATTATCCTGCACATACAATGCAAATACCCAAGTGTAGTAAAGAACATGACAAAGGTGTTGACGATGCAGAAATAGTAACAACAAACATAACGCACCTATGAAGTGCACACGAAAATGAGTGTCAGATGAAGGGTCTTAAGTGGAAGTACAGGTATAGCCATTACTGAGATCTCGAGATGTTGATTCTGGAGGCATGAACGGTTTGTCAAATGGAGGTATGGTTTGGTCAAAATAAGAGTCTAAAGACTGGTCGAACCTCTTTAAAAGTGGTAGGGGCCATTTTTAGAGGTGATTTGTACTTGTTCGTCTTTCTGATATCCAGAGATGTTTGTGTTGATTAAGGGTAAACAGAGCATCCGATTTTTGAGCCGCGAGATCCAAGTAAGCCTAAACCTTATCCTAGTCATTTTGGGCAGGTTGTTTTTTAGGGTCTGGAATCCCCAAGGCCGTACGACCCTTTTTCGTGCTTAAAAGGGCAACCACGCGTGATTTTGGGTTTTCTTGTGTGATCGCATAGGAAAACTCATTATCATGCGCTATGTATAGCGCATGGATTTTTAGAATCTTGTGTGATACACCACACGGGGAAATAATGCATTGGCCACACGCTGGTGTAGTACAATTGTCTATTGGGTAGTCACGCTAAAAGCGCGGCCGAAATGAACAAGTCCATCATGGCTATAGTCACACTAGGAATCGACATACAACTGCACTACACGTGGTTTAGACTTATGGATGCCACGTCACTAGCACACATTTTTCATAAAAAAGTTACGATAGATGATGTTAAGGCTCACTTGGCATTTTGGATGCCAAGATAAACCCTAATGTAATGTTGTTTGTGCTTGCAGGTGTTTGTGAGTGACCTAGATGGCATACGTTGAGTGGCGATAGTGCCACTATGACGATTTAGTGACCTAGGTGGCCGTAGATTTAGTGGCCATACAAACACTTCAATATGCGGGGCTCTTGAAGTTCTTCAAGTGCCATTTACTCCAGTTTGTACACTTTCTACTATAGAGTGTCATATCTATGTGGGACCCTGACACAGGGGTATTTTGGGTGGGAGATTAGGATCTCATCATTATGGACCAAGATGTCTACTTTCTGACTAGTCTGTCTCCATGGGGGACCGTTGATCTGACCCAGCCTCGAATAGGGGCTGACCAAAGCGTCCTGGATCTAATAGACTCATACTATGGAGGAGACGCATCAATGTTGAGCTTGTGGAAAATCCTTGTCATTCATATTCAAATACTTGTTGTTCAGGTAGTAGCGATTGTTGTGATTCGAGTGTTGGGGGTATCATCCCCTCACATAATTACTAGGGGGCAGCTTGGGTTGGTGGAGAGGGTTATAACAGAGCATTGAGTGGCATGGGGGACCATATTAATGAGGGTACTAATGGTGCATCTGACAGATGCCTATCATGGCACAGACGAGAGGGCCATTCACCATGGGAGTGTGTTATGCTTGTACTTTTTCGAGCGTTTTCCTTCCTTGAGATCATAGGTGGTGGTTCCTACGAGGGGGCCCCAGGAGCCCCAAATGATGTACTAGGGGTGAGTGATGCCCCATGCTGGTGGAGGGTAGATCAAGAATGTCTTCACCATTCATCACCTGGATGTGTGAGAGAAGCGGATCGACCCCATAGAGAGGTACCCTTGGAGTGGCATCAACTACTGAGGGGACCTAGAGTTATCGGTACCTAGTCATGGGTGGGATCTAACATGTTTGACTTGTTTTATGTTTTATGCAGTTGTTTTCTATACATAGATTTTGATTATGCACATATTTCTCATGTTTATTGGATATTAATTATGGGTTCTTATCTATGATGCAAATGTTGAGCCGGTGGACCCCCATAGGTTGCAGGACGATGTCGTGTGCATGATTAGGGGGTTGGACCTACAGGAGGTGTTAGTGCCACTACATGTGTAGCAGGTAGAGCTGCATTTGTGGGTACTTCGCACCGGGGGAGCAGCCTTTGGGGATCGTATAGAGGCAATCTTATCCGACCTAACAAGGCAGCTTGGGGTGATGGTGGAGGGCGTGGATGACCAGGATCTGGCCAAGCTAGATGATGATGAGTTGGATCTTATGTTGAAACTACCAGTAGAGCTAGGGGTTTGCTGGTGCTAATTGATGAGGAGGGTAGCCACAACGGGTCATCAAGTATGGGCAACATAGGGTGGACATGGTCCAATTCCAACAGCTAAGGAGAGGCCTTTCCAAAGACATAGACCTGCCCCAAGGGACCAGTTGGGGGAGGTTGTAGGAGCGACAAAGGTGGGGTCAGAGGTAGTGTGGTTGTTGGCAATATGGGGGGAAAACCAGCCAAGGCCTTCGGGTTAGATGCGAGTGCTTAGTCACTCTATATTTTGTATAGGGCGTTGGCCCCTATGTTGTATTTTTGTATAGATGGAGCCTATGGGAAGCCGATTTTTTATGCAGCCCCATAAGGTAGTCGATTTTTTTTTGTATATGGACCTTGAGGCCCTATTTTGTACATGACACACATTTTTTGGAATATATATATATATATACCATTTGGAGGCACATGTATGATCTCTTTTATGTATGTGATGTATTGATTGTGATGTATATGATGATGATGTTTATATGTATGCTTGATGTTCTCTATGTGTAGTTGTAGGTACTTGTACATGATTTGTATGATGAATAACACACATATATACATGCTTTGTTTTTGTATGAAGGGTCAAACAGGTGGATGATGAATTAGATGCTAGTCCAACACCTCATTTGCAACGTGGTCAACAAATCCATTGGTTTTCCTGGGGACATGTGTGAATGTGATGGTTTCAAATTGTCCTACTAGGAGGCGCACTTGCAAAAATTTACGAAATAGGAGCGGTTTAAGGACATGGAATACATTATTGAGCTAGGAGATGACTAGTTGGGAATCTAGTTGTACGTGTATATGGAGTATGACAAGATGTATGGAATCACTTAAAAGGCCAATGAATGTGTCATGTTATGATTGACTGTTTGTCATTTCCCATAGTAAAACTCCTCCAGTTTGGTAGAGAGTTTGGGAGGGGGCATAAATGGCCGAAGTAGCCGATGTTATATTCTTTAATTAACGACTTACGCCATGTACAAAGCCAACATAGCTATCTGAGCGGGAGGACATCTGCATTCCAAACGAAGGATGGTCTTATTCTCAATCAAAGGGATCGAAAATATAAAGAATAAAGTTATACATTGTTCATTTTGATGTGTGAATGGGAAATGTAAAGGGTAAAAGATGGTTTCACCCTTGTGGCAGCGGGAACCTTTTAATGTTGTAACCTCGAGCTATATCTAGGTGGTAGTATGCTTGTAAGTATTTTATAGGTATCCAACATTTTGAAAGGATATCCCCTAGTGTCTTAATTAGCACCAAGTGACAACTATGGAGGATCCAAGTCTTCGTCGGAAGACGACGAATCGTCACTGGTAAGTAACTCAGCCAAGGATAATGCGTTATCGATGGTATCTGGTGGAGGAGAAGAAACTTCCTCGATGGGTAATCCTTTCCAGAGTACCCTTAGGTGGGAAATTTGATCTTGTAGCTACATAATTTCGAGGCAGGCTTCTCGTTCCGTGTGTAATATGGAACACTAGAATGAGAAGTGAGAAGTGTTTCCACGTGACCGACATGGGCATGGGACCCTAGCCCTGATAGGACTGTGTGTCAAAGTAATGTTTGGGGTGGCAGAGTCGGGGATGATTGTGCCACTCTCAGTGGGAATCATGTGAGTATGATTCCCACAATATGTGCATCCATCATGTTGTGTTGTCTGCGTAAGATTTGTAGGTGGGGTTCTTGCAGCGTAGGAGGTTCAATGGTGGGTACCACTGGGATAGGCAATTCTAAGATAGGTGCAACATGTGTTGTCGTTGATGTAGTGACAACATTTATGGAAGTAGTTTCTTGGCGTTGAGGTGAAGAAATCTCAACCAAAGTTTGAGTGAGGCGAATGGTCGCCAATGCGTCCCGAAATCGAGGGAGTTCGATATAATGGTGTGTGTAATTCTAAGAGCAAATCAAGATGCAGGATTGGTACAAAACGACTTGGACTTAGTTGTTGGGTTGGGAGAAGAAGAGGTTCCCTATGCTACTGTATGTGGCACATGCTAAGAATATTTCTGAGCTCCGGCAAGGTGGGGAATAGGTTGGTCGCATGGCCTTGTTTCTCGTATAGGGAACATGGTGGAGTGAACCTGGTTGTAGGAGTAATGGTTGTCATTACTAAGGCTTTTAATTGTTGTTGGGTTATGCCTCCTACTTTAGGCTTGGCGACCATCGATGATGGTTCAGGGGTAAGGTTGGGTATAATGGGGGTTTTCAACTTAGGTTGTCTCATGCCCACATTGGCGGGTTTAGTGACATCCAGTGGTGGTTTAGTCACCAGTGTCGTAGGCTTGGAATTTGATACATATGACATAACCTTCCTATATGGTTGAACTACTAAGATGGGGACAAAATCATAGTGGTCCACAGGTATTGAGGCCATTTCTGAGTAGGGATGGGTGAAGTACCACATTGGTATACCCAAAGTGAGCCCAAGTAGAGTCAACTAAGCCATAAATGACATCCCTTGTACTCCCATGGGGGGGGGGTACACGAATGGTATTTCAAATATGGGAGGCACTGATGGACTCAAATATTGTTCAATGCAAGGAATCATAGGAGGTATTGATGATGATTCCAAGGAGGTGGTAGGTACATTTTCAGAGGTAAAAATGGTGATGATGATGCCAAGAAGGTGGTAGGTACATTTTCAGAGGTAAACATGGTGCACACGAGGCCATCGGTTGATGCAGGGATTTCAAGTGGTAGAACTGAATATACCCCTATCAAGTTGGAGTCCTTGTACACTCCTAGGAAAATATCAACGTAAGGGGGCTGACTGATCCCAGCGAAAGTGGGTAGCATGTTGTTGGGTTTAGTGTTGGTATGGGGGTCATAGTAATTGAGTTAGTAAAGGGTAACTATATTCCCATTAAAGGGAAACATCATGATGCAGAAGACCAAAGAGGCCACTGCATTCATGGCGTACATATAACTACGACCCAATAGGATATTGTAGTTGAGTTGTGCATCGACTACTTTGATATCGATCATGACCATTTTTCCCCCCAAATCGAAGGGACATTCTGGCACAATCCTCTAGGTTGTGATGGTATCCTGTCGTATGCGCGAAGGGAAATAGATGAGGGGACTAACTCAAGTGATCTCAACCCTTTCCAAAAATTCTATGACATGATGCATGTGGATGTGCCTTCATCGATGATGCACCGATGAATCATAACATTTTTAACTGTAACGGGGACTCAGAATGCGACTGACAAGGGTAGTCATGGTTCACCATTGTCAATATCAAAGGTCATAAGGCACGATTTGGAAGGGTCAACCATGCCAAGTGCAATCAGTAACACCTTTTGTTGGGTTGGGGAGGAATTCAACACCTCTAACGTGTACATGGAAGTTGGTGACTGAGCCAAGTCATCCACAATACTGTAATTGTGGGCAACCTTCATATGAGGGTTATCGGGGGTATGCCTAAGTGGTACCTTTGGGAGCCATGTGATTTTTTCACCAATTAGGCGTGGTATTTGCAAAGGTCCCCCAAAAGGGGTAGGTAAATCCTCAACTTGTGGCGGATCAGGCCTGCCATAGCCTTCGAATCAAGTCTCTAGGTTGACATATGTCATGCTCATGTAGATATTCTGGAAATATTCATCGTCAGGGGGTCAGGGCTCTGGTTGCTGAGTAACAACACCTTGATTGGAAAAGGGTTATTTTAAGATAAAAATTTGGGGTTGTGGAATGTTAGGTGCCTAAGGAGGATTCACATATCTCTTTCTCTTAGCTTCCACCAATTGTTGACAGTCGGGAATGAGGGGAAAATGGTGAGTGTAATGACCATATCCCCCGCAAATTGAGCAAGATTAATTGGTCCGGAAGTTAGCATTCTTCCCTTGCTTGGGGGGGTTATTATCCCCTGCATTCTGTTCAACCTGGTTTTGGTTTTGCTAGGGAGGGGGATTTCCCCCTTGCCCTTGTTGCTGGTTCTGTTTGTTCTTACCTTTCTTCTTCCCCCGACTTTGAGGATTATGGGGATTTGCGGTATTCAACTACTCACACTATTGAGCTTGTTGTGTGAAAGAAGGTTGAATTAAATTGACCCCCATATGGGTCATGGGGGTTGAACTAGGAGGCAATGGGAACAAGTAATAAGGGTTATACCCCGGAGGTGGGATATATGTAGTTTTTGCTCCATACAATGTGGACGTAGGGGCGGCTTGCACCATTTGCGGTGGAGGTACCATTGCTGCTTGGCTTGCATTGGGATAGGTAGGATTGTAAGGTCTATATTGTAGTTGATAAAAATGATGGTTTGGTATAGGATCAGGGGTGCCGACATGGGAGGGATGGGTGGGTACTGTGGTTCCATGTTACATGAAATGGGAGTAGGAGAGTGAGGAACCTTTCCTTGTTTGGAAATGGACTATATAAGCCTATCCACCAAATGTGACGAACCCGTAGGTGTGGGATCCAACGATCAATGCTAAGGGGCATAAGGTTTGATGGTATATAAGTAGGCGGATTATGCGTAAATGAGACCAAAATGTTGGGCCTTCATGATGGCCTCTTCCTCAGTCTAGGGAAATGAGGTTGCCACATCCTTTGCTATAATAGGTTGGAGTGATTTGATGAACCAATCCAACAATAAATGAGGTTGAATGTCAATCTTGCACAATGTGTGATGTCTACATCACTCATGGATATGGTCTGCTATGTGGGAGGAGGTATTTTGTCGAAATTTTGTGAGAATTTCGAGACCTAGGTCATGGCATATTGGAAATTGAAAGTATGTGAGAAACGTAGTGTTTATCGTCTCAAAGGTGGCATGGATGCCAATGGTAAGTTCACATACCATTTTTTTGTGGTTCCTATAAGGGTCCGTTGCAAGAGGCGAAGCCTCATTGAGTCTTCTACTATGATGTTGGAGGAACACCATAAGTGGAATGACATAATATGGTTTGCAGGGTTATCTCCCAGTTTCACTTCAAATTTAGGGATATCTGAAGGGAGATTCTTGAGCATAGTTGTCCATGCTTGATAATATGCTATAAGGTCATTTATTAATTTGGCCAGATCAGAGAGATTTAAGCTATACATGAAAGGTAAGTTGGTATTGGGTCCCGCCATCGCATGATGTGTGTTATTTCCTCGAGGGGGAGAACAGGTTATATGTGGAAATGATCTCTATCTCTGATGGGAATATGAGGATACAGTATGTCCTCGTCCTGAAGGGGGAGAAGAAGTAGATTGATTTCCATCGAGGGGAGGAAATAAGGGAGTACCTCTTCTGTGAGAGGGTGGACCAAAGGGGTCTAAACTATCTCTATGGGAGAAAGTGAGGGGACGTCTCTACCATGAGATGATGAAGCAAAAGGATCTATGCTTTCTCCAAGGGGAAAAAATGACTCAAGCAAGGATCGAATTGACCTAATGATCCTATCAATGTGTCCTGGGAGTAGCCCCGGCTAGAGTATATCCCACATGAACCATGGGGAGAGAGTGGAAAAACACCCATCGAGAGAGGGGAAAGGGCTTGCAGTCTGCGGGACTACCTTAGGGTTTTTTTTTCCTCAATGGTCGAAGCTTAGTGACAAGTGAGAGTGATGATGGAAATAAACACAATTAAACAAATGCAAACTATGCCAACCATAATAGATGCAAAATGGTCAAGTGAGTGATATGCGTTATGTTGGTTTAGTGCAAGAGTTCCCACATGTAGGTTCTTTTTAATTATGAGTTAGTGCACTTGTATTTAAAAAGAAAATAAATGTAAATTCCCTAAAGGCCTAACGTCCTTCCTCTAAAATGTAACTAGGCCTTCCAAAAGCACAATCGATGGTGATAATGGGATCCACACAATGATTGACTAGTGAAGGTAACAAAGAGTCAGTTATACCGGCAATGGGGTTATGTCCAAAAAGAGATTGGAAACATTTACCAACGACAATATCTGACTTCGGGAGTCAATTTCATTCACAATTGATCCTTGGTTATATCCTAAGTTTGGCCACTAATATACCCATGTCAAGTGTGGATAAGTGGTTCTTCCTGGGAAGTATAGTGTCACCTCCAAAAAAATAGGAGTGGATATTTGGAGAGGGTAGGGAGACTACACCTCATATTTGACCTCCTTGGGAATGGTGCACTTCTTATCTGGGTTTTATTTTGACACTTTCTAATAGCATGATTAAATACTATACCCTATGAGTCAACAATGTTATGTTTCAAAAACTTAATGAAACTAGATTGGTGGGAATTAATGGATTCCTAACCCAAACAATCCTACCTAACTACAGTCGTTTGTTCTATCAACATCAAATCCTCCCACACAAAATCCAACCACCTTGTTGCTTGTTATACCCTCCATCTATCAATAGTCGTTTTTTCTATTTGATTTATATTACAGGACTAGTTTCCAGATATTGTAATAGTACTAAAATAAAGTGACTAATTACATCGATATGTGTTTATATTTTAGAATTTGGGGTGGATCAGGAAGTATGCTTTTCCTAGATTGAAGGAGGTTGATACAAGTGCACTATCCAGATTGATTTTATCGACGTTGTTCCAAATTCGAAATAAACAATTATATATATATATATATATATATATATATATATATATATATAATAACTAATAGTGGATGCATCGATCTTTTAGATGATGCACTAGATGGGTGATTACAACTACGCATGGAGAACGAGTAACATATAACTTGTTCATTACACTTAACTTGTGGCCCATTAGTGTTCACCGACCACAAGTTAAGTGGCTATTCTAGTCCTATTCTCATTATGCAAGGTTCGTGCACCCTTGGAGGCATATCATGGAATTAGTATATTTAAGGATCTAATAGTGGATGAGTGATAAGGAGACCATGCCATGGTGGATAAGTCAGTTGGAGGTATACATTATTTTTAAGCAAAGCTTCCCTATATTCAGACTCTCTGTTGTTTGGTCATAATCTGGTAAGCTACCAGAGGATCTAAGGTTTATCCCATTCCACTTTGGGTGAAAGATACATGTCCTATTATAGAGATTGAATCAACATCGCTGGGAAGTACGAAAACCCTAGGATGGAATGCATTAGTGTAGAAACACACAAGGTTCGATGAAGGGGTATAAACAATTGCCACAACCCTAGATAACATCAAATGTTATGAATTCTAGGGTCCCCACTAAAACGGGGCTGCCCAAAGAGGCAAGTCAGAGAAGGTGGTAGAGAGATAGGGAAGTAGGGAGGCCAATTACAAGGTTAGCACCGAATTCACACCATAGTTAACCATCATCAGGAAGAGCACTAGACCATGATTATTGAGTTAACAGGTATCATCAAAGATATTCCCTTAACTATTTTGATTGATTTGGGGGCTACTGATAGCTTTATTTATCCATCAGCATTAAAAAAATGTGGGTTGGAAGCCCGAGCACAAAGTCACTTTGACCAAGTAGAAATGCCCTCATGATGAAAACAATTAGTAGTACTTCTAGTAAAAAATTGTATAGTTAAAATAGGGAGTGTTTGTTATAAGATGAACATGTATCGCACTACTCTGGGCACATATGAATTAATAGTGGGTATGGATTGGATGGAACCCCATTGATCCTTGGTGGGCTATTATGAGAAGAAGTCCTTTTGCAACAATAACCTTGGTGAACTAGTAGTAATCAAGGGGATTTACCAAGATACTTCTTTATGTTTCATCGTAGTAACCAAGGTAAATAAATGTTTGAGGAAGGGGTGCACAATTTATGTCATGGAAGCAGTGAGTGATAATAGTATCACATGCATGGAATCTTTCCCAATCCTCTCTGAGTTTGCATATGTCTTTCCCCTTGAGTTACTAGGGTTACCTTCAGTACGATAGTTTGACTTCACAATTCCCCTAAACATGGCTCTAATACCATATGTCAAAACCTAAATATGGAGATATAATAAATTTACCTAAATGATTAGCATGAGCAATAATATTAAAATATACAAGAAATAATATTTGGTTTGTTAAAAATAAAATAAATTAACATTACTACTGGTTGCAACAGAAGATAAATCAATTTATGACTTACTAACCATCTCGAAACGTAGACCCAAACCCCTAGCTTGAATTATTATCCCAAGTCCAACTCACCGCAGCCAGGTATGCCAACCAACAACATGAAGCACAACTGGGGGAACAATTCTCCACCCAACCAAACCCCCAGCAAAATCTTAGGCCCCTGAGCCCTCAACAGTTAACCCTAAGCTAGATAGGTATGACCTCACTCTTCTCCCTCTCCCTCACAACATAGAAATCTCCTCCTCATTTATAACCTCTCCCCACCACAACAAGAACTCACCTATCTTAATTGACTATTTATTAATCATCCTAATACTACTTTCAATGCTTAATTAACCTAATTAATATTGGAATTTTACATCAATGTAGGCACAATGCTATTATGTCACAATAATGATGCCCCATTTGAAATATTAACGCTCATATCAACACACTATGATGCTAATAAGATACACAATACATGTTTTTTATATGCAAATATGGCCCAAAAGTGACTCTATAGGTGTTATTGGAAAGAATCTGTGATGCAATATGATGTTAATATGATGTATGGAAGATTTCTACATCATTAATGAAAATATTTGTAGCATGCACATTGAAAATTATGATGCAACATTGATGTAGGGTTGACGCAAATCACAACATTCCCTTTAGTGTCATGTTTTGCATCAACCAACGTTGAATTTTCATCTAAAAAATGCATTGGGAGACAACACTAGTGATGATGCTACAACCCCATATTTTACAACCCCATATTGTAGTAGTGGTAGGTTCATAATTAGGTTTATTATTTATGTGCAAGAGTGCATTGCTTATGTGTCCACCTTATGTGTGTACATGGGTAGGTGCATAAGATAGGTCATCACTTATGTTAGGTGTGTCACTTATGTTTGTTGATATTTGGGTTAGGTTGTTGTGGGTAGGTGCATTTCCTATTTTAGGTGTTTTGATTACATGCATGAATGCATTGCTTATGTGTGTGGATGAGGTGCATAGACTATGTAAGTGTTAGTTGTGTGGGTTAGGTGCATGATTAGATGTGTGGGTAGTTGCATAGCTAGATGTATTGGTTATGTTAGATGTGTTTCTTATGTGTGTTTGTGTGGATTTAGGTGTGTCATTAGGTTCACAAGTTGGTTGTGTCTCTTATGTGCATTTCTTATGCCAATGGACTAGGTGCATGGGTTAGATATATGGAGTCACTTATGTTTATGGGTAGGTGCATAGTTGATTAAGCATGTCACTTATGTGCATCCATGTGTGGGTTATAAGATATGTGAATAGGTGCATACATTAAGTATGGAACTTATGTTAGGTGTTTTGATAATGTGCATAATTTTGTCACTTACATACACGATTTAGATGCTTGGGTTAACTATGTGGGGTAGGTGCATGGGTAGGTTTCGTTAGATGTCATGGTAGGTTCATAGGTTAGGTGAAACTCTTTTGCTAAGTGTTTTGTTGATGTGCATAGGTGTGTGGGTAGGGAAATATGGTAGTTGTGTTTTTATGTGTGTAGGTTTGTGGCTAGGTACATAATAACCTATATGAATGAGTGTGTCTCTTATGTATGTGGATTTTGTGCAGGGTTATCTACATGTATTACTTATATCACTTATGTTAGGTGTGTGGCTTATGTGAGTTAGGTGCATGACTTTTGCATGTTTGTTAGGTGCATAATTTAGTTGTGTCATTAACGTGGGTGAGTTTGGTGCATCGGTTATAGGTGTGTGGGTTATGAACATGGGTTAGTTCCATTAATCAAGTGCATTATGTGTGTTAGGTTGGTGTGTTTATAATTTACTCTCTCCCACGAGTGTGTTAACCCACCCTATCACATTCAACCCCTCATCTTACAAGTGCAATGCTCTCATGAAATCCATGTAATTTCAAATATCCAAAGAGATGGACCCACATAATATGTTCTCACAAATAGATACCACATACATGACTAAATTTTCCTTCAAAGTTCTTACTTATTTCCATATTTAATAATATGGATATATAGTTCTAATTATTATTCCGAGTTACTATTTGTTTTAATGATTTATTTTCCATCTGTAAATGCTTGTATATATGACTTTTGAGACTTGGAGATTAATAAGAACATGGACTCTTAGACAAAAAACTTATTTTGAAAAAAAAAAAGGGATAAATTAGTATGATAAAAAGTTTATTTCTGGTTAATTTATTACATTGTAAAAGATGGCTAACTTATATCCCACGAACCACTAATCAATTAAAAACCATTAACTAAATTACCCCTAACCCTTGATCATATTTCAAATAACTATCTCATAATTCCCTCGCCCCTAACCCTTCATCATACTTCAACTAACTATCCCATAATTCCCTCACCCCTAACCCACTAATAATGATTAGCAATGTTTTCCCTAGTCAATCACTAACCTGCAAATCCCTAAATTATGTATTACTAACCCTTAACTAGTTACCCATTGACCCCTTATCAAACCTAAAATTTTTCCATTACCACTCATAACCCCTAACTAACCAATGAGTAACCCCCTTAACCTTTATCCCACTATTCCATAACTAGCCACTATCTAGTTACATCTTACCCATCAACTCATAACCCACTAACCACATTGGGGGAATTTTGTGTTTTATTTTTAAATTTTATCACTCACTCTAATGGCCACCTATCATTGATCATGGCAATTAGTGTCAAGTGGAGAACCCCTAGTTATCTTCCCTTCAACTATTCAAAAAATGTTTTAGTATTCAATAAGATATTTTTTCTAAAAGCATTGGTTGTGTTGGACACTCAAATTATTATATTTTACATAATGTTGACATGTTAAAAACCTATTAAGTTTGTTAAAATATGAAAAACAATTGAGTTTTTACTTTCTTTATCTGAGTCTTTATTGGTGTAAGTCAATTACCAAACATCCTAAAATGAGAATTCCACTTTTAATTTTTTTATTAAAAAAATAATTTAATGAAAATAAAATATAAATTATAATAAAATTATTACCTTAGAGTTTAAAGTTTAATTTCATTCTTTAACAATTGAATACTAAAAATTACATACAAATCAAAAGAAAAATCATTAACTATATCAAATTATTACTAACCATTTTTAGCAATGGTATGTGATTATTGCCATTAAGCAAAAATGGCTCGCAACAATATTTGGACCATCTCCATAAAGTCAAGATCTTTGGTGATAGTTTGTGACCATCACTATTATTTTCAAGGGAGGTTTGGTGATAGGCATCCACGGACCATCACAAATTTTGTCGTGAAAACATGAATTGGCAACAATGATTGGTAGATAATCGCCAATAACATTGCAAAAATGAACATGAGTGACAATTCTACAAAGATCGTTGCAAAGTTTTTTTTTTTTTTTTTGGCAATCATGTTAAATGGATGTTGCTAAAAAATAGTTTAAGCAATAGTCCTTTTTGGACCAATGTAGTCCATCGTTCACCATAACAATTTTTGTTTGAGTGATATCACAACGAACTTCATCTTTATATGGGTGAATTCTACATTGGAACATGTATTATATGTCCAATTCCTTACGTAGATTCAACCAACCAATGGTATAATATGTTTGTGGGTGTGGTGTGGTTACTAGGTTGAGTCTCTTGATAATACTATAGAAAGTATTCATTTGACTTCCCTTTTTATAATGAAATTCCAAGGTTGGGCGTGCATGTACATTTTCAAATGGAACTTGTGCTCTTTTCATTCTTCGTATCTATGGGATGGGACATTATTGGGTTTGTCTATGAAGTGAGGACTATTGTGTTGGATGATTTAGTCTTAGACATCATAATGTGCTTTGCTCTATCTTGCATGAGAGGGACTAGTTGTCTCTATGCTAGAAAGGTTTTGTGTGCACAATATTAATATATTATTTGAGTGAATGAATTTATAGAAAGCATACCACTTACCATGGTTATTTATCTTCACCTGATGTCAATTGCAATGCAAATATTGGTTTTGGAATGATTGTTATTGATAGGAATAAGCAATTTTGTCATTGTGCAATGGGTTCTTCAATCCATGATGGCTATGTTCATCATATTCCTAGCTTTGTTGGTTATTGTAAGGGATTTTATTGTGATTATTTGTCCATACAATTTCTTCCATTTTTACAACAAACTGATAAGTATCCCTATTTGAGTTGATATTGAAGACCATAGACACACCTGATTCCATTCCCAATGAGTACTTGTCAATATTTGAACAATTTAGGAGTGAACAATTAAAAAATGTAAGCCTTGACTTTTCATTCTTAAAGTTCCTAAGTGCACGTCAACTCCCTTTGAAGGTGACATGGGTCTTATTGTTTTCCAAGGAAAACCTCATGGTATCCCCTGCTCTTACGTAGTTTATCTAGGAGTAGGGTGGCTCAACTGCTAGACATAATAGTAGCTACTAACCCTAAGGGACTCAACCAAATTTGAATATATGACCTATCACCTCCCTATTGGAAACATGCCTGGGTGGATGGTTCAATTGATTGAACTAACTCTTAGGGTTACCGTGGGTCATATTTTCCAAGAATTAGGCTATATTTGGTCCAAGAATTTCTTCCAGGCACCATGTTATGACATAATGATAGATATGTATGCATGTTGAAAAGACCCTTTTGAATTTATCACCTCGTTGGCCAGTCAATCTGATACTTGATTGGCCAAATTTCTTGATGTGGATGCACTTAACCCTGTGAAGGTTTGGCATGCATCCTAAACCCAATCAATTTTCCCTCCTAATTTTCAAGATGGGTCTTTTTCTTCTTATCAAGGAAGATTATTAGTATTTTTGAGTCACAATCTATTATAATATCCTTTATCCATGTATACTAATAGTGAAGCATAGTTGCATTTCTTCGATGAAGGCATTCTCCTCACTTAATCATTTATCCTATAAATTTATTTATTTCATGTTTAAAACAATTATGATTTTATATTAAAGTGGTTGTGGCCCTTACAACTAGGGATTGCAAAATGAAAGGTAGGCATGAAGCCTCACCCCAAAAACTTTTGTTGCATATATTTAATTCTAAAAATAATTAGAACTATTGTTCAAAAACACTTGAACTCAGGATCACAAGTGTACTAAACTTAACATATTGTCCTGAAAAACACACAAAATGGAAAGAATTAAATATAAGAAAAAAATGCCAAGAGATTAACTAAGCCTAAAGCAGACACCGACATTCAAATCTGTTTATATTATTGAATCTTGATGTTCCATTTCAATGATGGAAAGGGAAATCAAATGGTCAAGTCATGTAGGTACGGAGAAATACTACATAGGTCAAAGGAGACAAAATCCATAGAGGTGCACATAACATTAGGTGGACGAGATGCCATAAGAGCATGAGGAATGTTGAGGTGGGCCATTATGCATCATATCAGAGATTGTAGAGACACAATAATAGAGGTAATCTCCACTTGATTTCCTCAAACATGGTCATGAAGGCACAAGAATCTACTTCCCACTCTCTCAAATTAAGTATGTGCTACCCAATTTCAACAGCATAATGTTCCCTAATCCATGATTATCTCCTTCAATTGGTGCTCAAATCCTTCCTTCCAATGATTCCATTATAGTGTCAAACAAGTCATGTTCCATTTGTTTCTATCACATCATTCTCACATTTCTTCAACCCTTTCTACAAGTCCTTTAATTTGCAAAGGAGACAACAATTATTGTAGTAGTGATAGTGCACCATGGATAGGCACACATGATTATTGAGAATGCCTCAAATCAACATGCACAAAGATGGATGAAATTCCAAACTTGTATTGTTAGTAAACAATGCCCTCTGCCTCCACCATGGTTTGATTTAATCCTCTAAAGTGTGAATTCACCCCACATGCATGAACTATCTCAACTTACATACCACTCATAACTTTGTCAGAAGTGGAGCAGATAGCATAAGAGGTGAGTTGATGGCATGTGATACATTTCCTTCTTATTGCCTATATGCTAGAGTGTGCGCGTTGTACGGAACCCCTTCACCAAGAATGACCCCTTCATATGCTCTCTTATTTTCCTCCAAATTGAGGTTGCATAGAACATGATAAAATTTCATTGTGAAACTAGATGAGAGTGCTCCATAGTGTAGAGCTTTTATGATTATCATAGAGACACCAATCATTATGACTCCACTAACTCCTTTGCCTTTAATACTAGTAAGCCCTTGTAGTGTATTAACAAGTGCTTCTACCTCGTTGTCTGTGACGATACCAAGCCTCCAAACATATTCTATGTTTTTCCTTTTTTCATAAAGGACCCCTAGCACCTACCTCCCCTATTTATCATAAATTACAATAAAACCTTATAACATATGATTATAATTTTGCAAGTCCTATATTAATTAACATCTTCAACACTATTACTAATCTTCTTCCTCTCTCCTTTATCATTTTTAATAATTTCATTAAAAAAAATACATTACCACTTAGCACTACCCTCCTCTCCTTTATCATTTTTTCCTATCATTTATCATTCTTGATAATTTATTAACAAATCCCCTTAGTTACATATGAGAGATTAATTCCAAAACATTGATTTTAAGATTCATAACTATATACGAATAAAGATCAATTTCATATCTTTGATTCCAAAAACCATAACTATATACGAATAAAGAACAATTTCATATCTTTGATTCCAAAAACCATAATTATGAGAGATTAATCTCATAACATTAATTCCATGACATTAACTATGAGAGATTAATCTTTTAACATTGATTCCAATGTCCATAACTCTAAGAAATTAATTTCATGATCTTGATTCTAAGTTCCAAGGTCCATAACTACGAGGGGCGGATAAATTTCATGGCCTTCATTCCAATGTCCATAGAAGGACTTTCATTTGTACCTATATTGGAAATTCAATTTAAAACAATCCTTTATTGAAGATTCAATTTGCACACTTAAACTACATGTTTGGAAATTCAATTTAAAACAATCCTTTATTGAAGATTCAATTTGCACACTTAAACTACATGTTTGATAATCGATAGTAAGAATTTTTTTTTGCTTTTTAAAGTTTGGTCACGTCAATAAGAAAACTTTTTTTTGGTTTAGAAGTTTGGGCAAATGGAGACTTTCTTTCCAATTCGAAATGTCATGGTTTTGCATTTCAGATGCGGCAGTCCTGATCGCCTTATAGCGTACACGATGCTAAGCATTTTCCAGAGTCGAGTCAGGGGAGGAGAGAATCATACGGGTAGGAAACGTTGAAATTTATGCCTTGAGATAAAGCTGCCAACCCTGTGTCATCAACAGTCCACTCTCACCAATTCCACTGCATTTGATGCCATTATTTGGCCTTTTCCATGCATGCTTCTTGTCAGGCCATCATATATATTGAACTTTGAACTGCTCTTATTCCGCCATGTTTGTAAGATCCTTTGTTATATTGTTCTATTCTACATAGCACTAGACAGGACTTGCGTAAGTGCAGGGGATTGATTGAGTGAGTGAGTGACTGGAAATGGAGAATCGAGTGTCAGCATCTAAATGTCGTCAGCTGGGAGCAACAGAAACGAATTGGTGCAGAGCTTTGGATGGAGGCACAGGCACCTGCATTACAGGTATTCTCTTGGCCAAATCCATGGGAGTTGCTCTCGTCCAAGCATCTCTTTCACTAATTTTAGCTGCCCAACCAATTCTCAGAGCTCAAATCGTTGACAAACAAGGCCAACTATGCTTTGATATCAATGATAATATATTGGTGGATATTGAAATCATAGATAGAAATGCTCAAGAGCCATGGTTACAGATAGTAGAAGACGAGATGAACACCGGTTTTCCTCGACAGAAACCATTCAGAGTTATCGAAGCTCGTCTGTATCGTCTTCCCAATACAAACAGTTTAATCATAGTTAAACTGCATCCTGCTGCAGCAGACCATGTTTCTGCAGTGGCTGTCTCTTCTCAGCTCTTGAAGCATTTACAGGACTTTGTTGTGGCTGAGGAGAATGGTGAAGATATGCAGAAATTGATAGATAGAAGGCTGGGTGTTGAGCTAGAAATGCACGAGGAGGTGCTTGCATGTGTGGAAGATGCCACTCCTCGTGGAAAGGCCAAGAAACCATTCTGGGCTCATGGCCTTGACGTTTTGGCATATGGGTTGTCCGCGTTTCGCCATGCTATTCTTCCCTTGGAGAATGTGGTTGACAACAACAGGAAGTCTCGTATCATTATAGCCGACTTCGGTGAATCTGCTACACGCAAAATGCTTCGAGTAATTCCATGGCCTACATCGCTTTTTGCTTTGAGTATTGTTTGCTTGTTTGTTCTTCAGACAAAAACTATTTGGTTGAACGAAGGGATATTTTATTTTAGGATTCTTCGTAACGGTTCTGTTATTACTGTTATGACTTTTTTCTGACAAGTTGAGGTTCTCTGTTTGCATGGATTGTTTTGAAGAAAAGTAAGCATTTTTCCAATTTATTGTTATTGGTTTTAACCCTTTAGACGTATATTGCTAAAAAAAACTTTGAAGACTTGAAAAAAGTCTAAAAATAGAAGTCTGAGGCAAGCTGGCCTGCATAGTCCATCCATTTTTTTTTAGCTCGAGGGGAATCGGTAACTTGTCAAACTTGCCTGGGCCAGACCCAGGTTCAAATCCGCTGCTGCATAGTCCATCCATTAACAAAACATTACTTTTGCAACAGCAGGACTCATGCCTCAGAGGTGGGTCACCTCTATGGTTAGTGCTTCCCCATATTGGCCAGTGATGGCAATATTTATTTACTATGTAGATATGCCATTTTAAAGTTTCAGACAGTCTATATGGTAGATAAACGTCGCCAGTAAAAATGGACTCCTACCTATCATTGCCCTGCTCAGGTTAGGGAGGCTTTTCAGCCTCTGAAATGGCTGAAGCCATCTTCCACAATTTATCGTCCTGGGCCTGAGGTGGGGAAGGCCAACCATGGCGTCTCTCGGCGCTCTAAAACAACTTGCTAGGATTAGCAAAAAAGGCCTCAGGGGGAAAGAGAATTATCTGGTGTTTCCCGTGTTTACATTATTTCAAAGATGTGTTTCAGACTTTCAGATATAATGTTTTAATGTTTTTTTCAAAGCAGATGTGTGACAGTAAATCATCAGATTTGAATGGACTGCTAATTGCTGCATCGTTGAGGGCGGTTGCAAAGTTCAAAGGCATTGGAAGAAAAGGAGAGCATTATGCATCAGTTATTCTGATCAACTGCAGATCCATGTTGGAGCCAGTGATACCAGATTCCACAGCAGGTATTTCTTCCATCCAAGATTGTCTTGGAAACTATTTTGTATGTTTTTTTTAACAACGATTACAGGACTTCACCTTATTTTCATATTTTTTTTGTCTTCTCTATTTCCAAACTTCGGGATTCTGGGTTCATTTTCTTTGGTCCTTTCAATCCATGCTCTCTCTATCACACACTCTGGATGACTATAATAGCATTTGGTTCATTGACTTGCAATATGGTCCACTAGCACATCTTGTAACATGGTTCTTTTTATTTGGTCCTTTCAATCCATGCTCTCTCTATCACACTCTGGATGACTAGTAGCATTTGGTTCATTGGCTTGTAATATGGTCCACTAGATCAATCCATGCTTTCTCTATCACACTCTGGATGACTAGTAGCATTTGGTTCATTCGCTTGTAATGTGGTCCACTAGCTCAATCCATGCTCTCTCTATCACACTCTGGATGACTAGTAGCATTTGGTTCATTCGCTTGTAATATGGTCCACTAGCACATCTTGTAATGGTTCAATGGCTTGTAACATGGTGCACTAGTTCGTATCGAATTTTTACAGTGTAATCCAATTTTGACTGTGTAATCCAAAGTTTTTTAATGAGGTCCAGTCGTTTGCACTTTCCCATCTTGTTTCACATCCTAATTTTATTTTGACTCTTTGTGAGGAGGTTAAAAAGGTAGTTGCCCTTTTGGTTATTATTCAGCTAGCATGGTCTTTCTTTTCCAACTCATAACTGTATGCATATCTTCTGCCAGCATGGCCTTTCTTTTCCACCACATAACTGTATGCACATCAGGTTGTGGCACTGGACCTGGATTTACAAGTACATTTTTATGCTATATGTGTCATTTATATGGCTTCGTGCACATTTTTCTGCAAATAGATTATGTGCAAATCAGGGAACCTTCATAGCCTGGACTAACATAATCAAGGTTTTAATTGATAACATAGATTGACTTCTTACTCCGATTAATTACCTGCAGGTTTCTACCATTCAGCCATTTTGAAAACATTCAATGCCACTGAAACAGAACCCTTATGGAAGCTTGCAACAAAGATAACCAGAGATGTAAATGAATCGGTGAAGAACAGGAAGCATTTCACAGATATGGGTGATTTAAACATGCTGATGGCTCAGGCCATGGGTCACCCCGCTTTAACTCCTTCAGCATCAATGCGTACAGCACTCCTAACTAATGTGCGTGAGCCTCCCTGCCATGGTGCAGATAAAGAATTAACCTCATATTTAAATGTGAGGGATTGGGTTACCTGCACTTCTATAAATGGAGTTGGGCCTTGTCTTGCACTGTGTCCTGAGTTCAGATATGGCTGCCTTAGGGTTTCCTTTGTATACTGCAGTCCCCTCTTCTCTGCAGAAACCATGCATAAATTGGTGGATGATATATCGTCGATGCTTAACAATCTGGACTAGTTGTAGAAGGAGAGGCTTTATAATCTTTGGATGTAGGGTTTGGATTTACATTTAATTATAGGAGCATGTTGTCCTTTCTTGTCTTACCTTTGTATACTGCAATCCCTCTTCTCTGCAGAAACCATGCATAAATTGGTGGTTGATATATCGTCGATGCTTAACAATCTAGACTAGTTGTAGAAGCAGAGGCTTTATAGTCTTTGGATGTAGGGTTTGGATTTACATTTAATTATAGGAGCATGTTGTCCTTTCTTGTTTTAAAGAGCTTTTGACATGTAGCAAATTGTATGAGAAGTTATTAATTAGCATTCCTTTTGAAAAGCAAAATTCACTGAAGTCTGTATAGCAACATTATAGGTATAGCTTTAATGTTGTTGCTGGCTGATTACTAGCAGTTAAATTTGTCATTGGTTCAGATCCAATTACTTAAAATTTGACAGCAACAACATTAAATGTTCTATTACAGAGTGTTTATTAACCTATGATTATTATACTAAGTAAAAAAAGTCAAACTCAATAAGAAACATGTTTTCAAAATTCACAAAAGTCTTGATAACAACATTGTAGCTACAGCCAACATATGATTGGTATACCAAGTGGAAAGAAGATAACAAACATGTTTTCAAAATATCTGAGAATAATGCACTAGAGGAATTTTCAACTAGTTCATTCATTGGTGCTAGTAAGCAGAAGAGAAACCAACACCAATGCACACAAAAAATTAACTACGTGCATAAGAACGCTTCAAGCAAACACAGACATTTCATGACGTCATTTATATGCAAAATATTATAAATACTTTTAAATATCTATCCAATTGCCATAAAATGATAAATCCTTCCATGACTGTTTTTTCCCACCTAATTGTTCCTTTGTTCCTTTTCTTTGTTCCTTTTCCTGACCTAACGTCCACCCTCCTTCTATAGTCTCGTAGACCTCCGAAAGTGCAGAAGGAGAGTGGAAACTTCTGTAATTTATCTAATGCTAACTGATTTACCTCTGCCTCATTGTCCCACTATAACATATATTTAATGTACTTAACCCTGTTGGTCTTGGTCACCTATGCTTCAATTACGCTTGCAATCTGCTCTTTATGTTTCTGTCTCCTAAGCTTGTTGACTTTCACTGCCTCTAACTATGTGGTTGGATTTTCGTATCAAGACATGCATACAAACTTGACATGAAAGTCAAATTCATTAAAGTTGGATTTGATTTCAGTCTAATTTTGTTGGGAAATAATTCAAAATAAAGTTGGATTAATATTATGTTAAAGTTTGTTTGAAAATAATTCAAAACAAGGATTTTTTACTTGTAAAATCATCAGGTTTTTAATGTGTTTTGAAATTGCAAAATTCTATTTACAAGTGAGAAATCAGAGTTCAAAAATGGAAAATAATATTTTAAGTTTACTATATATATTGTTGTATACTATAACTTATAATAACTAAACACAACTTAGTAGTAGCACATTGAAAATAACAAATGATTATTGGATTTCAATACATTCATCCTATGCAAATTAATATTTTTTATTCAATAATTAATATATTAAGCCTAGTAGCACATGGGGATTCTTTTTAATTCTAGAGGAAAGTATGTAAATGACTTTGCTTGGGACTAGGCAATATTACAAATAATGAAGCGTAAGCGTTGGTAGTGTATCAAGGGTGTGGGGATTCATTTTAATACTAGAGGAAACCGTGTAAATGACTTTGCTTTGGTAGTGTATGAAGGGATACAAAGGGCATAGGCTTAAGAAATCCAAATAATAACAATGGTTGGAGACTTTACTATAGCACAAATTGGCACTTTCTTGTTTGTGACGACAACACCCCAAGATGACACCTAAGTGTCCATGTTCGATCACAATAATAAACTTATCAAAGTGGATGAGCCCCTAATTTGACCCTATTTGATGGTCCACATCCCTTTGAAGAGATCCCAACTCATTTCCCTTTGAAATAAGCAAGTTGCAAGAAAAAATGAGGCCCCATGCAACTTTGTATCCAACAAGGTACGTCCCACACATGTTGCTCTTGAGCAGAGCATGTGGGCCTAAAAAAATGGCCAAAAAAAATATAGAATTTGAAAAAAATGAAAGTTATGACAGTTTCTAGTTAGTTGGTCTCGTTTGCAACCCTCAGAACTATGAACTAGAAACCATCTCAACTATCCCAAACATGTAATAAAATGGGATTAGATGGACCAACCAATGGAGCACACCCATTGAATTGTTATGCTAGAAGAATCTCACCACATTATTGAACACATTGATCCCATCATTCCCTCAGTGACCCCTGCCCCTAAGTATTATTCCCTAAAGTGTTGGATACATTACCCTCAAATGACCTCCATATTTTGCACATTAGGAGTATTGTATGCAGGATTATAGGTGTTTCAAGAGTAGAGGAACTTGATCGATAGATTCGAAAGGTTCCAAACAACAATGAAGGTAATTGATTGTATTACTTTATTGCATTAATGGAAATTTGCTATCTTTCCCTCTTCCATATGCAAGTGTATTATGTTGAATCATAGATTTGTTGAAAGTTACTTATAATTTGCAAGAATAGTGTTGAAGTTAATTAAAATTGCATATATGTCCTTGTATTTTTTGAGTATTTTCATTAAGGTCAAAATCTTGTGAGGAGGGTATTTGGTGTCTTTGTAGGTGTCAGAATGTTGCAAAGGAGCATATTAAAGGAGCAAAGTGGGAGTAGCGAGGATCAACCATTGAAAAAGGTTCCTCCTTTCTCTAAATATCTCCTTCCTTTTTGTTTGCTTAGTGATTTTCCATGAAGAGTAGTGAATATAAGTTGATCCTTTGAGTCCAATCTGCCTATAGAGAAATCCCTAGGATCAAATTTCATCTATCCCAGTATGTTGGTGACCCGCCCTAGTCATTAGGAATATTTTTCCCATGAGAAAAATTGTGACTCCACTGGTGTAACGTCCCCATGCATTGGTCAAACCGCATAGAGGGGGATGAACGGATTATGGCTTCTTAAATTAAGCCTGAAGGCCACATACGATCCATAATAGGAAATAAACACATGTGTAGATGCATAATATAAGCACAATGGAATTAAACTCAATCTACACAAATAACACATGCATTTACCGACATAATACATCACATGCATAATCATAGTAGCATTGTAGATTCAAATAACAACAATTAACAGATCAAGCACTGATAATATATAAGAGAATACTTATCTGGAATAAATATCCAAGAAACTAGCTATGTAAGTGCCATTTTCCACCCAACCATAGGTACTATGTCACATATACTATTTATGTTGAGAATCCACCCCCAAGTCGGGCTATGAGTCCACCAGGGAGAAAGAAAACACCTACAGGTTTATATTTCTTAGCCCACAACCCATTCTTCCCTCCATGCTCAACCAAATTGTTGTGGGTAAAATGCACCTATAGTTGACCAAAAACTGTAGATTCAAGCTTGGCACTTCACGAAACCTAGATTCAAGGTCTCCTGCTTCCGTTCTCCAAAGATCCCAGCCTCTAAGCAACTGTGCTAGGGTTTACCAAAAATGAAGCACAAGAGAGGGGGATGAGGGTCTCCATTCCTCCAGCATAACTTTGTAATTGGGCTTGGTCCCCTCACATGGCCCTTCTACCCTCCTTATATAGTCAGTGAGGAAGAGGAAAAGAAGTTACAACCACTCAAGAGGTTTCCCAACCAACTTAACTTGCTCGAATTTCGAGATTTTGACCAAAACAGGGGTGTACGCTACTCTAGAGTAGACAAAGTCGCGTACACATGGCAATGGGCGCTACTTTAAATGAGACAAAGTCGCGTACACACACTACTATTTCAACAGTGGAGTCGCGCTCATATTGAAAAATGGCCAAAAATAGGCTTTTCTGCTCATTTTCAGGAGATGGTTTGGTCTGGAAAAATGTTCCTAAGGGTCATATACATCAAATGGGTCAAGAATAAGGTAATTTCAACCATTTTTGGTGTCCCAAATGACTCCTCCATCCAAAAATGTCCTGTTGTGTGACTTAACTTGATCTCAAGAAGTGTCGTCATGCGACCAAGGGAAGCAAGTGTCGTCACGGACGGAGAGGTGTCATTTCAAGCTATAACAGATGCCCCCTAATGTATGAGATCAGAGGGAGTACGGGAAATGATGGCCAAAATACATTATAAATAAAAAAGAGTTGAATCGTGGAGGAACGGAGAAACCAAGAATCATAGGCTCAAATGAAGTACCTAAAAGCAAAGGCAATGTCAGACAAACTTATCCTTGGGGTAACTGTCCATGTTCAAATAGTGAACATGACCTCCAAGAGGATACAATAATGATCCAAATACTGATGCATATATCATGGCCACTAAAATACAAGCGTGGATCCATGAAGAACATAAGTGTAAACATAGCCACATAAATACAAGGTGGATCTATGTCAAAACTGGAGAACATAGCCATAGAGAACAAGCTGGATCTATGTCTCATCAAGAGCCAAAAAGAGTGTGGCTCAGTCTTGCGCAACTTGGGCGATAACATAAATGAGGTGATGCTATCGAGGATCCCAAGGTCTTCATCCAAAAACAACCCAAGGTACAAACCTATCCATGCGAATAAATGAGTTGTTGTCGAACATGGGAGGTATCGTTTGATTACCGGTCATTGATGTATACCGTTAACAAACGCGAGGGTGTCCACCAATAATGAAAATGGAACCCAAGGTACCTAGTACATTCAAGCAAGTGTGAATAGATGGTCTTGCCGTCGAACACTTGAAGAATCCATTGGATAGGAGACATTGATGTATTCCCATCTATCCAATAGTGAGGGAAACTGCCACTAATGACTGCAATCCCCAAGGTACTAACCGAAACTCTAAACTTCATTCCCAGAGTACAATGAGTTGAAGTCGATGGGAAGAAGTCCGTTGGAAGGGAGGCCTTAATGCATCCTCCATCATCCAACACGAGGAACACTCAAATAGGGATGAGCTGATTTGGAGTAGGACTAAACACATGATGAAACATACTGACACGAAGGAATGGCCAACACATGAGGTCAAGGCAATTGCAGAATGGCCGACACAGATTGTATCCTTGAACAGTGAGCACGACACAAGAGTGACTTAGGCAGCTTTGAACACAAATGGACCACGATGCAAGTCTGCAATGTAGGAGACATTAACAGATTCTCCATATGATTGGAAGACTAACCAAATGGAGGAGTAGGAACTCTGAGATCAGGTTTATCCTAAGGCCAACACTAGAACCCAACTTGTTTGATAGACTCAAAACAGGTGCTTTGTTCAAGGAGATAATTGACTTGCTGCCATCATATTGAAAGATATTTTGACATTCTTCCCTTCCCTTTCCTTTTTCATTTTTTTAACAAGCTTGAGAAAGAACTAAAGCATGCTCGACGGTATTTTCATATTTAAGGAGTCTGAAAAACCTAGAAGAAAACTCCATACACCTATCCGTGGATTTTATATCGAGCCCGGATTGGTCTGTGCTCGGCGGTGTTTTCTTGCTTATAGAGTTGAAAAACTTAAACAGTCCTCTACTTACCCTCTCGTGGATTTCACATCGAGCCCGAGTAGGTGAATGCTCACTTGGTATTTTCATGTTTAGAGAGCCTGAAAACCCTAAAGAGAGGCTCCAAAAGGTCCTTTTTCATACATTTAGTCTCCTCCCCCGAAAAAGTATAAAACAATGAAAGGAGAACTCTTCTAGCGCATACAAGAGTATACCTAGAGTATACCTTTTCCGTAAATTATCCACCAAGGCCCGTAAAAGGGGTAATTCTATACCTAAGTGGATGTCGGTTCAGTTATTTTAACGAGCCCGAAAAGACAACTATGCTCGGCAAACTTTTCCTATTTAAGGAGTCTGAAAAGGGCTTAAAAGAACTCATAGGGATCTTTTCCGTAAAGGTTTAACGAGTTCGGAAAAGTAAACTCATGACCTCCTTACTGTTTTTAATGAGCTCAAAGGAGATACAGAAAATGCTCACAACTTCCTTACTATTTTTAATGAGCTCGAAGTGAATATGAAAGAAATGCTCATAGCCTCCTTACTGTTTTTAACGAGCTCGAAGTGAAAGCAGAAGAATGATCGTAACCTACTTACTGTTTTTAACGAGCTCGAAGTAAAAGAAGAATGCTCGTAACCTACTTACTGTTTTTAACGAGCTCGAAGTAAAAGAAGAATGCTCGAAACCTACTTACTGTTTTTAACGAGCTCGAAGTAAAGGTAGAAGAATGCTCGCAATGGGAGGAGACGAGTGTCAGGGACATGCAAAACTAGCTTTAAGCGCATGGAACAAAGCTATGCCTAATGCAAGGAACATGAGCAAGATAAGTACACTCAGGGTGTGTCTCCTCCAGGTAAGAGGTGTCAAATTGTGAGGTAAAAATGATACATGGCTTAGGAGAAATGAGATCAGAGATGGAGGATTATATAACGAGCTAAAAGCGTGGAAGCCGGCTTCAGGCTCATTAGCGCAAGCGGGATCATAATAGATGCATATGCAATTTGAACACAAAGATGGGAGCCTTATCAGGGATGGCCAAAAATATATGAGGAAGAAAGATATGAGGCTTCTTCTCAAAGTCATGGTAAATCTAAAAAGGCTCCCAAGCCTATGAGAAAAACTTAGCATGGGCACCAGAATGGCATAAGGGTGCTGACTAGGGTGACCCATGTTAGGTAGGCTCTGCTGTCGGACTGGTGCACGATGCATAAAGAGATGGCTAACACACCAATATCCAACAGGTTCGACCCTATGGCAAATTCGGATGGCAAAAGGTTCAAATGCAACATAACAGCGAGGAAGCTTAAACCTATATGAAAGGTTCCAAATATACCTGACATGGTCGCACAAGGTGTCGAAAAGGACCAGTAAGCAAGTATACATCCAGCTAAGAATCCTGTCTCCAAGAAACATTAGTACCAGGATCATATCTAAAACATATGTAAAGAAAGACCCGATACAAGTCACTGTGGTAGAAATACTTTCAACTTCACTATCATCAACAACAGGCATAAACAAGGCAGAGTTTTCAAATGAAGACTCTATGGTACCCAAGCCCGAGGACTTACAATCAACAAGGTCAACTTCAGGATGAAGATCAAAGTTGAAGGACATGATGGAATTTGCAGAAACAAATTCATCATCACGGGAGTTGAAAATTCTAGAAGCAGAATCAAACTCAGTAGGAACACCGATTTGCGGATCTATAGGAGAGTCCAAAGACTCAACAATAGGAAGATCAGACTTTAAGGTCAAACCAGGTTTGGACATAACTGCGACTGGATCAACATCCAAATGAATAGCAGACTGTACTATAGACTCTAGGAAAACTTCATCGGAAGGAAGTATATCATCCCAGATAGAATACATATCTAAACATTCAGATGGAGGTGTCACTTGGTCAAAAGTTGGGACCAAGTCCCGAGAAGGTAAGCATGAATTAAGAGACTTCTTCTCAGTAGCATTTGAACTCAAGGAACAATATGCCACAACATTCCCATGTGACATAGTAGTGCCTAATGACGATGGATCCGACTGGTCTACAGTTGGGTAATAAGGAGGATCAACGAATGCAAGCTAGTTGATGGTGACAATGTTTTCGTTATGAGGGAAATGCATCACACGAAAAAGCGTAGACACCACAGCATGCATAGAATAAATGTAATCATGCCCGAGGATCATATCAAAGTCCATAGGGTCCTTTAAAACCATAAAATCAACTAAGACTATTTTTTTACCCAAAGTAACAGGTTCCTGATGGAGGAATCCAAATGGTTCACTAGGTCTTTTATTGAAGGTCAACGGCCAATTAACAGCTGGAATAACATTAGGGAAACCCAAATCTCTCCAAGCATAAGCGGATAAGATACTAACAGAAGCACCTTCATCAACTATGCATCGATCAACCGTATGGTTCCCGATATCAACCTTTATCTGGAAAGGTGTCGAAGAAGGAAGACGAGGCTAGGCTAGACTATTCCAATCAAAGGAAACAATCCTAGGGCTTGGTAGGGGTTCACACGGCACAGATGAAGTGCCCCCTTTTTCAGGAACATCCAAACTGGTAATGCAGAAGACTTCCGCAGTAGGTGCATCAATCTCTGAAGGACTGATGGGATCGATCGAAGATTGCATCGATTCAATCACTTCACTCTCCGAAGGAAGAGTGGGGTCAACCAAAGATTGCATTGGTTCAACCACTTTATCAACCAAAGGTTGATCTGACTGCAAAAAATCTATAGACAACTCAGGAACAGAGGTTCCTTTAGACATGGACCACACTCTTCGTGCTTCTAGAATGGCAGGGCATCGGTGAGTAAGGTGATCTCTCTTACAAAGTTTACAAGGGAACTTTGGTTTCCGTCCTATATGTTTAGACTCCTTGACAACATCAGTACTCTCAGCATAACTAGCATTTGCTGACAGCTTGCCCCCAGCATGACTCACAGAGGCTGGTTGCTCAGAAGCAGAAGACTTTTGAACTAAGGACCACACTTTTTGCACTTCTGGAAGTGCAGGGCACAAGTAAGTAAGGTGGTCTCCCTCGCAAAACTTACAAGGGAACTTAAGCTTCTGTTTGTTGGGTTTGTCGACAATGTCAACTCCCTCAGCGTGACTTGCAGTGGTTGATCTGGTGTCTCTAGTATGACTCATAGGAACTGGTGACTTGTCATTAATATGACTAGTATTGATCAATGACATGTCCTCAACATGACTGACAGTGGTTGAAGACAAGCTTTCAGTATGATTTTCAGTGACTAAAAGTTTTCTCCCAGCATGAACTCCAGAGGCTAGGTAGGTGCCCCCTACATGATTTGCAGAGGCAGGGTGCTTGCCCCCAACATGACTTACAGAGGCTGGGTTGCTGCCCCCTTGTTTTGGCATCTTCTTCCCATTCTTCCTCCGTCTATTCCTTTTAGACTGCTGGTTACTTGTATTGCTACTTTCGCCACATGAGGTAGAAGGAGGAGGAGAAGATGTTACTGGAAAGGGAGGCACAGGGTTCTGATGCTCTTGATTTGAGGTGCTCACCAAAGAAGCGTCAGGAGCATGCAAGGCATTCGGAGTGGAAAACAACCAAACCGGCAGCCCAATAGTGAATCTAGGAAGATTAAAAGTAGCCATTAAGGGAGCACCAATGTTTCCAATGAATGGAACAGCACAAGGATCCCCCGGAACAGGGGTACCCTGATTGGAACTCACCGGAATGCTAGACATAGTTTCCTGCTCAAATGAATAAGAATTTCTCTAAGGCAAACTAAAAAAAAAAGTAGCACAAAGAGCACACCACTAAAAAAGGTCCTAGGTAAATCAAACCAGGAAAACAGATGCCTTTCGGAGAAGAGTCTGGGATGATGAGGGCCCAGAACAGATCAACAAAGGAAGAAAGACAGTTACCCGGGGTCCACAATACAATGACTAAGCGTGCAAGCACTGGAATCACCCAACCACCCTCCCAAAGACCTGCAAGGGATTTCCTCCCACGTATGTCTTAGGTACAGCAGATATACCCTCCGCTGTCACCTGTGTATGAACCTAGAGTCAGATACTAAGGATACCACAACACCAAAAACTCATGGGGGAACAGTCACCGGTCGAATCAGAAAGCGTGGGCAGGGTAGCTAAGCCCGAAACTCGAAAGAGTCCCCAATACGCAATCCGATCCTGGCGTATACTCGAACAGAAAGTAGGAGGAGTATTCCCAACAATCTGATCTTGCAATGACCTACTGCATAGATCCCAGGCAAGTTTTGAGTGAGGTGGGTTTACCTATGATAGTCTCACTACGATTTTTGCGTAATGTGTGATCTTGGGTGGTTTAAGGTGTTTTAAACCCAAGATCCTAACCAAGACTAGTTGGTGTAGTGTAACCTAGAAAAGAAAATGTTGCTAGTACATTTTATTAGAGTTCATTTTAAAGGTTACTTGCTTACTCAAAAAGGTAGTGGGTGTGTGAGAGTGGTTAAAATAAAGATAGAGTACTGAAAATGAAATATTTACCACCAAACAAATCTTTTCTTTGCAATGCAAGTCTTAAAATTCTGATCTAGAATTCATGTGCAACTGCAATTTTTTAATCTTTCGAATGCAAAAAGGTAAAAATAAAGTCTAAATGTACAAAAATAAACTCAAAACCTAAGAATGCAGCTACTCAAGCAAATAGGTATGCAAAAGAAAACTTGTTCTTTTTGATGCAAAGCACTCTAGAATCTTTTAAGCCACTTGCAAGGTACTCTATTCAGAAGATAAATCAAAATTCTTTATGCTTTTCAAAGGTAAGAAACAAAACTGAAACTAACGTACTATCAAAGCAAAGCAAAGAAACTTTCAGGTTCTCTTTATGAAACAGTAAAAGCTACCAAATATAACTTTCAAATTCTTATTGATGTAAGCATGTTAAACATTGGGAAAAGAGTACAAAAACTACTTTTAGACCCAAATGAAGCAAATGACCTACAAAGAATTATGGTTTGGTAAAGTCAGGTCTGTAGATAACAATGCAAACAAGGTCTTGAACAACAACCAAAACACTTGAGCTTTCACTACAAAAGAAAAACTAAAAGCATAAGGGAGGATAAGAAACCAACCTAAAAGAGATATTTCACTCAAATAGATACAAACAGGGTCAAGAAGACTCAATAGGTTTCAAATCCAATGGAAATGGGGTAAGCAGGTTCAGTCAGACACAAATTAGGGTACAAAACACCAAACGGGTCCACAACCCCCCAACTTGGGTCAACAAGCCCCAAAACTTTCCAAACAAGCCCAAATTGATCAAAAGAGGTTCAAATGATGAATGTAAGATCAGTATAAGGATGGGAGACCACTTACAGGGGTTTAACTCAGACCTAGGGTCATCAGGGACCCCAAAAAATGCAGCCACAGCCCCCAGATTTGGGTCCACAACCCAAAAACTCAAAAAATCAAACCTAGATTTTGAGCGCTACTGTGTATGAAGGAAAATAGCGCTCATAGCAGTATGGGCGCTACTGTGCAGAGGAAAAGTAGCGTATGGGCGCTACTGTGTGGTACAAACAGTAGCGTACAAGAAAAAAAGTCTAAAAAACGGGGTTAAAACCCCCAAACTGGGTCCACAAAGGTTTGCAAGGGCTAGGAAGGGTCTGTAAAAAGCCCAGGAGGGTCAAACACAGCCTACTAACTGATCCTAATCAAGAAAATGAACAAAGACCATCAAACAGAACTGAAGAAATGACCTTGGATACCCCTAAGCAGTTAGGCTTTCCCCAGCGGAGTCGCCATTCTGTTGTGGGGAAAATGCACCTATAGTTCAGGGGAGAAACTACCAACTTACGGTGATAAAGATAGACTTACAAGCATTCTGCAAGTACAACAAATAAATGAAGATATTAGGGTTTAGAGATGTAGGCACCTCATTCAGAAGGTTGATCCTAGCTTTGCCTCCCTCGCTCTTCAATGCTTATCCAGTGTTGCAATGCCCAGACCTGCAAAACAACTTGATACCTTTCTCAAATACATTTGACTACATATATAATACTGATATCCATAATAGAAAGAAGACATCAAACTACAATCAAACAGTAATCAAATCCAAGATACATTAATAGGTCAACACAATATTTACATAGCATTCAAGTTGGATTGATTAGCCAATCACATGGCCCAAATAAGAAAATTATACATCATTTGCATAATTTGGTTCAATATATTCCAGGGGTCAAACCGGGGGTATTACAATCCACTCCCCCTTGGAATAACACCGATCTCGGTGTTCAATTTATTCCCAACAAGGTTCCAATGTCATTAGGGTAGCATTCTTCCCAAATTTTAGCATCCATCATCTACCCTCACTAGATGGATCCATTATCTCACATGTATCATACACATACAGTTACCATGAGATGTCATCATAAAATTTCAATCACAATTTCAAATGTGTTTCATACAGAAACCAGATTCACAACTATGAGATCCTCCTCATAATGTTTGGCTCTTGCAATCCATAGCACATGGTATTCCTACAATGTGTCCTCCTAACACAATTTACAAACAACCAAATAGTCAATAACATTAATAACCAAATTCAAATTTGAATTTACAATTCTATCTTCTATAGAAATTAGATCTATTTAGCCATGAGACCATCCTTATATTTTTGGCTCTTGTAAGTGGTACCACTATGTCCCATATGGATTTCTACTTGCTTCCATCACCTGGAAATCCACCTACAACATATCCTCTTGACACAATTCTATATCAGCCAAATAGTTGTTCGCAATCATTAGCAAAAAATTCAAATATAGAATTTACAAATCCGTTCCCTACGGAAATCAGATTTTACAACCATGATATCCTTCTCATAATGTTTGGCTTTTTGCACATGGTATATCCCGGTCTTTATTATGTACTTACACGCATTTCCATATCCAATACAATTTTACCTACAATCTAAAACCTTCCAAATAGCCAAATATGTTGTGAGTATCTATGCATGTAGTATTTTCATTGCAACATTTACAACAGTCGTTGAAGTGATCTCAGTATTATAGCACACAATAATTCAAACACCATCAGTTGTTAATAATGAAATACATTTACTTTATGTGCATCACTATCACAACAAAATTACAAGATACGTAATTAAGTAAAACTTCAAATACTGGTGACTACATAGTCATATCCTTTCATGCGACTCAGTCCCCCCAATAGAAATTACGGCATCCCATTAAACATGACTACTTTCTTCATGCAATTATTTCCCCTACATCCATAGTAGCTCATGAAATGACTTCAGAATTGCCAAAAAATATATCATTTTATCCATTGGTGAATTGCAATCAAATATATGAGTCAGGACCATTCATTTCCATAATGCATTGAATATCACATACATACCAATTTATAATTATTAAAATATGGCTGAAGGGACTCTTACCCAATTTCGCTTTAACACTTATGCAATCAGCATAAATAAAACATGACTTGCATAGCCGTCATCAATGTCTCTAGTGTTACCCGATCAGTTGATGCAAAACACCACTGGGAAGTCCTTGATACGTCGCCACGTGTCCCATCAGGACTTCTCCATCGGGAATCTCTTTGGTGTACACTATTGCCAACTTTGACACCATACCTCTGATATGTCGATCTTGATATGATATCGGTATTCTTCTATCAGAATTTAACTCCGATGCTCTTTGGACACCTTGCCTATTAACCCTTCAGCCTCAACATCAATCAAATAATTGAGCAGCTGTCACCTCGCCCAATATCTCAGCGAACAACTGATATTTCTTCTCCTTGCTCTTATGCGGATGGATGCACTATGTTCAAACTTCTTCTTATATGCAAAGCCTGTGATGGCGCCCAAAATTCTAAGGGTCATTGCACTTGGGCCTAAATTCTCCTGAGCTTGCAATGGTGCCCCATATCCATGATTCCAGACTTTGCACAATGGTCATGCATCATCACTTGGCCCCTTACCAAGGATTACACAATCCGTCCACCAACCTATTGATTGTACATTTGTTTCATAGCCCTTCTTCCTTAGGATTTCGGTGATGTGCAACATCACCATCCACATATTCAACCATGCTTCTATTGACTCTAATCCTTCAACTATTACCAACATCAATAATTATCATCAACCACAATAATTCATTACAAGGGATTCATTGCACATGTAAAAACCATACCACCTTCACTAGTACACAATATCATGTGCATGCACAAGCATATTCACATGCACCATGCATTATCTCCTAAAATTCCTGCTAGTGCATAGGAATTCCATCTATCTAATCTCTTGCATTTTCAAGATTCCTATGCCAAAATTTTATGTATATAAACTCAAAAAATATAAATATAACATCAAGATATGAGTCAAGGAATTCTACCTTTACAAGTCCTCATCATAACTTGGAATTCCTCTTCCACATCATAGTTTATCCAATTCATGGCCCTCTTTATCAATTTTTCCTTATGGATATCATTCTCGAGTTTCTGCTACAACCATCTATCAACCTTTTGTAGCTATCCTTGGTCATTACAACAGATTTGATTGCATTCTGTTCACATTTCCTTGCTACTCGAATTGCTTTGAGCATTTCTGACAAGTCTACTTCTTCCTTTCTTGGGATTTCTAACACTTTAACAATGTTTCAATTGATTCCATTCCTACTCCATATTGAGTCTTTTTAAGGTCCATTATATGTCCTCATGTCTCATTCAATTACGATACTTTCTTTGCTTTCCTATGAAAATATTTTCCACAATTCTGAACCACACAAATTCACACACAGGAATGCCTCGGTCCCTAACTGGAAGCCTTTCCATATTGACCAGTCTATCATTATCACACACACACACACATTATGTCCCTTTCCATTCTCAAGCCCATTCCCCCTCCATCCATATCTTTCTCCACTTTTCTCCATCCATCCCTCACCATACCTTCTCTCTCTCTCATCTTTTATCACTCCCTCATGTTATCTTTCCCTCACCATATCCCCATATCCCCATCACTCAATCTCTCTCACACACACTTTATGTCCCTTCCCCCTCCTCTCTCTTTCTCTCTCTCTCTCTCTCTCTCTCTCTCTCTCTCTCTCCATCGCCACCACTCTCTACATGTCTCCCACCAACACTTTTTGTCCCTCCCTTCCTATCTCTTTATTTCGTCCCATCCCCGTATATCTCTCGCTCCCTCTAAATCCATTCCTCCCCATTGTCCATCTCCCTCCCTTGATCTATGTCTCCCCCCCCCTTGCATTCTTTCTTTCTCTCTCACATCCCCTTTGCCTCCATCCATCCCCCCTTGTCACTCAAGTCTCACTTTCAACTTCTAACCCTATACCTCTTCAGAACCTCTTCTACTCCTAATAGTGCTCTCAAGATCCACTTCCCTTCACCCCTGTATCCCATCATATTCTCATTCCCTTCATCTCTCCCCACTCAAGCTTCCAACATCCTTCTAATCCCTTGACCCTTTCCCACCCCTATTAAAAATATTAACCACAGATTCCCTTGACCCTTCCCCACCCCTTCTCAAATATTAACCAAAAATGCCCTTGAGTCTTCCCCACCCCCTTTCAAGTATTAAACATAGATTTTATAGTTTACATAACGCGCACGCGTTATGTAGTTATATAACGCGGTCATGTTATTAAATTTTGAAAGTGTTGCAATATTTTTTGAATTTAAATAGAACGCATACGTGTTTGTTAGAGCCTAAACCAACCCTACTCACTTGCTCACATGTCAACCGTAATCCTATGTGTATGCTTTGGAGTTTGCTTTGGTAATACCAAACCTATGCTATGGTAATGATAAACCAAAGCTAATTGGGTATATTTCTTCCAGTTTATGGAGAAGCCTGTGCTTAGCCACTCGTTACAGTATGCTACACACAGTCATTTTTTACGAAATCTTAAACACAAATAACATTTTTTCTGCAGATTCCAAATATGTAACTTTTATTTAAAAATAATATTTTTTCCTATTTTCTTTCAATTTCTTTCGTGTCCTACCTCCTTAACTCGTGAAACACACTGTTAGTGTTTATTCCATAACTTTTTCAATTCTTGATCATTTCAAAAAAAAATTGTATGGTGCACAAGTAGACACTAACCTCCATGTTCTATCAAAAACCCATTTCATGATTTTTGCATTAAGACCTTCAAAGGCCGCACCCACAAAAGACATACTATTTTTGAGGTTTGATCACTTAGACAATTATAAAAGAATTATAAAATTACTAATTTAATTTTCGAAAAATAATGGCACACTAGTGCTATATGTTCTCTACATGCATGCCCATTTTTGTAGCTTGATTCCATCATTTAGGCCCTCAAAGGCTACACCCACAAAAACATATACCTTATCATTTGCCTGAAAAATAAAAAGTGTCTGTTAGGAAAAATGAAACTTGACATAGCTATGCAAATTTTCAATTCATAAAAGTTATATATTTGGAAACGTGATTCAATTTCCTACATTTCATCCTTTTTACTTAATGCAATATATTTTGCGTAAGTATCTCAAAAAATCCAAGTAAGTTGAGGGATGCCTGATTTTTCAGTTTTCTATTGCATCTAACACGCCAAAAGTGACCCTCATTAGCTTGCACTGCTGTTGTGGAGAAAATGCACCTATAGTTCAGGGGAGAAACTACCAACTTACGGTGATAAAGATAGACTTACAAGCATTCTGCAAGTACAACAAATAAATGAAGATATTAGGGTTTAGAGATGTAGGCACCTCATTCAGAAGGTTGATCCTAGCTTTGCCTCCCTCGCTCTTCAATGCTTATCCAGTGTTGCAATGCCCAGACCTGCAAAACAACTTGATACCTTTCTCAAATACATTTGACTACATATATAATACTGATATCCATAATAGAAAGAAGACATCAAACTACAATCAAACAGTAATCAAATCCAAGATACATTAATAGGTCATATTTGGAAAGAGAAGAACGTCTAATCTTTATTAATGAATGAAAGCAAGTATATAAAGTTATACCTTCCTTCAAGCTTGGCACTTCACGAAACCTAGATTCAAGGTCTCCTGCTTCCGTTCTCCAAAGATCCCAGCCTCTAAGCAACTGTGCTAGGGTTTACCAAAACTGAAGCACAAGAGAGGGGGATGAGGGTCTCCATTCCTCCAGCATAACTTTGTAATTGGGCTTGGTCCCCTCACATGGCCCTTCTACCCTCCTTATATAGTCAGTGAGGAAGAGGAAATGAAGTTACAACCACTCAAGAGGTTTCCCAACCAACTTAACTTGCTCGAATTTCGAGATTTTGACCAAAACAGGGGTGTACGCTACTCTAGAGTAGACAAAGTCGCGTACACATGGCAATGGGCGCTACTTTAAATGAGACAAAGTCGCGTACACACACTACTATTTCAACAGTGGAGTCGCGCTCATATTGAAAAATGGCCAAAAATAGGCTTTTCTGCTCATTTTCAGGAGATGGTTTGGTCTGGAAAAATGTTCCTAAGGGTCATATACATCAAATGGGTCAAGAATAAGGTAATTTCAACCATTTTTGGTGTCCCAAATGACTCCTCCATCCACAAATGTCCTGTTGTGTGACTTAACTTGATCTCAAGAAGTGTCGTCATGCGACCAAGGGAAGCAAGTGTCGTCACGGACGGAGAGGTGTCATTTCAAGCTATAACAACTGCCCCTTAAGGTTTATGTCACATTGTGATGCTTATCAAGGCTTATGTTGTATTGTGTTGTTCATCTAGGGCTATGTCGCATTGCGACGATGCCCAAGATGTGAAATTTGACGTTCATTAAGGTTTGTGTCGCATTGTGATGCTTATCAAGGCTTATGTTGCATTGTGGCATTCACAAAGGGTTATGTCACATTGCAACGATGCCCACGATGTGAAATTTGACGTTCATTAAGGTTTGTGTCACATTGTGATGCTTATCAAGGCTTATGTTACATTGTGGCGTTCATCAAGGGTTATGTCGCATTATGACGATGCCCAAGATGTGAAATTTGGCGTTCATCAATATTTATGTCGCATTGTGATGTTTATCAAGGGTTATGTTGCATTGTGGCATTCATCAAGCGGTAGATGTGACATATTCACAATGTGAAATTTGACGTTCATCAAGGTTTATGTCGCATTGTGGTGTTTATTAAGGGTTACGTTGCATTATGGCATTCATCAAGGGTTATGTCGCATTGCGACAATGCCCAATATCTGACACATATGCTGACACATACCAAGATGCGACATATTCACAATGTGAAATTTGATGTTCATAAAGGTTTGTGTCACATTGTGATGTTTATCAAGGCTTATGTTGCATTGTGGTGTTCATCAAGGGTTATGTCGCATTACGACGATGCCCAAGATGTGAAATTTGATTTTCATCAAGGTTTATGTCGCATTGTGATGTTTATCAAGGGTTATGTTGCATTGTGGCATTCATCAAGGGTTAGGTGCAACATATTCACAATGTGAAATTTGACATTCATCAAGGTTTATGTCGCATTGTGGTGCTTATCAAGGGTGTTTGGCTTGGTTTTGCAACCAAGCTTTGTGCAATGGGCACCTACCAACAAGTGATAGCAGTTTCAAATATTGAAAGCAAAAAACAATTATAAATCTGAATCTAACATGTGCATATAACAATAAACTTGAAAAGATCTAAGAACAAGAACAAGAAATAAAATAAAAAATAACTTTTGTATTATGATACCTCAAATGGTGAGGATGTTGTGGTGTTGAGCAGCTCCAAGGGTGAGATGCTCCAGGCTCCAATGGTCTCTTCTCCAAGATTGCTACAATGGTCAAGAACTCATGAGAGATTTTGACAGCATGAGGATAGGATGATGGATGGATGGAAAGTGAGGAGCCCCTACCACCTTTTTATAGTTTTTGGTGGTGGGGAATACCATTATGGTTTTGAGGAAACCAATGGTATTGACCAACATGGTTTAGGTACCTTTTCCCTCATTTTTTCTTTTTTGAATATTTTTAATATTTTTATTCCCTTTTTAATATTTTTGGGAATTCTGGACCCTTTTTGAGGGTTTTTTATGTTTTTTGAGAAAAAATATTCATTTTGAGGGGGAAAAGGGGTGTATTATGGTCATTTGGTGACCTTTTGGTGGCTTTAGAGGCTCAAATGGTGGAAAAGTGGACAAGTGGGTCATGTAAATAAGGAAATGAGCTAGTGAGCACTTTTAGGGTCTTAACAGATTTCCCCCTGATGTGTGAGGGCAGGAGATCATCGTATGGCCGATAGACATCATAGTTCTTTTGTCTTTTTCCTGGGGTTTGGGGAAGCGAAGAGACCGGTTGGAGACTGGATCAACAGCCCTTGGAAGTTGCAAAAAAAAAAAATATTACATGGCCTCAATATGAATGAGGAATAATCTCTGATAATGGACGAGGCGGGCATACCCATGCTCGTATCAAGACATAACAATTAGTCCCAAGAAGGGGGACCTAAATAAGACATAAAAATCTGCTGGTACATCATAATGGTCCAAAGGTGACACTATTTTGGGATGTACTCATGATCATAACATGACTGATCTCAATAACTGATACACTGGAATAAAGCTACAACCGTTCTGAATAAGGTCTCAGAAGGGTTGATGAACTGCTGAAGCTGAAGGTGTCCAACATCTGTAGGGACTTAATGAATGTGAGTCATCTCTGAGAAGTACATGTAACTGTATACTCGAGGGAGTATAAAACTAGGGTACATCGGAATACTGTCGCCATGCGCAACCTGGATATCTATAGGAAAAAATGTAACTGGTTGTTTCCATAGGTAGACTCTCAAATGTGGAAGAGTCAGGTGGTATCGAGGTCTTCAACAAATAACTGAACGGACCAATACCCTGTGCGAGTCTCAACGATGCGATCAAGGTGTTGAATTCGAGCATGTGAGAAACAACCATTTGGAGAGGCACTGAGGACTCTTCTCGAAATGATTCGTAGGCACTCATCATAAATGGTGATAAGTCCAAGACATAGGGACCTCTAGATGTATCCTCTGGAATAAATTTGGGTGTCGTCGATAGAGGGAGACCATCGACTAACAAGGCAATGATGTTTCCTTGATAGGAGCACGGGGTGTAGAACTGAAGTGTGGTAGTACTGACGGTAGGACTGACATACTTGTGGGGATGGGAAGTAACTGGGGTCATAGAGTGGGTAGACTCAAACTTCCTTTGTTCAGAGCATGATGACATGGTTGACCTGGCAGCGTAAGGAACTGACTTGTAGGTGCGGGGATCATAGCTTTTAAGGACTGAAGGGTATGTATTAACTCTGGGGGGGGGGACGAGCTAATGGGTGCTATCGATGGATTCTCAGGGTGACATACTACAGAATACTCTGAACAAAGGCGACCAAAATGGGGAAGCTGCCATATGAGTAGACGTGATCTGTTGTGGCACCGAGAAGCACCATTGGGTCCTTCTTCGTAGTTTTAATGAGCTCCAAGAAGGGATAAAAGTGTGCTCTGAAATGGTACTGTCCTGTGGATTTTGTGAGCCCAGGATTGTGAGCCCAGGATGGTGATTGCTCGTGGTCGCTTTCATGTTTAGAGAGTCTGAAAGCGGTAAGTGGACTCCATTGGTTTTCTTTTTCGTAAGTTAGTCTCCAAGGCCCGAAAAAGCATAAAATGATGCAAATGGAGAACTCTTCTAGCCGATGTGACTAGAGTATTCCTTTTTCGTAATTAGTCTACAAGGTCCGGAAAAGGGGTAAACTTATACTAGGTAGACGCCCTTTCAGATAAGTTTAGCGAGCATGAAAGGAAGCAAGATTGCTCGACGATCTTTTCATTGTTTTAGGAGTCAGAAAAGAGCTTAACAGAAACTCCCTAAGTGCCTTTTTCGTAAAAGGGATTGCTCGGCCCGAAATAGGGGTAAAACTATACCGAACAAAAAGGGATTGATGAGAGCAAGAAAAGGTTTCAAGCATCGTCATGAGTGCGGAATACTGAATCTGGTGACATAAAGATTGTCAAAAAAGGGGCAACGACCAATGTGGCACGCAAACCGAGGTAATGAGTGGTATTTTGAAAAAATGCCCAAAAATTATGGGGTGAAAGTGAGAAATGATCTCAAGCATCATCACGAGTGCGGAAAACTGAATTCGATGATATCAAACTTGTTGAAAATGGACGACGGCCGATGTGGCACGCAAACCGAGGCGACGAGGGGGCATAGGAAAAAATGCCTCAAAAATATGGGCGTGAGAGCGAGAAATGATCTCAAGCATCATCACGAGCGCGAAAAACTGAATCCGACGATATAAGACCTGTTAAAAATGGAGTACGGCTGATGTGCCACGCAAACCGAGGCAACGAGGGGGCATGGGAAAAATGACCAAAACTCCTGGACGTGAGAGCGAGAAATGATCTCAAGCGTCATCATGAGCGCGGAAAACTGAATCTGGCAATATAAGACTCGTCAAAAAATGGAGAACGACCAATGTGGCACGCAAACCGAGGCAACGAGGGCATGAAAAAATGGTTAAAAAATGGACCTAGTGAAAACAGGAAAAGGAAAGAACTATCATGAAGTTCTCACTGTGCTGATTCCAACGGTACCAACGGTTTGAGGAACGGACGTGGTATGATACCGCAATGGTTGTTTGAAAAATGGTGAAATTTCTATAAATAGGGTGTGGGACCCATATGACGTGTCATTGTTACGTGTGAGTTTGGCAGAGCAATCAGAGCTCTTTCTTGATTTCTGGGAGATTTGACCGTTGGTTTTCGATTCCTTGAGTTTCAGGTAACCCTATTCGCCTTAGACTTTTTAATTATGTCTTTTTTGGTTAGCGGCGGGCCCCTGAAGGCCATGAAATTCCATGTTGGCCTTCCAACGTGGAATATTGCAGGTTTCGTGCGGGTTCGGGGCTGACAGTCGCGATGTTCATCGCGGCTGTCGGGCTGAAAGTCGCGATGTTCATCGTGACTATGGGGTTGATAGTCACGATGTTCATCGCGACTGTGTGGTCAATACCCGCGATGTTCATCGCGGATTCTTGGATGAAAGCCGCGATGGCATTTTTTGAAAATTTTTCTCCGATTCTTAAAAATTTCTTTGTTTCTTGGCAGGATGTTGAGGAGACCATTGGTGTCATGGCGAGAGTGAGAGATGGAGGAGGATTTGATGATTTGGATTCAGACCGATCAGGGGGTCCGGCAGGCTCTGGCTGTGAGTGGGCTCCTGAAGTTCGCTCAGATTCCTCCGATGTGTTCAGTAGGACCGCTACTGAACAAATTGGTGAGTCTGTGGGTCCCTGCAGAGGGTTCCTTTATTGTTGGGGGTGAGAGATTAGAGATCACCCCTACTGATGCATATTTTCTTATCGGGTTACCTCGCTTAGGGGAGGTGGGGGATCTTCTGTTGAGGATCCCGGCAGGTGTGGACATGGAGGATCTCCTGGAGACCTTCTGTGTTGCTAGGGCGATTGTGCAGAATAGCGCTTTGAGCCTGAGATCTTTGCTGGAGTGGGACATGTGGGTTGTTGGGGCTTGTGTTCTGCGGGTGTTGGGTGCCGCGGCGCCACATCGTTTGTCGGGGGGACAAACGATGATGGTGGATTCTGTGTTGAGGGGGACCTACTATGCGTGGGGTCAGATGTTTTTGGCTGGTGTCCGGAGAGATCTGGACAAGGTCAGTCGGGAGGGGGGAGAGTTTTGCTATGCCTCCTTTTTGTGTTATTTTTTCTTTGAGCAGGTACCGACTTTGCGGCCACGGGTGCCGGTTCTAGACGGTTTGGTGAGCGAGCCGCGCATGGTGCGGTGGGGGCAGATGATGCCCCGCGGTGGTGGTGGTATCCGCGGGTTCTTTTCGCAGGATATGTATGAGCAATGGCAGCAGATCCCCCTGCTGATTGAGGACTATCCATATGCCGGTATGGATTATCGAGGAGATCCGGAGATGCCTCGAGCCCAGGGACAGGCCTGGGGTTTAGATGGTATGTTTTGTGTTTTGTTCTCTACTATATCATGTGTTTTAGATGTGTTTTTTATGATTATAGCTAGATATTTATATGATGGTTCACTTGCGTGATTGTGCAGATGTTGGTCTTGTACCACCGGCCGACCATGTGGTTCGTAGGGGACGGGCGATGGTGGTCATTCCACCTCCTGTAGCGGTACCGCCTCCTCATGCTCGAGGTTTTGGGGCTCACAGTTGAGGAGCTGGGCCTCGAGATGATGCCATGGAGGGTGTCAAAGAGACACTAGACATGATCCTAGCAGGATTTCCAGAGGATGGGTGGAGGGATTTGGATCGGGACATTGTCGAGCATTGTTTTGATGCGCCTCGTGAGTGGCACTCGATCTTGCTCAGAGCAGCATTATTGGCAGTTGAGTGGAGGGATGGGGCTCGGCATGATCCAGCAAGGCCGGTGGAGGGGAGGATTCATTTACGAGATGATCCAGCGGGGCCGGCGGAGAGGAGAGTTCAGGGTCGGCATGATCCAGTGGGGCCGGCGGAGGAGGCGCTAGAGGAGCCTGGAGACCGTGATGATTAGATGATCTTGTATCTGCCCCCAAATGCTAATGAGCATATGGGGAAGTACCTTTTTGTACGGCTGATGTATTTTTGTATATTGGGTGCTAAGGGCACCTATGACACATTTGAATATATTATGATGTATATATATATGATTTGGTATATAGTCGTGTATGCACATGGATGCATTTATTGTCTTTTTGATTGCCCGTGGAGGCATGTTTGATTTTCTGTATGCCCATGGAGGCACATGTTATGCACTTGGATGCAACATTTTGATTTTTGTATATGCCCGTGGAGGCACATGTTATGCACGTGGATGCAACATTTTGATTTTTGTATATGCCCGTGGAGGTACATTTGTGTTTACTATATGGTTTGATTGGTGTGCCAGTCAAGAATGTTGTTGGCCATATGGTCTGCTACATTGTTGAGATTCCTTGGGACATGTGTGAATGAAATGGATTCAAACTGTCAAACCATTTGTTTAGTTCACAAGAATTTTTTGAAAAGACAGGGATTGCGTACCTGGTAATCATTGTTGAGCTGGGAAACAAGGAGTTGTGAGTCCAAGAAAACTTTAAGGTGATGTATGCTCATTTGGAGAGCTGCAGCCAGGAGATTGGTCACGGCATCGTATTCAGCTTGGTTGTTGGTGGCGGAACCTATACACACTCCGTCGATGTGGATCAACTCATGTGAAGGGGAATATATTACCCAAGCTGCGGAGGCCAGATTGGGGGACCAATGGCTTGCACCATCAGTGAAACCGACGTAGCAGAGTGGAACAGGATCCATCTGTGGTCATGCAGAGAAAACAAATATTTAGGTTTTTTGAATTTTTTGTGAAAAACAAAATAAGACTGTAAAATAATGGACGGTGGTGTCCATCATATTTGCTATGGGTAAAATCTTTTGAGGTACAACCCGTTGCGTGGGTTGCGCAGGGGGTTGCCTTTTGAATCGGTCAGAATGTATGCCCCCTGTCTGAGACAAGTGTGAATAATGTATGGGCCTTGCCACATGGACACAAACTTTCCTTTCCCGGTTTTGTCATGAGCTTGATCATAGGCGAGGACAAGGTCCCCTTCAGTAAAAGTTCTTGGGTGGACATGTTTGTCGTAACTCAGTTTGGATCGGTTCTTGGCTGCTTCCATGGTTTGAAGGGTTGTACACCGATCTTCATCTGCCTGCTCCAAGAGTAATAAGCATTGCTCAATCGGGGAAGTGTCCGGTAGGAGTTCAACGGCTATATGTAGGGCTGGAATCTGGCACTCGATGGGGAGGATGGATTCGACACCGTGAACTAAATGGAAAGGGGTAAAACCGGTGGCGGTTTTGGATGACATGCGGTATGCCCATAGTGCCGGGAAGAGCATGTGGTGCCAATTTGATTTCTGTTTGTCTACAGTGCGCTGGAGGATGGTTTTCAAAATTTTGTTAATCGCTTCGACTTGGCCATTTCCTTGGGGGTAGTAGGTGAAGGAGAAATGGTGTTCAAATTTCAGTAAGGTTGATAATTCTCTCCATACGGCATCTTCGAAGTGAGAGCCGTGGTCTGAGACGAGTTGCTTTGGCACTCCAAAACGAGCGATAACATGGTTGAGGAAAAAACGTGCTGCGGTGTCGGCCTTGCAATTGTAAGTTGGCATGGCTTCCGCCCACTTGGTGAAATAATCTACAGCCACAATAATGTGTTTATGACCGCCAGCTGACGTGGGATTGCAATCGAGGAAGTTGATGGCCCATTTGAAGAATGGTCCGACAGTGACGACTGGATGAAGGGGGGCAGGTGGGGTTCTTTCCTTGGGGGAAAAAAGTTGGCAGTTTTGACAATGTTTGACTGCGGTAATGCAATCAGTAAATAATGAAGGCCAAAAGTAACCTGCGCGGATGATCTTTTGGGTGGTGGCCATGCCGGAGAAGTGTCCTCCGTAGGCACCGCTATGGCAGTCATTAAGGACTTGTTCTGCCTCGTTATGAGATAGGCAGCGTCGTAAGATGGTATCGACGCCATGTCGATAAAGTACATCGCATAATAGGAGGTATCGGGGGGCGTGGTGTCGTATACGATGGCGTTCGTCACAATCGATGTGGGGTCGAAATTTTTGTGTGCGAAGGTAGTTTAAGATGTCGCCGTACCATGGGTCGTTAGAAGAAATGATGAAAATGTGATCATCAATGAGATTCGTTTGGATAGCGGGTGATGACGAAGAGGATGGGAGGTCTGTGATGAGTTGAGTGAGTGCTAGGGCCTTGGTGCTCTTTGGGGTCTTGAAATTTAGGTCGTATTCTTGCAGTATAATCACCCATTTAGCTACGCGGCCTTGAAGAAGGCGACACGTCAAGAGGTAAACCATAGGATTGGAATTGGCTACAACTGTGGTGTGGCTCAGGAGAATGTAATGTTGCAGATTTTGTACTGAAAAGACGACGGCGAGGGCCATATTTTCTTCATGTGGATAGCGGAGGGGTGGGCCGGACAAAGTCTGGCTCACATAGTAGATGACATGCTCTTGGCGAGCAGTATCTTCTTGTACAAGAACTCCAGATACGGCATGTTCAGATGCTGAAACATAGAGGGTGAAATCTTTTGTGAAATCTGGAGGAGAAATCAACGGGGCGTTTGTGAGTGTTTTCTTTAAGTCAGTGAAAGTTGTCTCTGCTTGTTGGTCCCATATGAAACGGGTATGTAGACGTAGTAGTCATAGGAAACCGTGGACCATTGTGGTATAGTCAGGGACAAAGCGGCAGAGGAAGTTGGACCTCCCTTGAAGGCTTTGAAGTTGTCTTAATGTACGGGGTGACGGTAATTCGATGATGGCTTGGACTTTTAAGGGGTCTACAGTGATGCCTTTTTCTGAGATAACGAACCCTAGCAGGCGACCTGATGTAACGCAAAAGACACACTTGAGAGGGTTCAAGCGGATGTTGTATTTTTGACAACGCAAGAAAACTTGTCGAAGGTCATCTAAATGGTCAGATCGCTTCTTGGATCGAGCGGTGAGGTCGTCCAGATAAAATTTTATGATCTTGTGTAGATCGTGGAAGCAATAAGTCATGGCGCGTTGGAAAGTGGCTCCAGCATTCTTAAGACCAAAAGGCATGATGCGATAGGTGAAGGTGCCCCATGGTGTAGTGAAAGCTGTCTTGTATTGGTCTTCTTTACGGATTTTTATTTGGTTATATCTGGAGAAACCGTCCATAAAAGAAAGGACCTCATGTCCCGCACATTCATCGATTAGTTGGTCAATGAAAGGTGTGGGGAAGTTGTCTTTGGGACAAGCGAGGTTGAGGTCTCGGAAATCAGTACAAACGCGTATGGTGCCCACTTTTTTGTTTACTGGCACTAGGTTTGAAACCCATATGGTGTAGGCAATAGGATATATGAATCCTGCTTTTTGGAGTTTTTCAATCTCAGCTTTAACAGCTGGGAGCTTGGACGGGTGAATTGGTCGTTGTTTCTGTCGGACAGGAGGCACATTGGGCCAAGTGTCGATGTGATGTTCCACAATTTTGGGATCGAGGCCAGGCATCTCGGTGTAAGACCAGGTGAAGACATCACGAAACTCTTGGAAGAGTTTCTTATATGCCTGAGTTTCTGCTTGAGTACATGATGCACCTAGCGAGATGAGCTCAGGTTTTCCAGGTGTGGTGGAAATGTCGATTTGTATAATAGGGGAAATGTTGGACATGTTCCCTTCTTTGAAGGCATCTGGTGTTGGGATGGGGTCCTTGAACCAATCAACCTTAGTTGGTAGGAAATCTTTCGATTCGACTGATAGTTGGTTTTCTGCGATGGATGTAGACGCCTCAGGGAGGAAGTATGAGCGATGATGCATATCATCCCAAAGGTAGTCTGGTGCAGTGAGTGTTTCTAAAATTTGCTCATTAGTATGAAAGTAATCAGACCATAAATCAACGGGTTCTGGTTTGTATGTGGTTGAAATCATATAGATGGTATTGATTTCTTCCGAAGAAGATGATTTCGGAGGGTAGATATCCTCGATGAGGGGAGGAGATATCTCTAAGTCGAAATTGTTCATCTCGTACAAGGCTGCTCTATAATCTGGGAGATCAGGGCAGTGGTGTGAATAATGGCCATAAATACCGCATATCGCACAAGGGTGGTTAGTGCAGAGTGTTTTGTCGCGAGGGTGAGGAGGTGGCTCAAGTTTTACCACTGGAATTCTGGTGTCATCATCCAACATATTCATGTGTTCTTGGAGTGCCGGTAATTGTGGACATTGATGAGTGGCATGGCCTACGTCGTCACACAACGAGCACTTAGGGGGAATGCGAATAGTTGGGGGGTTTTTAGCTACCTTGGGGGTTGTTGGGGGGGTGCGAGTTATGAGTACAGTGTTATAAGTTGGTGGGCCTCTGCCCCCTGCGTTCCGTAACAGAGGTGGGGCGTTTCTGGATGTTGATGCCGTAGTCACTATTGGGGGTGGTTTGTTTTGCAGATGAGTGACCGGAGGGGGTGGCTGGCTGGTAGTAGGGATAGGTTGTACCGGTTGTAAAATAACAGTTGGAGTCGGTGGGGGGCTTGGAGGAGGTAAGTACCATACAGGTATCCCTAATGTTAAACCAGGGAGGTTGAGTGTAGCCATTACTGGCGAACTGACAACTCCGGAAAATGGGAATAAGAACAGGATAGTGTGAATTGGCGTTGTGCCAATATGAGTAGGCACTGTGGGTGTTTGTGGTAGTGACAAAGGCTGTTGTGTGGTGTGCGACAGGGTGCACAAATCCGATGTTTTTGTTATCGGTGAAGGTGGTGAGATCGATGGAAATGTGGAAGTCATAGGTGACTCGGTGTAGATTTCAAGACCAATTGACGACACAAATGATGTTGGTGCGTTTTGAATGGTTTGTTCAATCATTGGTAGCACATTTTGAGGAGCTGCGGGGGCGTTAGGATCATAATATGTGAGTTGATCGATCTTGATAACGAGTCCTTCATGTGGTAACATCATGAGGCAAAAAATAGATGAAGCCATTGCTTTCATTTTGTACATATAACTATGTCCAAGAAGGAGGTTGTAGTCGAGCTGGGCATTGATCACTTCGATGTCGATAAGAACTAATTTGCCACCTAGTTCTACGAGTACGTTTGCTAAGAGGCCTTGTGGTTGAGCTGAGCATCCGTTGTAAGCTCGTAATGCCGTGGTGGATGGTTGTAAAGCGGGGGAGCCAAGCTTCTGCCACACAAGGGTGGACATAACGTAGGTGGAAGCTCCTTCATCGATGATGCATCGATGCACAACAAGGTTTCAAATGTTTACTGATACTTGGAAAGACAAATTTGATGTCAATCGAGGTTCGGCTTGGTCTAAGTCGAAAGCCATCATATGTGGGTCATCAGGGTCTACTCCTCCGATGGCGGATAGTAGTAGTTTTCATTGTGCAGTGCATGTTTTCAATACCTCTAAAGCAGACATAGCAGCGGGGGATTGTGCTAGGTCTTCCACGACGTTATAATTGGATGTTGCACAAGCATTAGGATTGTTGTTAATCCTTCGCAAAGGGATGCGAGGTATTTTAGGTCCTCCGTCCAACGACATATTTGGTATGCGTAGTGGTTGATTTGGTGGAAGGAAGGTGGATGCATCAGTGGGAGGAGTTTCTGGGGGTGGGCCGTACTGATTTCTGTGAGTTTGAAGGTTGATGTCATTGGATGACGTCATTAATAAATGGTGTGTGACTGGATCCGCATGCTGATAATCAGTTGCGGCATAGGTGATTTGCTGCTGGGGTGCAGCGGATCCTTGTGGGGGATCCATAGGGCGAGTATTTACTACTCCCTGGCGTGGCAATGGGTTTTGTAATATCATGGGTTGCGGTTGATTAAGTGGAGCTGGCTGTCCAGCGTGGCCCTAGCGTTGGGCATCGTCAACCCAAAGTTTACGTGCTTTCTCTAAATGGGGGCAGTTATGAGTGTAGTGTCCATAGACTCCACATATAGAACATGGATGGTTTGCTCTCGGGTTATTGTTTTTTGGTTGCTTGGGATGACGATCAGGATTATGGTTGGGAGGAGTAGCATTGTTATTATTTGGAGGATTGGGGGGTGGTGGACCTTGATTATGTTGTTGGTTGTTTCCGCGGTTACGTACTCTTCGACGGTTTTGTTGTCCACCCTGGTTGCGTTGGTTGTTTTGATGTTGGGGATGATTGTGTTGTGTGTACACTTGCCCTTGAGAAATGGGAGGATTTTGGGGTACCACAGGTTGTGGTGGATAATAAGCTGGTGGGGCTGGAGGTGGTCCAGTTACCTGCTAGGGTTGTTGGTAACCCTGAGCTATTGGAGTTGTTGAGTTAGCTATTGTAGTTTGCTGTGGGTAATACATTGGTTGTGTCGGTAAATGAATTGGATTCTAAGTGGCCGGTTGGTTATAGTATGTGGGTGGTACATATGTCAATGGCGCTTGCCCATAGAAATGTTGTGGACAAGAGGGTCCATGAGTGTGATGAGTCTGATTCGTTGGAGCGTACGAAGTTGTCGCTCCAGAATTAGATGTATCCCTACAGAGGTATGAGGCATTTATGGTGCTTACCATGCTAAAGGGTTTAATTTGTGCCGTGACTTGGCCGATAATACCATCAGCAGCATGTGATGCCCCCGAAGCGTCACCGCGTGAAGAATCACCTCGTGGGGCGTCTGGTATGATGGTGTAGAGATATCCTGATTGGGCATAAATTAGGTCGAATTGCTGAGCTTTTAAGATAGCTTCTTCCTTTGACTGGGGTCGTTCGGAAGCTACGTCTTTTGCTATGAGGGGTAGGAGTGATTTAAGAAATTAGTCCAAAAATATACGGTCATCTAGTTTTACCTTACAGAGGCTATGACGCTTGTGCCACTCATGGATATGGTCGGTGATGTGGGTAGTTGTGTTTTGTCTGCAAGACAATAGTATTTCAACTCCTGCATCATAGCGTACAGGTAGCTGAAAAAACTGAAGGAAAGTGGAGGCGAGAGACGTAAATGTATGGTCGGTTCCATGTGGTTGTTCGATGTACCACTTGGCTACAGAGCTAGTGAACGTTCGTTGCAACAGTCTCAGTCGAATGGAGTCATCCACTATGTAGTTAGATGAACACCATAGGTGAAATGATATTATGTGGTTTTGGGGATCCTCCCCAGGTTTTCCTTCAAACTTGGGGATGTCCGAGGGGAGCTTTGTAGGCATGGGTGGCCATGTAGGGTTGTGCCTGATAGGATCGTTGGTTAGCCTGGCTAGGTCTAGTAAGTTCAGACAAGCTATGTAAGGTAAACTAGAAGATGGGTGTGGCGTAGTGACTAGGACATAACTATTAATGGTGGCATTATGTAGTGGTCCAGTGGCCCCTAAGGGTATGCTAGGTATTGAAGGTATGTGTCCTCCAACCGTTGTGGTTTGGTATGGGCCAACGTTTCCAAGTGCAACATGGGTTACACCGGGGTTAGGAATAGCGCCAGGAATTCCTGGGATCTGGGTTGTGGTAATGACAGGTGGTGTGATTCCTATGTTTGGCATACCCATAATAGGAGGTAGTCCTGTGTTGGGCATACCTAAAGGTGGAGTGTCCCCCATATTAGGCATGCCTAGAGGGGTGGTTGTTACCATGGATGGCACAGTAGTAGAAGGGTTTGTGGATGTATCTCCAATAGTACTAGTGAAAAGTGGGTCGTATTGTGGTCCAACCATGAGGTTGGTTGGTGATATTTCAGTAGGGTTTTCGGATTCAGCCTTAGAATCAAATGTGAAGTGAGGCGTGTCAAAATCGGATGACTGTGTGTTTGGCCGATGATGTGTCGAGTCAAGGGATAAGGCTCTATGTCGGTGACGTGTAGAGCCAAGTATACTGAACTGAGGGGGTTCACCCTGAAGACGACGAGATCGTCTTAAATTCTCAATGGTGAGAAATATTTTTTTTTTAAAATTTCAGTGTAGGGTGGTGATGTAAAAAACTCGAAACCCCAATGCAACAATGAGTGCAAAAGGGGAGTGAAAAAATAAAGGCTCTCAGGCCAACAATCAACCTCAAAAAGCACTTATTATAGCAGCTGTGCTATAATAAGTGGAGGGATGCAACAAAATTGGTCAGAATACCAAAAGTCAAACAGTTTCTAGAAAAAAGGGGTGTTACTAGACCAAAGGTGGGTAATGTATCATGAAAACACCTAACTAGAAGTATTGTGAGTCAACAAACGATATCCTCTGCAAGGTGATGAAATCCAAGTCAGACAATATAGAGTGTTGAATCAACAGCTATATATCCCCCTACCGAGAGGGACACCGGGTAGACAATCCTAAAGAGTGGCAACTAGGATACCCCGTTCATGACACGTTCGATTGGGTGAATCTGCAGTTTGGTTCTATCGCCGTTGTACACCCTCTTGGGTGTACACCGAGAACTTCAAAAGGTATCCTTCGGTTACTGAATGGATTGCAGCATTCCACTCAAACTTCCGGAACCAGTCTGGCTACTTCAACCCTCCTAAGGGAGAGGCCTTCCCAATAAATTGGTTGATAACCAGGTTAAAATTATAAGGGATTTTGGTACCGTAGAGGACAACCACTATGTCTCAAATGTAATAATTGAGGGGTGTTATTGGAACACCTATCCCCTCAATTCTACCTAACTACAAAATTATTTTAAGTGCTCTCCAAGTGGGGTTAAAAGTTTGTTGAGTTTAAGGTAAATTTTAAGGCTCAATTTAAATTATGTGGCAGAGTGGGTGCAAGTGTGGTATTTAAACTGAAATTGATCTGCCTCGCTTGAGCGATTGATTACAAATGAAAGAAAAGACACTTCCAGTTTTGCAAAAAATAAAGGCGTTTTTGAAATGTAAATGCTTGAAAAAACTATTCAAAAATAATGGATCTTTGAAATAATTTAAAGGGAAGCAAATAACATAAATATTTCAAGAAATAAATGGATCTCTTAAAAGTTGCTTGGGCAAAGTATTGAGCAAATAAACAGTAAAACCTTGATCTAAATAAAATGCAGAAAAATATCTCTTTCAATTACTGAATTTTTTTTAAAAAGACTTTTAATGGAGTATTCTAAGTAGTAAAGGATTTAATTTGGCTGTAAAAATGCAGAAAAATTAATGCTGTAAAATATGCTAAATGGGCAGAAAATACAGCAAAAATTAATTTTCAAAAAATTGGCCGAATTAAAAATAAAAATAATTGCATCGCGGGTTTCGGAAAAACAATCGCGATGGGCAGCGTGGGTTTCGCCGGCGAAGCCGCGATGTGCAGCGCGAATTTCAGCCGCGCAGTTGCGATGTGCATCGCGAGTTTCGGCCACGAAGCCGCGATTTGCAGCGCGGGTTTCAGTCACACAGTCACGATGTGCAACGCGTCAAATGGACGCGATGTGCAGCACGTAAAATGGCCGCGAAGCCGTGGCACGTCGCGCGGAAAAAAGCGGCGAGGTCGCGATGAGCCGCGCCACTGTCGGGCCAAAAACCACGAGGCGAAAGCCGAAAAACGAACGCCGAAAAATGAACCCGAAAAATGGAAATTTTAGGCTGTTAATGGTAATAGAAAGGACCAAGATCTAGAACAGCAATGGATCTGTTGTCTAGGATGGCAGATCTATGAATTAAAATGATTAAAACTAACAAAATCTAAGATCTAAAGCAAAAAACTGAGATCTAAGAATTCGAAGCCAGCGGAGTCGCCAAAAACTGTTTGGCTTGGTTTTGCAACCAAGCTTTGTGCAATGGGAACCTATCAACAAGTGATAGCAGTTTCAAATATTGAAAGCAAAAAACAATTATAAATCTGAATCTAACATGTGCATATAACAATAAACTTGAAAAGATCTAAGAACAAGAACAAGAAATAAAATAAAAATAACTTTTGTATTATGATACCTCAAATGGTGAGGATGTTGTGGTGTTGAGGAGCTCCAAGGGTGAGATGCTCCAGGCTCCAATGGTCTCTTCTCCAAGATTGCTACAATGGTCAAGAACTCATGAGAGATTTTGACAGCATGAGGATAGGATGATGGATGGATGGAAAGTGAGGAGCCCCTACCACCTTTTTATAGTTTTTGGTGGTGGGGAATACCATTATGGTTTTGAGGAAACCAATGGTATTGACCAACATGGTTTAGGTACCTTTTCCCTCCTTTTTCCTTTTTTGAATATTTTGAATAGTTGTATTCCCTTTTTAATATTTTTGGGAATTTTGGACCATTTTTTAGGGTTTTTTATGTTTTTTGAGGAAAAATATTCATTTTGAGGGGGAAAAGGGGTGTATTATGGTCATTTGGTGACCTTTTGGTGGCTTTAGAGGCTCAAATGGTGGAAAAGTGGACAAATGGGTCATGTAAATAAGGAAATGAGCTAGTGAGAACTTTTAGGGTGTTAACAAAGGGTTACATTGCATTGTGTCATTCATCAAGGGTTAGATGCGACATATTCACAATGTGAAATTTGAAGTTCGTCAAGGTTTATGTCTAGTTACATATTTGGAATCTACAGAAAAAATGCTATTTGTGTTTAAGATTTCGTAAAAAAATATTATTTTTAAATAAAAGTTACATATTTGGAATCTGCAGAAAAAATGCTATTTGTGTTTAAGATTTCGTAAAAAATGACTGTGTGTAGCATACTGTAACGGGTGGCTAAGCACAGACTTCTCCAGAAACTGGAAGAAATATACCCAATTAGCTTTGGTTTATGTAAATCAACAATTAACAAGATGTTGATGATGATGATGATGATGAAGATGTTGATGAGGATGGTGAGGGTGATGAAGATGATGATGATGATGCTGATGAAGAAGAAGATGATGATGATGGAGATGTTGATGAGGAACCTAGAGATGACAATGATGATGAAGATGTTGATGATGATGATGAAGATGTTGATGATGATGGTGATTGTGATGATGATGATGATGGAGATGTTGATGAGGAAGGGGGAGATGAAAATGATGATGAAGATGTTGTTGTTGATGATGATGGTGATGATGATGAATATGTTGATGTTGATGGTGATGGTGATGAAGATGATGATGATAATGATTATGAAGAATATGATGATGATGATGATGGAGATGACCATGGTGATGATGATGATGATGATGATGATGATGATGGAGATGTTGATGATGATGGTGATGGTGATGAAGATGATGATGATGATGATGATGATGGAGATGTTGATGATGATGAGGAAGAAGATGATGATGATGATGGAGATTACCATGGTGATGATGATGATGATGAAGATGATGATGATGATTTTGATGATGATGATGATGATGATGATGATGATGATGGAGAAGATGATGATGATGGAGATGGTGATGAAGATGATGATGATGGAGATGTTGATGAGAAAGGGGGAGATGACAATGATGATGAAGATGTTGTTGATGATGATGATGGTGATGGTGATGGTGATGATGATGAAGATGTTGATGATGATGGTGATGGTGATGAAGATGATGATGATGATGATGATGATGATGATGATGATGAAGAATATGATGATGATGGAGATGTTGATGAGAAACCTAGAGATGACAATGATGATGAAGATGTTGATGATGATGGTCATGGTGATGAAGATGATGATGATGATGAAGATGTTGATGAGGAAGGGGGAGATGACAATGATGATGAAGATATTGTTGAAGATGATGATGATGGAGATGTTGATGAGGAAGGGGGAGATGACAATGATGATGAAGATGTTGTTGTTGATGATGATGGTGATGATGGTGATGATGATGATGATGGTGATGATGATGAATATGTTGATGATGATGGTGATGGTGATGAAGATGATGATGATGATGATGATGATGATGAAGAAGATGATGATGATGATGGAGATGTTGATGAGGAACCTAGAGATGACAATGATGATGAAGATGGTGATGATGATGGTGATGGTGATGATGGTGATGATGATGAAGATGTTGATGATAATGGTGATGGTGATGAAGATGATGATGATGATGATGATGACGATGGAGATGTTGATGAGGAACATAGAGATGACAATGATGATGAAGATGTTGAGGTTGATGATGATGGTGATGATGATGAAGATGTTGATGATGATGGTGATGGTGATGAAGATGATGATGATGATGGTGATGATGATGAAGATGAAGAAGATGGAGATGTTGATGAGGAACCTAGAGATGACAATGATGGTGATGATGATGAAGATGTTGATGATGATGGTGATGAAGGTGAGGAGGAGGAGGGTATCCACCTTATCTTTATATTCGTAATTATCCAGGTCCCTATAGCACTCTCTCCCTTCGTTCACCCTTAATCACTACCTCTATGTGTCTTTATCCCTCCCCCTTGCCCTCTCTCTTTCACCTTGTAACCCTCCCTCTGTATCTCTATCACTAGATCTGTCCCTCACTCCCTTTACCTCCCTCCCTCTATGTCGCTTTCTCTCCCTTACACCATCTTCGTCCTTGCTACCTGACTAATTCCTCCTTCCCTATCACACACACACACACAACCTCCCACTTTCTTTATCGCTCACACCTCCCTCTAGTCTAGATATCTCCCCAACCATCTCTCTCTCTCTCTCTCTCTCTCTCACACACACACACACACACAAACATATTATGTCCCTTTCCATTCTCAAACCCATTCCCCCTCCATCCATATCTTTCTCCACCTTTCTCCATCCATCCCTCACCCTACCTTCTCTCTCTCTCTCACCTTCTATCCCTCCCTCATGTTATCTTTCCCTCACCCTATCCCCATCTCCCCATTACTCCCTCTCTCTCTCTCTCTCTCACTTTATATCCCTTCCCCCTCTTCTCATATTCTCTCTCTCTCTCTCTCTCTCTCTCTCTCTCTCTTTCCACCACTCCTTGCATGTCTCCCACCGACACTTTTTGTCCCTCCCTTCCTATCTCTTTATTTCGTTCCATCCCTATATATCTCTCGCTCCCTCTAAATCCATTCCTCTCCATTGTCTGTCTCCCTCCCTCGCTATATGTCTCTCTCCCCCTTATATTTTTTCTTTCTCTTTCACATCCCCCTTGCCTCCATCCACCCCCACTTGTCACTCAAGTCTCACTTTCAACTTCTAACCCTATACCTCTTCGGAACCTCTTATACTCCTAATAGTGATCTCAATATCCACTTCCCTTCACCCCTGTAGCCCATCATATTCTCATTCCCTTCGTCTCTCCCCACTCAAGCTTTCAACATCCTTCTAAGCCCTTGACCCTTTCTCACCCCTATTAAAAATATTAACCATATATTCCCTTGATCCCTCCCCACCCCTTCTCAAATATTAACAAAAAATGCCCTTGAGTCTTCCCCACCCCCTTTCAAGTATTAAACATAGATTTTATATTTTACATAACGCGCACGTGTTATGTAGTTATATAACACGCACGCATTATGTAGTTATATAACACGGCCGGGTTATTACATTCTGAAAGCGCGGCAATATTTTTTGAATTTAAACAGAACTCGTACATGTTTGTTAGAACCTAAACCAACCCTACTCACTTGCTCATATGTCAACCATAATCCTATGTGTATGCTTTGGTGTTTGCTTCGGTAATACCAAACCTGTGCTATGGTAATGATAAACCAAAGCTAATTGGGTATATTTCTTCCAGTTTATGGAGAAGCCTGTGCTTAGCCACCCGTTACAGTCTGCTACACACAGTCATTTTTACGAAATCTTAAACACAAATAGCATTTTCTCTGCAGATTCCAAATATGTAACTTTTATTTAAAAATAATAATTTTTCCTATTTTCTTTCAATTTCTTTCGTGTCCTACCTCCTTAACTCGTGAAACACACTGTTAGTGTTTCTTCCATAACTTTTTCAAGTCTTGATCATTTAAAAAAAAAATATATGGTGCACAAGTAGACACTAACCTCCACGTTCTATCAAAAACCCATTTCATGATTTTTGCATTAAGAACTTCAAACGCTGCACCCACAAAAGACGTACTATTTTCGAGGTTTAATCACTTAGACAATTATAAAATTACTAATTTAATTTTTGAAAAATAATGGCACACTAGTGCTATATGTTCTCTACATGCATGCCCATTTTTGTAGCTTGATTCCATCATTTATGCCCTCAAAGGCTGCACCCACAAAAACATATACCTTATCATTTGCCTGAAAAATAAAAAGTGTTTGTTAGGAAAAATGAAACTTGACATAGCTATGCAAATTTTCAATACATAAGAGTTATATATTCAGAAACGTGATTCAATTTCCTACATTTCATCATTTTTACTTAATGCAAGATATTTTGCGTAAGTATCTCAAAAAATCCAAGTAAGTTGAGGGATGCCTGATTTTTCAGTTTTCTATTGCATCTAACGCGCCAAAAGTGACCCTCATTAGCTTGCACTACCCCTTAAGGTTTGTGTCGCATTGTGATGCTTATTAAGGCTTATGTTGTATTGTGTCGTTCATCAAGGGTTATGTTGCATTGCGACGATGCCCAAGATGTGAAATTTGACGTTCATTAAGGTTTGTGTCGCATTGTGATGCTTATCAAGGCTTATGTTGCATTGTGGCGTTCATAAAGGGTTATGTCGCATTGCAACGATGCCTAAGATGTGAAATTTGACATTCATTAAGGTTTGTGTTGCATTGTGATGCTTATCAAGGCTTATGTTACATTGTGGCGTTCATCAAGGGTTATGTCGCATTGCAACGATGCCCAAGATGTGAAATTTGACGTTCATCAAGGTTTATGTCGCATTGTGATGTTTATCAAGGGTTATGTTGCATTGTGGCATTCATCAAGTGTTAGATGCGACATATTCACAATGTAAAATTTGATGTTCATCAAGGTTTATGTCGCATTTTGGTGTTTATCAAGAGTTACGTTGCATTGTGGCATTCATCAAGGGTTATGTCGCATTGCGACAATGCCCAATAGCTGACACATATGCTGACACAACCCAAGATGCGACATATTCACAATGTGAAATTTGATGTTCATAAAGGTTTGTGTCGCATTGTGATATTTATTAAGGATTATGTTGCATTGTGGCGTTCATCAAGGGTTATGTCGCATTGCGACGATGCCCAATATGTGAAATTTGACGTTCATCAAGGTTTATGTCGCATTGTGATGTTTATCAAGGGTTATGTTGCATTGTGGCATTCATCAAGGGTTAGATGTAACATATTCACAATGTGAAATTTGACGTTCATCAAGGTTTATGTCGCATTGTGGTGTTTATCAAGGGTTACGTTGCATTATGCCATTCATCAAGGGTTAGATGCGACATATTCACAATGTGAAATTTGAAGTTCATCAAGGTTTATGTCGCATTGTGAGCACGTCCAGCCAGCGGTTGAGGAGACGTCCAGATGAAGCTTCTTGAATGTCCATTAACGACGAGAGGAGGAAGGAATCCAAGCGGGTTAATGCATGGTGCCACGTCGTGGGCTCCCATGCCTAGGAACCTCCAACACGTGTCGACCAGTTGTCATGGTGGCACCCGTATCTGTGGATAATATATTATATCAAGTTATAATATTCTTCATCATTATTTTAATGCTCTGATTTATCATCAACATATATTAATTGTTTTAATTAAATTATAATATAATACTATAATTTAATGAAATTATTATAATATAATTGATTAATATCATATTTAATTAAATTAAAATATATTTAATATCTCTATAATTTAATGATTTTTTTAAATTAATTATTATATTATAATTGATTTAAATATCATAATTAATTATTATATTATAATTGATTTAAATATCATAATTAATTAAATTATAATGTATTTAATATCTTTATCTATCACGTAGGTATACTATACTATAATTATATTATAGTCAAATAATAATATTTTGAATTAAGTAATATTACTTTATTATTACTTTGATTATAATATTTTAGTTAAATACTATCTTCTTATCATAGAATAATATAATATTATATAATTAAAAGTGTTATCATTATATTTAAAAATGATATTATTATTTAATTAATTGTTGAATTACAATTAATTAAGTAATTATTATATATTTTTAAATATTTTATCATTTATTAGTTTTATTTACTAAAATATAATTAAATAATAGTTTTTATAATATATTATTATATTATAAATAATTAAATTAGGTTATTTTATTAAAAATTATTATAAAAAAACATTATTAATGTGTCGAATATATCATAATGTTAATAAATATCTCCAAAATATATTAAAATATTATACATAGTTCCAATATTAATAAATTGATAATGTTAATTAATTATGATATAATAAAAATCATTTACATAACAAATAAGTATTTAATATATTATTAATTATTTAATTAATTAATATATATATATTTTTTTTTGACAAGAACGGTTAGGTTGCATTAATCTGCGTTCTGGCAAGCCAGAACCAAAAAGTTACAAATCTGAAGAAGGTTGGTGACCTCTAACAGTGCTGCCAACCTTCTTGTTAAAGTCTTGGGAGACAAATCCCATCTGTTTCTTGAGCTAATTCGAGATGATGACAAAAGGAGCTTACAAGGGTAAATTCTCACAAACTGTGAGCAAAGTAGAAGACAAAAGCAAAGCATTTAGAATCAGGGGGATGAAATTTGCCCCTTAAAGTAGGGATCCATCTTTTTCTGAGATCCAAAAGAGATGTTGGAAGCCGTCTCCTTTTCTCTACGTGCCTTGTTGGTCCTTCGCCCTCTGGTAAGGGGTGGAGACGGGACTGACTTGTCTTCAGGTTCAATAGTTCCCATAGAGCCACTGGAGGGGACTGAAACAGCCGGACCTGCAGGGGCAGGGGGTTCAGGATCTGAAGCCCTGGCTTCCTTCGCATCTACTGAGCCAGGTAGGGCAGGATCCGGAAGTCTTTCGTCTACCGGAGGGTCTTCCAAAACTGTTGTTGCTTCAGGGTCTAGGGCTTCTTCTTCTTGCAGTGCTTCGAAGCTGTTTTTATTTTCAAGAGTTGCCTCCGCTGAAGGAGTGACCTTCAGAACCTGGGCTAGTGATTCCTTTCGCCTTGGCTGCCTTCGCCGGTTAGTTACTGGCTGAAAATCATCTCCTTTAGCTGGTTCTGCCACTTCTGAGGCTTTGGGGCAGCATTTTGCGAAGTGACCATAAGTATGGCACCGAAGGCACTTAAAAGGAATCTGCTCGTAGTCCAGCTCTTGGATATGGCGACATTCCCCCAGGGAGAGCTGAATGGATTCCGGGAGTCCTTTCTCAAGGTTAACCTCAACACAAACACGAGCACAGGTAAATTGATCCCCTTTCGGCTCCACACTGTCCAGGAAACGTCCAAGCTTATTTCCAATGTCCTCCAGAGAACTTTTCCCCCATAGATGCAGGGGGAGATGAGGCAGCCTAACCCAAACCGGGGCTGCAGTGATCTCATCTTCGGGATTAAAATCAAGAGTCCAGGGGGCTAAGAACAGCCCCCTCGGCCCCATGAAATAGGGGCCAGATCTGAAGACTAGATCTCGATCCACTTTGCTAGAGAAGTTGAAAACAAAAAACCCCCTGCCTACTGCACATAGAGAAACGTTTCCATGTATCAGCGATTTCCAGCGTTCTTCCATCCAAGCCTCCACCGATTTGGGGCTAGGCCATAACCCCGTGAACTTTCCGATGAGGGCTTTTTCTGCTAGAAGGAGGGCAAGACTGCATGGCTCTTCTGGAGATAGCTCCAGAGAAGGGATCTCCTCCATCTTCTTAACAAACTTAGACGAGAGAGAAGGCTTGGCTTTAGGTCCTGCCGAACGGACTAATGCTGTGAAAGCTTCCAAAGAGTCTTTTTCCATCTCTGCAAACCGGTCTGAGGCCATCTTGGAAGGCGGCGCCCACCAGCTATGAGGAACGCAGCAGATCGAGCAACAAAATCGCAGGCACTTCGTCCTTGGCCCTGCAAGCAAAGGAGACGAGCGACGCGTCCCTGAACATACCGTTCCCTGCAAACGAAACCAGTGAGGTGGCTAGGGTTTGAGCCCTAGTCGCATAAAATCCTTAATATTTTTATTAACTAAATAACAATAATTAATTAATTCACTAAATTATTTTGTTTAACTATTTATTATAAAATAATAGTAGTATTGATTTAAATTATTTTATAATTATTATGTTTAATTAATTATTATTAAATAACAAATAATTATTATATTAATGAGATATTTTTTATTATTAAAATTTAATAATAATAAAATATAGAAAGGAAAATGAAGATTATGCATCCACTAACAAAGCAATTAATTTTAAATAATTATTATTAAATATATTTTAAAATAAATTTAAATTTAATAATAATAAGAAGTAGACTCTAAGTTAATATATGCTCTATCATTTATTTTAATTTATTCAATTTATTAATTTATTAATAAAAAGGTGAATATTTAACTATAACTTTCTCATATAATAAATATATATAATTCAATATATTATTAAATAATTATTTAATTATTTAATATTAACTAAATAACCATATTAATTAATTAATTAATTAATATTATCATTCACTAAATTATTTTATAATTATTATGTTTAATTAATTAGTATAAAATAATAATATTGTTTAATTAATCATTGTTATTAATCAAACAATTAAATTATATATTTCATTAAAATTATTAATCAATATTATTCTATTAATATTTCGGAGATATGTGTATGCGTACATTAATGATATTAATGTGTTTGAATACGTCGATAGGCGTAAATGAGGCACACACTTTTCATATTAATGTTTTTTCCTATAGTATGTGTCCCATTTATGCCTATTGACGTATTCAAACACATTAATATTATTAATGTTGTTGTTGCTAGTTAGATAAAACTAAAAAAACTAATAATTTAACCAATAAAATTAGATGTATCATGCTATTTCAGCTAACAATTATATATATATATATATATATATATATATATATATATATATATATATATATATATATATATATATAATTGTTAGCTGAATTAGCATGATACATCTAATTTTATTGGTTATTTTTAGTTTTGTCTGGTGTTATTATTAAATAGTTTCAAAGCAAGCGTTACACAAATACAATGATATATATTTTATATACTTATTAGAAATTATAAATATTTCTATAAAAAATTGTTTAAAAAATAAAATGAATTATAAATATTTATAAGAAAATTGTTTAAAAATATATATATATTTTAATATAAAGAATAATATTTATATCTTTTAAGCTATATTTTTATGTAATATTAATTTTGTGTATAAATGATATATAAAATAATAGGAATCAAGTTAATGGACCATTATAGATATTAATAATGATTATTTTAATTTTAATATAAAAATGTTAAGAGCATAAATATTATTTTGAAAATAAATTAACAAAATTTCATTATTGAAGAATAAATTTTTAACCAAAACTTCATTGTTGAAGAGTAAAAATTTAAACAAAACGTCGTGTAATATATAAATCCAAAATGTAAAAGGTAAAAAAAAAATTGATGGGTAAAATGAAAACCAAATTCCAACACTGCTTGTAGGAAATGCTAAAATTTATGCCTTGAGATAAAGCTGCCATCCCTGTGTCAGGTGTAGAGGCCCCTGCATCAAATTGTGGTATCAGAGCCACTCGATTCCTAGGTTTATCATGGACTCTCATATCTCTTATAATGATGCTTTAAAATATAAATCAGATGATGGTTCTACTTCTTCGTCTTCCATGGATGTATTGTTTCCTAGCAAAGATATTCAATGGATAAATCATGGAAGTACTGAGTTTGGAAATAATGATCTTTCCAAACCATTTGAGCTACCTCTCCTATCAACTGATCAAATATATAAAGATATATCCATGTTTCATTTAAAATCTAGACAGTTGTTTAAAGTCCGAGAAGGAGTTACTGAAGTTACTATAAATACCAGTTATGTAGGCCAAACCCTTGGTCTGTTAGATCCTGTTGAAGTCAAGTATTACAAGAAAAAATATGGGAAAAACTTTGTTAATTTGGGAAGGGCTCTTATTGGGGTCGAACCCCTAGTTCGACATGGGATTAATGCCACAGCCCTCGTCTGTTGTTTAGACAATCATCACAACAAATTCATGGATGCAATAATTGGAGGAGTGCAAATGCCACTCTCTAATGGAATCCAGTACCTGGACATCGTCCCTAGTTTTAATATATCTCTTAATGATCCTTGGATTCACAAAGTTTTAGAAGTAAATATTTTTACCTCTAGTTTTGACATGAAACCCGGAGCTCTTAACCTCCGTATTCATCATGCTCTTGCTTTACGGTTCACAAACACTGAAAACCCTATCAATCAACTCCTTCCCCGTGATCAAGATACTGCCGCAGTCTTGGTCAAAAGTGATCCTAGGAATGGCGCCCTTGTGCCTTCCAAAATAACATGGAATCAGCTCAGTTTTCCCTCAGAATGGGTAATAGATGCCCCCAAGCAACCTCTTTCCCAAACTATTACCACTTCCTATATATGGGAAACTCCTCTTCTGCGGTTATCTCTTTTCCTGCTTCCATAGCCCAGCGTAGTGGAAATATTCCTCTTCTCAAATCCAGATCTCTACACGCTAATTCATCAGAACCTCCTTTGGGAAGAACTATTTCTCTCAAAGAACCAGCACTTAGAGATCCCATCTGCCTACATGAAAAGGTTCCTGTAAATATTCCCCTTACAATTATCTGCCCCGACTGCCAATGCATGGTGCCCCAAAAACAACCTAGCAATAATAAACCTAGTGACAACAAACGGTCACAGAAATATCCTTGCCCAAACCCAGAGTGTGAGCCATTACCTTTAAGCCAATATATGCATGAGACACATTTTATGATGGCATCTTCCCCTCTAGGATGGTGGGAAGAAATTTTTCAGAAAGCATCCAATAGTATAATCATAATCCATAAGGATGAAGTACTAGATGCCACCTCCCAACTAGACCAAATATTGTCAATCCAAAGACCCCATCAAGACCGGACAGGACTTGGGTTTTGTCCTATTTCAAGCCATAAAAAACAACTACTTGACCTACCTACCAAGGAAATGGAAAAGGATGAGCAGTATCAGTTGGTTGCACAACAACAAAATATACAATAGAAAATGGCTCTTCCCCCATCAAGACTGAAACCATGTTCAGTCAAAGATATCAGAGAGCCATCTTTGGCCCAGAAAGAGATCTTTGAAACCATTAAGTATGGCCATTCCCCTTTTAATCCCAAAGATAAGATGATGAAGAATCTATTTTATTGGGATTTACATAATCATCCAGAAACAGAGGAAATCTGGAATCAAGATCTTCCCAAAGGATAAAGAAGAAGACTATCTGAAAGGTGGCTCTTTGAAATGGATTTCCACAACCAGTGGATATCCTTCTATGAATGGAGAAAGGAGTTCCAACAAACTTTTGCTATGATGCAATCTAGTCCTCCACCTGAAAGCAAAAGAACAGAATCCAGAGGAGAACGGACCTCAAAAGGACATTTATGGAAAACTCCAACATGAGAAGAAATATATACTAAGGCCAATTTCCTGCCATTCAGACCTATCAAGTTAGATTATGAAGAAGGATCTGCGCCTGCAGCTCCGGTCATTCTCAATAATGACAAATCAGAACAGGCCAATTGGTCAAGCCTGGCATTAAAAGGACTAGCCATACAAAACATAGAACTCCAAAATAAAATGCCAATGGCAAGTCAAATTGATTCTTTGAAAATTCTTTGCAGAAGGATACATGATGAAATTCAGCACATAAAAATTGAGAATCCAAAACATGAACATTCTCTAGTCTCTGCTGAAGAAGTCAAGTCTATATGTGAATCTCTCAAAGATGAAGTTACAGATTCCATCTCAGAACTAGATAAGAATGTTGGAGATGCATTTTCCTACATAGCAGATAACGTAAATGAAAATGCTAAAAAATTGGGAAAAATCCAGAAAGATGTGGATAAGCCCAAGATAAAACTATCAAAACTTGGATGCTTTGGAGAATTCTCAGTGGCTAGCTCTTTGGGCATTCCATCCTCACAATCCATTCCCACTGGTAAAGAATTTTCCCTTATGACAGTAGACTCAGGATGGGACTATAATAAACCCCGCAAATTTGTTCCCCCTGACCTCTATAAAGAAGATTCAGGATACCAGGAGTCTTATAACCCAAAGAATTTCTATTCTTGGAATATAGATGACAAGAATGAGGGAGAAATTCTTGATATGGTTAATAAAATGATGATTTGTTTTAAGGCTTATATGTCCATAGGAAAATACGAACATGCTGATGCCAATAATATTATCGTTTATGGCTTTAATGGTAATTTGGGTGTATGGTGGAACACTCACCTCCCAACTGCTCAAAAGGTTGAAATCCAAAACAGCACCCAACATGACGAGCCCAACATCATTGGCGGTCTATTGGCAGCAATCATTGCATAATTTTGTGGTTATAGTGCCACCATGGATGATAAGCACAAACAAATCCTCCTTCAGCTCCACATCAAGTCCGTCACTCAGTTCCATTGGTATCACAAGCAATGGATCCGCCGCATCTACCAAATTGAATTTGACCGCACTGAAGAGAAGATGTTTAAAGAAAAATATTTTGTAGGTCTACCCTGCGGTTTCCGAGAACAACTCAGAGACAAATTCAGGAAGATCTCTCTCTCCACACTTGGGGGCAATTTCGAGCTGCTGCTGAAAAGATCTTCCTCCAATATTGTGAAACTAAAAAGCTTGATAAAGACCTTTCCCACAACACTTCTTTTCATGGCGGTAGAGAAGTTTGCAGAATGTTTGGTATAGAACCACAGAAAAGTCCACATAAGAAAAACAAGCACCATTCAAGCCATAGGATATTCCATAAGAAGCCTAAAGGAAGACAAAGTAACAGATGGAAACCAGAAGAAACCCATAGAAGAAAAGAAGCAGATTATAGAAAAGAACCAGAGAAAAGAAAAATTAAATGCTTCTATTGTGGTAAAGAAGGCCATACTGCTCCCGAATGTTATAAAAAGAACCAAGATTACCAAAGGAAGCAAAAGGGAGCTAGGACATGGACAAATAGGGAGCGGATGTTTCCCAAGGCCGAGCCATTTGATGACAATTTCAGAGGTCTCCCCAGAAGAGGAAGACCCAGACACCAAAATTTGATGCATGCAGAAGTATTAAGTCCAAAAAATTCTGAATATGAGTCAGATGAGTCGGGAGATGTTGAACTCATGCATATCCACCAAATGTATGAAAGGCCATGTAAGTGTGGAGGTGAATGCCAAGAATGCCAGGAAGAACAATAAACATATGAGTCAAAAAGTTCTCCCCAATTAGATGAGCAAAGGTTGTTTACTGCATGGACCAAACAACATCCCAAGAATGAATCCCCTTCTGAAACAGAGTCAGAAGAAGTAAACTGCTTCATGGCCGGAACAAAAGAAGATCCAAAAGATCTAATAAAGAAATCAATAGCCCAAATGAAAGAGGGAAATACGAAGGATGAACTGGTGAACGGCTTTAATAAAATTTTCCTTGATGATCGAAAAGGAAAAGGAATAAAAGGTGCTAGAAAAAGATATAGAAGGAAGTATGTACATGATTCAGAAGAAGAAGAACAGAAGGACTCAGATAAGGAAGACAACAAGTGGACATGGAAGGAAGCAAACCTGCCTAGTATGGAGAAAAATGTTTACCCCCTTCTTACAAAGATGCACTAAGAGCCACAAAAAATAGATTTGGAAACACTTCATAAGGAACACCTAAAATTAGTGCAAGAAGTCAAAGAGCTCATAATGACAGTTGAGAAGCTGGAAGGACAAGCATAAATGTCTCAACCGGAGCTACCGCGACAGGAAGATGAAATGCATCTCATGATGGTTGTCCACCAGAAGACAGTAGTAAAATTACAGATCAAAGTACATGAAGATAACATAATGGTGTTAGCATTGATCGACTCAGGAGCATACATGTGTTTTCTCAAGAGGAAGTCTGTTGACCCAAATTACTGGGAACCATGCCAAGCTCCAGTCAGAGGTTTTGGAGGGAGAAAAGCAGTAGAATATAAGACCCGCCATGGAAAGGTATGCCTTGGAAATTTCTGTATAAATTGTTATTTCTTACTAGTGGAAGATGACTTTGCACACGAATGTGTAATAGGAACTAGTCTGTTGTCAACCACCATTTTTCATGGAGTAAAATATGATGATAAAGGGAAAATTGGATACCATTTTATTATAAGGAAAAAGCAGGTTTTCCTCTCACTAGTATCTACATAAGAAATTACACATTCCATATGGAACTTAGAACTTGATACTGTGAAGCATTTCAAGGCCCAAATCAAAGAAAAGGGAAATCAAATTAGGGCCATCAAAAGGGCTGAACACTTACACAGGATTGAGGATGAATTGAAGGCTCCTGAAAGGCAGAAAAAGATTGAAGAAATCAGAAAAGAATATGCTGGAAAAGTATGCCATACCACTCCTAATGCATTCTGGCATAGATAGAAATTTTGGGTAAACCTAAAATATAAGGAAGCGTACCAAGGGAATCCAAGCAAAAGCAGAGCAATCCCCATGAACAAGGAATACCGAAATCTTTGCAGAAAAGAAATCTAGGACTTGCTTAGTAAAGGACTTATCAAGCATTCAAGAAGCCCATGGTCTTGTTCAGCCTTCTATGTAAACAAACACTATGAACAACTTCGTGGAGTACCAAGACTGGTGATCAATTACAAGCCGCTCAATGACACCCTAGAATGGGTAAGGTATCCAGTCCCAAACAAATCTGATCTGATCAAGAGAATTGCAGGAACAAAGATCTTCTCCAAGTTCGACCTAAAATCCGGCTTCTGGTAGATTGGAATCAAACCAGAAGACCAGTTCAAAACAACCTTCAATGTTCCACACGGGCAATACGAATGGAAGGTAATGCCTTTTGGATTAAAAAATGCCCCTTTAGAATTTCAAAAAATCATGGAATCTGTGCTGGAACCATATATGGATTGGCTCATGGTCTACATTGATGATATTATTGTATTTTCAAAATCTGTTGACGAGCATATGAATCACTTTAGGACCTTGCTCCATGTCCTATACAAGAACGGATTTGTGCTATCTGAGAAAAAGATGAAACTATTCCAAACAGAGATCGAGTTCCTAGGGAAAAAAATAAAGAATGGAAAGATTGAAGTTCAACATCATGCTGTTGATTTTGTTGATAAATTCCTAGATGTCATTATAGACAAAAAACAGTTGCAGAGATTCCTAGGCTTCCTGAATTATGTAACGTCATATTATGAAAATTGTGCACAAGATAGGAAGTTGTTAAATAAACAACTGGGAACAAATCCTCCACCATGGAAACAAAAGCATACAGAAGCAGTCAAGAGGATAAAAACCAAGGTAAAAACTCTCCCTGTTTTACACATAATAGATGAAAGTCTAATGAAGATCTTGGAGACAGATGCATCAGAAGAAGGATGGGGAGCAGTCCTGAAACAGTGTCGAAGAGATTGCAACGGCACTAATGAAGAAGTAGTCTGGTATGCATCAGGACTATGGAACTATTCCCAAAGAAAATATCATGAAAAAGAGATTAAGGCATGTCTGAATGCCATCTAGAAGTTTGAGATACACTTGATGAATAAGAAGTTCCTATTCAGAACAGACAGCCAGGCAATGAAATTTGTCCTAGAAAATCCAATTAGAAACTCCACTGCCAAAGCCAAGTTCACTAGATGCTAGGCCATGTTTTCTCAATATGAGTTTGAAATCAAGCACATCGAAAAAGCAACCCAAAATTGTATTGCATATTTTCTTACAAGAGAACATCTACAGGATAAGTATGGGATTGCAGCCCCCAGTTGTATGATGATGATAACAAAATGGTATGAAGGAAGTGACTCCTGCAGATACGTTGATGATGAAATGAGCTAGGAAGATTATACGGAACAATGGAAGCCCACTTGGCAGCTGAGTTCCACATAAGTCTTGGATGAGAATTTACAACACCCAAATCTGCTGATAAATTTAGTACCAGAACACAAGAGATATCCAACATCAACCTATGGGGTTCCCAACATGGTTTATGGCCGACAATTGAGATAGGCCATTGATTCCTCACATGTGCTACAAACAAATTTCTAGGACCTGAGACTCATCGACACTGAATCAACACTAGGACAAGTCCTAGAACAATATTATTGTATCAATCACATGCGCACCTTAGCCTCCTGGCCAGGAAATGACCCTACCCTCAATTTTCCCCTCACTGATGTAAATTATGAAAAGTACAAAAAAATGTGGTGGGACTTCCTAAAGAAGGACAACTGAGATCATGAATATTTTGCAAAGATAAAGTTTGGTCTGCAAAGGGCACATGTGCTGAATGGAATCCCAGACTGGACGCATTGCTAGTGGAATGAATTTGGCCTAAGCAGAAGCGGAGTGGACCCTGCCATTATACAACATGAGCACGCGCAGTACTGTATTCCCTGCTCTAAGGTCAAGGACATGTATACCAGCGAAGTATGTGATGACACACATCTGCTTCAGACCTTTATATACAATAAATTTCAGTGGCAGGTGAAAGCAAAGATCCGTGTACAAACACGACAAGGACAATGAATCATTATAAGGAGCATGCACACCAAGCTGTGGGATCCCTCATATCAACGAAGATTTGGAAATCCGTATGATGATATGATCGATTGGCCTCAAGAAAGGCCTACTTACAGTTTCTTGATTGATTAAATGGTTTCCATGGGATTCCCTGAAATCTCCACTTTGTTTCCTTTATTTTGGTTTCTGTAGGATTCCCTGAAATCTCCACTTTGTTGTACTGTCAGGCCTAGTGCCACTTTGTTTGGTTTGCGTGGGATTCCCTGAAATCTCCACTTTGTTGTACTGTCAGGTCTAGTGATCTTTTCTTACTTTGTTGATGTTCGAATCCTCTTTTAAAGATGTTCTGAGACTCGGGACACTTTCCCGACTTTTGGTGCGGTTTGACCCACATCTCAGACAACTTTTACGAACAAACAAATCAAAAGGACAATTTGTTTCCTGCAGCTGCTTGTTCGAGGAGATTCCTTGCTTCAGCATGAAGGAACCATCTCTCTTTCAAAACTATAAATAAGGAGTCCCTCCTCTCATTTTGGGCATCGTGCATCTGAGAGTAGAGAGTCTAGAGTCTTAAGTCTTGTTCGAGTATGATCTGCAAGTGCAGCTTAGTTTGATCACATTGCAGTAGAAAGATCTGTTTTAGGAAGTCGAGTCTAAAGGAATTGTGATTATGCTCTGCGAATTGCCCTATGGGTATAATATCGTATCAGAAAGCATTCTGATAATATCTGCTCTGTAATATTTCCGCTGCAAAATTAATAAAATTTCTGGGTACCATTCCCAGTTCGAAGTTTGTGTATTTCTAGTCTATCTAAAGCCGTATCACCCGTTAGCCTGGATCTGTAATTCCCTAGTTATCTCGCAAGATTCTTCACTCTGGTCATGAAAAGCATCCATCCACGAAGTAAGTCCCAGGAGAGGCCATAGTGCATGTTCGACATTACAAGGAGTGATTGAAGAAAGGTAGCAGGCTCGTGAGTTGCAGATATTCAGCCAGAAGGAAGCAAGCCCGATGCTGCGATTTCTATCCAGTCTACCAGGTGTAGAGGCACCTGCATCAAGTTGTACAATCCACTCTCACCAATTCCACGGCATTTTATGCCATTATTTGGCCTTTTCAATGCACCCTTCTTGTCACGCCATCATATATATTGAACTTTGAAGTGCTCTTTTTCCACCATGTTTCTAAGATCCTTTGTTGTGTTCTATTCTACATAGCACTAGGACTTGCCTAAGTGCAGGGGATTGATTGAGTGAGTGGAAATGGAGAATCGAGTGTCAGCATCTAAATGTCGTCAGCTGGGAGCAACAGAAACGAATTGGTGCAGAGCTTTGGATGGAGGCACAGGCACCTGCATTACAGGTATTCTCTTGGCCAAATCCATGGGAGTTGCTCTCGTCCAAGCATCTCTTTCACTAATTTTAGCTGCCCAACCAATTCTCAGAGCTCAAATCGTTGACAAACAAGGCCAACTATGCTTTGATATCAATGATAATATATTGGTGGATATTGAAATCATAGATAGAAATGCTCAAGAGCCATGGTTACAGATAGTAGAAGACCGGTTTTCCTCGACAGAAACCATTCAGAGTTATCGAAGCTCGTCTGTATCGTCTTCCCAATACAAACAGTTTAATCATAGTTAAACTGCATCCTGCTGCAGCAGACCATGTTTCTGCAGTGGCTGTCTCTTCTCAGCTCTTGAAGCATTTACAGGACTTTGTTGTGGCTGAGGAGAATGGTGAAGATATGCAGAAATTGATAGATAGAAGGCTGGGTGTTGAGCTAGAAATGCACGAGGAGGTGCTTGCATGTGTGGAAGATGCCACTCCTCGTGGAAAGGCCAAGAAACCATTCTGGGCTCATGGCCTTGACGTTTTGGCATATGGGTTGTCCGCGTTTCGCCATGCTATTCTTCCCTTGGAGAATGTGGTTGACAACAACAGGAAGTCTCGTATCATTATAGCCGACTTCGGTGAATCTGCTACACGCAAAATGCTTCGAGTAATTCCATGGCCTACATCGCTTTTTGCTTTGAGTATTGTTTGCTTGTTTGTTCTTCAGACAAAAACTATTTGGTTGAACGAAGGGATATTTTATTTTAGGATTCTTCGTAACGGTTCTGTTATTACTGTTATGACTTTTTTCTGACAAGTTGAGGTTCTCTGTTTGCATGGATTGTTTTGAAGAAAAGTAAGCATTTTTCCAATTTATTGTTATTGGTTTTAACCCTTTAGACGTATATTGCTAAAAAAAAACTTTGAAGACTTGAAAAAAGTCTAAAAATAGAAGTCTGAGGCAAGCTGGCCTGCATAGTCCATCCATTTTTTTAGCTCGAGGGGAATCGGTAACTTGTCAAACTTGCCTGGGCCAGACCCAGGTTCAAATCCGCTGCTGCATAGTCCATCCATTAACAAAACATTACTTTTGCAACAGCAGGACTCATGCCTCAGAGGTGGGTCACCTCTATGGTTAGTGCTTCCCCATATTGGCCAGTGATGGCAATATTTATTTACTATGTAGATATGCCATTTTAAAGTTTCAGACAGTCTATATGGTAGATAAACGTCGCCAGTAAAAATGGACTCCTACCTATCATTGCCCTGCTCAGGTTAGGGAGGCTTTTCAGCCTCTGAAATGGCTGAAGCCATCTTCCACAATTTATCGTCCTGGGCCTGAGGTGGGGAAGGCCAACCATGGCGTCTCTCGGCGCTCTAAAACAACTTGCTAGGATTAGCAAAAAAGGCCTCAGGGGGAAAGAGAATTATCTGGTGTTTCCCGTGTTTACATTGTTTCAAAGATGTGTTTCAGACTTTCAGATATAATGTTTTAATGTTTTTTTCAAAGCAGATGTGTGACAGTAAATCATCAGATTTGAATGGACTGCTAATTGCTGCATCGTTGAGGGCGGTTGCAAAGTTCAAAGGCATTGGAAGAAAAGGAGAGCATTATGCATCAGTTATTCTGATCAACTGCAGATCCATGTTGGAGCCAGTGATACCAGATTCCACAGCAGGTATTTCTTCCATCCAAGATTGTCTTGGAAACTATTTTGTATGTTTTTTTTAACAACGATTACAGGACTTCACCTTATTTTCATATTTTTTTTGTCTTCTCTATTTCCAAACTTCGGGATTCTGGGTTCATTTTCTTTGGTCCTTTCAATCCATGCTCTCTCTATCACACACTCTGGATGACTATAATAGCATTTGGTTCATTGACTTGCAATATGGTCCACTAGCACATCTTGTAACATGGTTCTTTTTATTTGGTCCTTTCAATCCATGCTCTCTCTATCACACTCTGGATGACTAGTAGCATTTGGTTCATTGGCTTGTAATATGGTCCACTAGATCAATCCATGCTTTCTCTATCACACTCTGGATGACTAGTAGCATTTGGTTCATTCGCTTGTAATGTGGTCCACTAGCTCAATCCATGCTCTCTCTATCACACTCTGGATGACTAGTAGCATTTGGTTCATTCGCTTGTAATATGGTCCACTAGCACATCTTGTAATGGTTCAATGGCTTGTAACATGGTGCACTAGTTCGTATCGAATTTTTACAGTGTAATCCAATTTTGACTGTGTAATCCAAAGTTTTTTAATGAGGTCCAGTCGTTTGCACTTTCCCATCTTGTTTCACATCCTAATTTTATTTTGACTCTTTGTGAGGAGGTTAAAAAGGTAGTTGCCCTTTTGGTTATTATTCAGCTAGCATGGTCTTTCTTTTCCAACTCATAACTGTATGCATATCTTCTGCCAGCATGGCCTTTCTTTTCCACCACATAACTGTATGCACATCAGGTTGTGGCACTGGACCTGGATTTACAAGTACATTTTTATGCTATATGTGTCATTTATATGGCTTCGTGCACATTTTTCTGCAAATAGATTATGTGCAAATCAGGGAACCTTCATAGCCTGGACTAACATAATCAAGGTTTTAATTGATAACATAGATTGACTTCTTACTCCGATTAATTACCTGCAGGTTTCTACCATTCAGCCATTTTGAAAACATTCAATGCCACTGAAACAGAACCCTTATGGAAGCTTGCAACAAAGATAACCAGAGATGTAAATGAATCGGTGAAGAACAGGAAGCATTTCACAGATATGGGTGATTTAAACATGCTGATGGCTCAGGCCATGGGTCACCCCGCTTTAACTCCTTCAGCATCAATGCGTACAGCACTCCTAACTAATGTGCGTGAGCCTCCCTGCCATGGTGCAGATAAAGAATTAACCTCATATTTAAATGTGAGGGATTGGGTTACCTGCACTTCTATAAATGGAGTTGGGCCTTGTCTTGCACTGTGTCCTGAGTTCAGATATGGCTGCCTTAGGGTTTCCTTTGTATACTGCAGTCCCCTCTTCTCTGCAGAAACCATGCATAAATTGGTGGATGATATATCGTCGATGCTTAACAATCTGGACTAGTTGTAGAAGGAGAGGCTTTATAATCTTTGGATGTAGGGTTTGGATTTACATTTAATTATAGGAGCATGTTGTCCTTTCTTGTCTTACCTTTGTATACTGCAATCCCTCTTCTCTGCAGAAACCATGCATAAATTGGTGGTTGATATATCGTCGATGCTTAACAATCTAGACTAGTTGTAGAAGCAGAGGCTTTATAGTCTTTGGATGTAGGGTTTGGATTTACATTTAATTATAGGAGCATGTTGTCCTTTCTTGTTTTAAAGAGCTTTTGACATGTAGCAAATTGTATGAGAAGTTATTAATTAGCATTCCTTTTGAAAAGCAAAATTCACTGAAGTCTGTATAGCAACATTATAGGTATAGCTTTAATGTTGTTGCTGGCTGATTACCAGCAGTTAAATTTGTCATTGGTTCAGATCCAATTACTTAAAATTTGACAGCAACAACATTAAATGTTCTATTACAGAGTGTTTATTAACCTATGATTATTATACTAAGTAAAAAAAGTCAAACTCAATAAGAAACATGTTTTCAAAATTCACAAAAGTCTTGATAACAACATTGTAGCTACAGCCAACATATGATTGGTATACCAAGTGGAAAGAAGATAACAAACATGTTTTCAAAATATCTGAGAATAATGCACTAGAGGAATTTTCAACTAGTTCATTCATTGGTGCTAGTAAGCAGAAGAGAAACCAACACCAATGCACACAAAAAATTAACTACGTGCATAAGAACGCTTCAAGCAAACACAGACATTTCATGACATCATTTATATGTAAAATATTATAAATACTTTTAAATATCTATCCAATTGCCATAAAATGATAAATCCTTCCATGACTGTTTTTTCCCACCTAATTGTTCCTTTGTTCCTTTTCCTGACCTAACGTCCACCCTCCTTCTATAGTCTCGTAGACCTCCGAAAGTGCAGAAGGAGAGTGGAAACTTCTGTAATTTATCTAATGCTAACTGATTTACCTCTGCCTCATTGTCCCACTATAACATATATTTAATGTACTTAACCCTGTTGGTCTTGGTCACCTATGCTTCAATTACGCTTGCAATCTGCTCTTTATGTTTCTGTCTCCTAAGCTTGTTGACTTTCACTGCCTCTAACTATGTGGTTGGATTTTCGTATCAAGACATGCATACAAACTTGACATGAAAGTCAAATTCATTAAAGTTGGATTTGATTTCAGTCTAATTTTGTTGGGAAATAATTCAAAATAAAGTTGGATTAATATTATGTTAAAGTTTGTTTGAAAATAATTCAAAACAAGGATTTTTTACTTGTAAAATCATCAGGTTTTTAATGTGTTTTGAAATTGCAAAATTCTATTTACAAGTGAGAAATCAGAGTTCAAAAATGGAAAATAATATTTTAAGTTTACTATATATATTGTTGTATACTATAACTTATAACAACTAAACACAACTTAGTAGTAGCACATTGAAAATAACAAATGATTATTGGATTTCAATACATTCATCCTATGCAAATTAATATTTTTTATTCAATAATTAATATATTAAGCCTAGTAGCACATGGGGATTCTTTTTAATTCTAGAGGAAAGTATGTAAATGACTTTGCTTGGGACTAGGCAATATTACAAATAATGAAGCGTAAGCGTTGGTAGTGTATCAAGGGTGTGGGGATTCATTTTAATACTAGAGGAAACCGTGTAAATGACTTTGCTTTGGTAGTGTATGAAGGGATACAAAGGGCATAGGCTTAAGAAATCCAAATAATAACAATGGTTGGAGACTTTACTATAGCACAAATTGGCACTTTCTTGTTTGTGACGACAACACCCCAAGATGACACCTAAGTGTCCATGTTCGATCACAATAATAAACTTATCAAAGTGGATGAGCCCCTAATTTGACCCTATTTGATGGTCCACATCCCTTTGAAGAGATCCCAACTCATTTCCCTTTGAAATAAGCAAGTTGCAAGAAAAAATGAGGCCCCATGCAACTTTGTATCCAACAAGGTACGTCCCACACATGTTGCTCTTGAGCAGAGCATGTGGGCCTAAAAAAATGGCCAAAAAAAATATAGAATTTGAAAAAAATGAAAGTTATGACAGTTTCTAGTTAGTTGGTCTTGTTTGCAACCCTCAGAACTATGAACTAGAAACCATCTCAACTATCCCAAACATGTAATAAAATGGGATTAGATGGACCAACCAATGGAGCACACCCATTGAATTGTTATGCTAGAAGAATCTCACCACATTATTGAACACATTGATCCCATCATTCCCTCAGTGACCCCTGCCCCTAAGTATTATTCCCTTAAAGTGTTGGATTCATTACCCTCAAATGACCTCCATATTTTGCACATTAGGAGTATTGTATGCAGGATTATAGGTGTTTCAAGAGTAGAGGAACTTGATCGATAGATTCGAAAGGTTCCAAACAACAATGAAGGTAATTGATTGTATTACTTTATTGCATTAATGGAAATTTGCTATCTTTCCCTCTTCCATATGCAAGTGTATTATGTTGAATCATAGATTTGTTGAAAGTTACTTATAATTTGCAAGAATAGTGTTGAAGTTAATTAAAATTGCATATATGTCCTTGTATTTTTTGAGTATTTTCATTAAGGTCAAAATCTTGTGAGGAGGGTATTTGGTGTCTTTGCAGGTGTCAGAATGTTGCAAAGGAGCATATTAAAGGAGAAAAGTGGGAGTAGCGAGGATCAACCATTGAAAAAGGTTCCTCCTTTCTCTATATATCTCCTTCCTTTTTGTTTGCTTAGTGATTTTCCATGAAGAGTAGTGAATATAAGTTGATCCTTTGAGTCCAATCTGCCTATAGAGAAATCCCTAGGATCAAATTTCATCTATCCCAGTATGTTGGTGACCCGCCCTAGTCATTAGGAATATTTTTCCCATGAGAAAAATTGTGACTCCACTGGTGTAACGTCCCCATGCATTGGTCAAACCGCATAGAGGGGGATGAACGGATTATGGGTTCTTAAATTAAGCCTGAAGGCCACATACGATCCATAATAGGAAATAAATACATGTGTAGATGCATAATATAATCACAACGGAATTAAACTCAATCTACACAAATAACACATGCATTTACCGACATAATACATCACATGCATAATCATAGGAGCATTGTAGATTCAAATAACAACAATTAACAGATCAAGCACTGATAATATATAAGAGAATACTTATCTGGAATAAATATCCAAGAAACTAGCTATGTAAGTGCCATTTTCCACCCAACCATAGGTACTATGTCACATATACTATTTATGTTGAGAATCCACCCCCAAGTCGGACTATGAGTCCACCAGGGAGAAAGAAAACACCTACAGGTTTATATTTCTTAGCCCACAACCCATTCTTCCCTCCATGCTCAACCAAATTGTTGTGGGGAAAATGCACCTATAGTTGACCAAAAACTATAGATTCAAGCTTGGCACTTCACGAAACCTAGATTCAAGGTCTCCTGCTTCCGTTCTCCAAAGATTCTAAGAAACTGTGCTAGGGTTTACCAAAACTGAAGCACAAGAGAGGGGGATGAGGGTCTCCATTCCTCCAGCATAACTTTGTAATTGGGCTTGGTCCCCTCACATGGCCCTTCTACCCTCCTTATATAGTCAGTGAGGAAGAGGAAAAGAAGTTACAACCACTCAAGAGGTTTCCCAACCAACTTAACTTACTCGAATTTCGAGATTTTGACCAAAACAGGGGTGTACGCTACTTATAGTAGACAAAGTCGCATACACATGGCAATGGGCTCTACTTTAAATGAGACAAAGTCGTGTACACACGCTACTATTTCAACAGTGGAGTCACGCTCATATTGAAAAATGGCCAAAAACAGGCTTTTCTGCTCATTTTGAGGAGATGGTTTGGTCTGGAAAAATGTTCCTAAGGGTCATATACATCAAATGGGTCAAGAATAAGGTAATTTCAACCATTTTTGGTGTCCCAAATGACTCCTCCATCCACAAATGTCCTGTTGTGTGACTTAACTTGATCTCAAGAAGTGTCGTCATGCGACCAAGGGAAGCAAGTGTCGTCACGGACGGAGAGGTGTCATTTCAAGCTATAACAAATGCCCCCTAATGTATGAGATCAGAGGGAGTACAGGAAATGATGGCCAAAATACATTATAAATAAAAAAGAGTTGAATCGTGGAGGAACGGAGAAACCAAGAATCATAGGCTCAAATGAAGTACCTAAAAGAAAAGGCAATGTCAGACAAACTTATCCTTGGGGTAACTGTCCATGTTCAAATAGTGAACATGACCTCCAAGAGGATACAATAATGATCCAAATACTGATGCATATATCATGGCCACTAAAATACAAGCGTGGATCCATGAAGAACATAAGTGTAAACATAGCCACATAAATACAAGGTGGATCTATGTCAAAACTGGAGAACATAGCCATAGAGAACAAGCTGGATCTATGTCTCATCAAGAGCCAAAAAGAGTGTGGCTCAGTCTTGCGCAACTTGGGCGATAACATAAATGAGGTGATGCTATCGAGGATCCCAAGGTCTTCATCCAAAAACAACCCAAGGTACAAACCTATCCATGCGAATAAATGAGTTGTTGTCGAACATGGGAGGTATCATTTGATTACCGGTCATTGATGTATACCGTTAACAAACGCGAGGGTGTCCACCAATAATGAAAATGGAACCCAAGGTACCTAGTACATTCAAGCAAGTGTGAATAGATGGTCTTGCCGTCGAACACTTGAAGAATCCATTGGATAGGAGACATTGATGTATTCCCATCTATCCAATAGTGAGGGAAACTGCCACTAATGACTGCAATCCCCAAGGTACTAACCGAAACTCTAAACTTCATTCCCAGAGTACAATGAGTTGAAGTCGATGGGAAGAAGTCCGTTGGAAGGGAGGCCTTAATGCATCCTCCATCATCCAACACGAGGAACACTCAAATAGGGATGAGATGATTTGGAGTAGGACTAAACACATGATGAAACATACTGACACGAAGGAATGGCCAACACATGAGGTCAAGGCAATTGCAGAATGGCCGACACAGATTGTATCCTTGAACAGGGAGCACGACACAAGAGTGACTTAGGCAGCTTTGAACACAAATGGACCACGATGCAAGTCTGCAATGTAGGAGACATTAACAGATTCTCCATATGATTGGAAGACTAACCAAATGGAGGAGTAGGAACTCTGAGATCAGGTTTATCCTAAGGCCAACACTAGAACCCAACTTGTTTGATAGACTCAAAACAGGTGCTTTGTTCAAGGAGATAATTGACTTGCTGCCATCATATTGAAAGATATTTTGACATTCTTCCCTTCCCTTTCCTTTTTCATTTTTTTAACAAGCTTGAGAAAGAACTAAAGCATGCTCGACGGTATTTTCATATTTAAGGAGTCTGAAAAACCTAGAAGAAAACTCCATACACCTATCCGTGGATTTTATATCGAGCCCGGATTGGTCTGTGCTCGGCAGTGTTTTCTTGCTTATAGAGTTGAAAAACTTAAACAGTCCTCTACTTACCCTCTCGTGGATTTCACATCGAGCCCGAGTAGGTGAATGCTCACTTGGTATTTTCATGTTTAGAGAGCCTGAAAACCCTAAAGAGAGGCTCCAAAAGGTCCTTTTTCATACATTTAGTCTCCTCCCCCGAAAAAGTATAAAACAATGAAAGGAGAACTCTTCTAGCGCATACAAGAGTATACCTAGAGTATACCTTTTCCGTAAATTATCCACCAAGGCCCGTAAAAGGGGTAATTCTATACCTAAGTGGATGTCGGTTCAGTTATTTTAACGAGCCCGAAAAGACAACTATGCTCGGCAAACTTTTCCTATTTAAGGAGTCTGAAAAGGGCTTAAAAGAACTCATAGGGATCTTTTCCGTAAAGGTTTAACGAGTTCGGAAAAGTAAACTCATGACCTCCTTACTGTTTTTAATGAGCTCAAAGGTGATACAGAAAATGCTCACAACTTCCTTACTATTTTTAATGAGCTCGAAGTGAAGATGAAAGAAATGCTCATAGCCTCCTTACTGTTTTTAACGAGCTCGAAGTGAAAGCAGAAGAATGTTCGTAACCTACTTACTGTTTTTAACGAGCTCAAAGTAAAAGAAGAATGCTCGTAACCTACTTACTGTTTTTAACGAGCTCGAAGTAAAAGAAGAATGCTCGAAACCTACTTACTGTTTTTAACGAGCTCGAAGTAAAGGTAGAAGAATGCTCGCAATGGGAGGAGACGAGTGTCAGGGACATGCAAAACTAGCTTTAAGCGCATGGAACAAAGCTATGCCTAATGCAAGGAACATGAGCAAGATAAGTACACTCAGGGTGTGTCTCCTCCAGGTAAGAGGTGTCAAATTGTGAGGTAAAAATGATACATGGCTTAGGAGAAATGAGATCAGATATGGAGGCTTATATAACGAGCTAAAAGCGTGGAAGCCGGCTTCAGGCTCATTAGCGCAAGCGGGATCATAATAGATGCATATGCAATTTGAACACAAAGATGGGAGCCTTATCAGGGATGGCCAAAAATATATGAGGAAGAAAGATATGAGGCTTCTTCTCAAAGTCATGGTAAATCTAAAAAGGCTCCCAAGCCTATGAGAAAAACTTAGCATGGGCACCAGAATGGCATAAGGGTGCTGACTAGGGTGACCCATGTTAGGTAGGCTCTGCTGTCGGACTGGTGCACGATGCATAAAGAGATGGCTAACACACCAATATCCAACAGGTTCGACCCTATGGCGAATTCGGATGGAAAAAGGTTCAAATGCAACATAACAGCGAGGAAGCTTAAACCTATATGAAAGGTTCCAAATATACCTGACATGGTCGCACAAGGTGTCGAAAAGGACCAGTAAGCAAGTATACATCCAGTTAAGAATCCTGTCTCCAAGAAACATTAGTACCAGGATCATATCTAAAACATATGTAAAGAAAGACCCGATACAAGTCACTGTGGTAGAAATACTTTCAACTTCACTATCATCAACAACAGGCATAAACAAGGCAGAGTTTTCAAATGAAGACTCTATGGTACCCAAGCTCGAGGAATTACAATCAACAAGGTCAACTTCAGGATGAAGATCAAAGTTGAAGGACATGATGGAATCTGCAGAAACAAATTCATCATCACGGGAGTTGAAAATTCTAGAAGCAGAATCAAACTCAGTAGGAACACCGATTTGCGGATCTATAGGAGAGTCCAAAGACTCAACAATAGGAAGATCAGACTTTAAGGTCAAACCAGGTTTGGACATAACTGCGACTGGATCAACATCCAAATGAATAGCAGACTGTACTATAGACTCTAGGAAAACTTCATCGGAAGGAAGTATATCATCCCAGATAGAATACATATCTAAACATTCAGATGGAGGTGTCACTTGGTCAAAAGTTGGGACCAAGTCCCGAAAAGGTAAGCATGAATTAAGAGACTTCTTCTCAGTAGCATTTGAACTCAAGGAACAATATGCCACAACATTCCCATGTGACATAGTAGTGCCTCATGACGATGGATCCGACTGGTCTACAGTTGGGTAATAAGGAGGATCAACGAATGCAAGCTAGTTGATGGTGACAATGTTTTCGTTATGAGGGAAATGCATCACACGAAAAATCGTAGACACCACAGCATGCATAGCATAAATGTAATCATGCCCGAGGATCATATCAAAGTCCATAGGGTCCTTTAAAACCATAAAATCAACTAAGACTATTTTTTTACCCAAAGTAACAGGTGCCTGCTGGAGGAATCCAAATGGTTCACTAGGTCTTTTATTGAAGGTCAACGGCCAATTAACAACTGGAATAACATTAGGGAAACCCAAATCTCTCCAAGCATAAGCGGATAAGATACTAACAGAAGCACCTTCATCAACTATGCATCTATCAACCGTATGGTTCCCGATATCAACCTTTATCTGGAAAGGTGTCGAAGAAGGAAGACGAGGCTAGGCTAGACTATTCCAATCAAAGGAAACAATCCTAGGGCTTGGTAGGGGTTCACACGGCACAGATGAAGTGCCCCCTTTTTCAGGAACATCCAAACTGGTAATGCAGAAGACTTCCGCAGTAGGTGCATCAATCTCTGAAGGACTGATGGGATCGGTCGAAGATTGCATCGATTCAATCACTTCACTCTTCGAAGGAAGAGTGGGGTCAACCAAAGATTGCATTGGTTCAACCACTTTATCAACCAAAGGTTGATCTGACTGCAAAAAATCTATAGACAACTCAGGAACAGAGGTTCCTTCAGACATGGGCCACACTCTTCGTGCTTCTGGAATGGCAGGGCATCGGTGAGTAAGGTGATCTCTCTTACAAAGTTTACAAGGGAACTTTGGTTTCTGTCCTATATGTTTAGACTCCTTTACAACATCCGTACTCTCAGCATAACTAGCATTTGCTGACAGCTTGCCCCCAGCATGACTCACAGAGGCTGGTTGTTCAGAAGCAGAAGACTTTCTAACTAAGGACCACACTTTTTGCACTTCTGGAAGTGCAGGGCACAAGTAAGTAAGGTGGTCTCCCTCGCAAAACTTACAAGGGAACTTAAGCTTCTGTTTGTTGGGTTTGTCGACAATGTCAACTCCCTCAGCATGACTTGCAGTGGCTGATCTGGTGTCTCTAGTATGACTCATAGGAACTGGTGACTTGTCATTAATATGACTAGTATTGATCAATGACATGTCCTCAACATGACTGACAGTGGTTGAAGAAAAGATTTCAGTATGATTTTCAGTGACTAAAAGTTTTCTCCCAGCATGACCTCCAGAGGCTAGGTAGGTGCCCCCTACATGATTTGCAGAGGCAGGGTGCTTGCCCCCAACATGACTTACAGAGGCTGGGTTGCTGCCCCCTTGTTTTGGCATCTTCTTCCCATTCTTCCTCCGTCTATTCCTTTTAGACTGCTGGTTACTTGTATTGCTACTTTCGCCACATGAGGTAGAAGGAGGAGGAGAAGATGTTACTGGAAAGGGAGGCACAGGGTTCTGATGCTCTTGATTTGAGGTGCTCACCAAAGAAGCGTCAGGATCATGCAAGGCATTCGGAGTGGAAAACAACCAAACCGGCAGCCCAATAGTGAATCTAGGAAGATTCAAAGTAGCCATTAAGGGAGCACCAATGTTTCCAATGAATGGAACAGCACAAGGATCCCCCGGAACAGGGGTACCCTGATTGGAACTCGCCGGAATGCTAGACATAGTTTCCTGCTCAAATGAATAAGAAGTTCTCTAAGGCAAACTAAAAAAAAAAGTAGCACAAAGAGCACACCACTAAAAAAGGTCCTAGGTAAATCAAACCAGGAAAACAGATGCCTTCCGGAGAAGAGTCTGGGATGATGAGGGCCCAGAACAGATCAACAAAGGAAGAAAGACAGTTACCCGAGGTCCACAATACAATGACTAAGCGTGCAAGCGCTGGAATCACCCAACCGCCCTCCCAAAGACCTGCAAGGGATTTCCTCCCACGTCTGTCTTAGGTACAGCAGATATACCCTCCGCTGTCACCTGTGTATGAACCTAGAGTCAGATACTAAGGATACCAAAACACCGAAAACTCATGGGGGAACAGTCACCGGTCGAATCAGAAAGCGTGGGCAGGGTAGCTAAGCCCGAAACTCGAAAGAGTCCCCAATACGCAATCCGATCCTGGCGTATGCTCGAACAGAAAGTAGGAGGAGTATTCCCAACAATCTGATCTTGTAATGACCTACTGCATAGATCCCAGGTAAGTTTTGAGTGAGGTGGGTTTACCTATGATAGTCTCACTACGATTTTTGCGTAATGTGTGATCTTGGGTGGTTTAAGGTGTTTTAAACCCAAGATCCTAACCAAGACTAGTTGGTGTAGTGTAACCTAGAAAAGAAAATGTTGCTAGTACATTTTATTAGAGTTCATTTTAAAGGTTACTTGCTTACTCAAAAAGGTAGTGGGTGTGTGAGAGTGGTTAAAATAAAGATAGAGTACTGAAAATGAAATATTTACCACCAAACAAATCTTTTCTTTTCAATGCAAGTCTTAAAATTCTGATCTAGAATTCATGTGCAACTGCAATTTTTTAATCTTTCGAATGCAAAAAGGTAAAAATAAAGTCTAAATGTACAAAAATAAACTCAAAACCTAAGAATGCAGCTACTCAAGCAACTAGGTATGCAAAAGAAAACTTGTTCTTTTTGATGCAAAGCACTCTAGAATCTTTTAAGCCACTTGCAAGGTACTCTATTCAGAAGATAAATCAAAATTCTTTATGCTTTTCAAAGGTAAGAAACAAAACTGAAACTAACGTACTATCAAAGCAAAGCAAAGAAACTTTCAGGTTCTCTTTATGAAACAGTAAAAGCTACCAAATATGACTTTCAAATTCTTATTGATGTAAGCATGTTAAACATTGGGAAAAGAGTACAAAAACTACTTTTAGAACCAAACGAAGCAAATGACCTACAAAGAATTATGGTTTGGTAAATTCAGGTCTTCACATAACAATGCAAACAAGGTCTTGAACAACAGCCAAAACACTTGAGCTTTCACTACAAAAGAAAAACTAAAAGCATAAGGGAGGATAAGAAACCAACCTAAAAGAGATATTTCACTCAAATAGATACAAACAGGGTCAAGAAGACTCAATAGGTTTCAAATCCAATGGAAATGGGGTAAGCAGGTTCAATCAGACACAAATTAGGGTACAAAACACCAAACGGGTCCACAACCCCCCAACTTGGGTCAACAAGCCCCAAAACTTTCCAAACAAGCCCAAATTGATCAAAAGAGGTTCAAATGATGAATGTAAGATCAGTACAAGGATGGGAGACCACTTACAGGGGTTTAACTCAGACCTAGGGTCATCAGGGACCCAAAAAAATGCAGCCACAACCCCTAGATTTGGGTCCACAACCCAAAAACTCAAAAAATCAATCCTAGATTTTGAGCGCTACTGTGTATGAAGGAAAATAGCGCTCATAGCAGTATGGGCGCTACTGTGCAGAGGAAAAGTAGCGTATGGGCGCTACTGTGTGGTACAAACAGTAGCGTACAAGAAAAAAAGTCTAAAAAACGGGGTTAAAACCCCCAAACTGGGTCCACAAAGGTTTGCAAGGGCTAGGAAGGGTCTGTAAAAATCCCAGGAGGGTCAAACACAGCCTACTAACTGATCCTAATCAAGAAAATGAACAAAGACCATCAAACAGAACTGAAGAAATGACCTTGGATACCCCTAAGCAGTTAGGCTTTCCCCAGCGGAGTCGCCATTCTATTGTGGGGAAAATGCACCTATAGTTCAGGGGAGAAACTACCAACTTACGGTGATAAAGATAGACTTACAAGCATTCTGCAAGTACAACAAATAAATGAAGATATTAGGGTTTAGAGATGTAGGCACCTCATTCAGAAGGTTGATCCTAGCTTTGCCTCCCTCGCTCTTCAATGCTTATCCAGTGTTGCAATGCCCAGACCTGCAAAACAACTTGATACCTTTCTCAAATACATTTGACTACATATATAATACTGATATCCATAATAGAAAGAAGACATCAAACTACAATCAAACAGTAATCAAATCCAAGATACATTAATAGGTCAACACAATATTTACATAGCATTCAAGTTGGATTGATTAGCCAATCACATGGTCCAAATAAGAAAATTATACATCATTTGCATAATTTGGTTCAATATATTCCAGGGGTCAAACCGGGGGTATTACAATCTACTCCCCCTTGGAATAACACCGATCTCGGTGTTCAATTTATTCCCAACAAGGTTCCAATGTCATTAGGGTAGCATTCTTCCCAAATTTTAGCATCCATCATCTACCCTCACTAGATGGATCCATTATCTCACATGTATCATACACATACAGTTACCATGAGATGTCATCATAAAATTTCAATCACAATTTCAAATTTGTTTCATACAGAAACCAGATTCACAACTATGAGATCCTCCTCATAATGTTTGGATCTTGCAATCCATAGCACATGGTATTCCTACAATGTGTCCTCCTAACACAATTTACAAACAACCAAATAGTCAATAACATTAATAACCAAATTCAAATTTGAATTTACAATTCTATCTTCTATAGAAATTAGATCTATTTAGCCATGAGACCATCCTTATATTTTTGGCTCTTGTAAGTGGTACCACTATGTCCCATATGGATTTCTACTTGCTTCCATCACCTGGAAATCCACCTACAACATATCCTCTTGACACAATTCTATATCAGCCAAATAGTTGTTCGCAATCATTAGCAAAAAATTCAAATATACAATTTACAAATCCGTTCCCTACGGAAATCAGATTTCACAACCATGATATCCTTCTCATAATGTTTGGCTTTTTGCACATGGTATATCCCGGTCTTTATTATGTACTTACACGCATTTCCATATCCAATACAATTTTACCTACAATCTAAAACCTTCCAAATAGCCAAATATGTTGTGAGTATCTATGCATGTAGTATTTTCATTGCAACATTTACAACAGTCGTTGAAGTGATCTCAGTATTATAGCACACAATAATTCAAACACCATCAGTTGTTAATAATGAAATACATTTACTTTATGTGCATCACTATGACAACAAAATTACAAGATACGTAATTAAGTAAAACTTCAAATACTGGTGACTACATAGTCATATCCTTTCATGCGACTCAGTCCCCCCAATAGAAATTACGGCATCCCATTAAACATGACTACTTTCTTCATGCAATTATTTCCCCTACATCCATAGTAGCTCATGAAATGACTTCAGAATTGCCAAAAAATATATCATTTTATCCATTGGTGAATTGCAATCAAATATATGAGTCAGGACCATTAATTTCCATAATGCATTGAATATCACATACATACCAATTTATAATTATTAAAATATGGCTGAAGGGACTCTTACCCAATTTCGCTTTAACACTTATGCAATCAGCATAAATAAAACATGACTTGCATAGCCGTCATCAATGTCTCTAGTGTTACCCGATCAGTTGATGCAAAACACCACTGGGAAGTCCTTGATACGTCGCCACATGTCCCATCAGGACTTCTCCATCGGGAATCTCTTTGGTGTACACTATTGCCAACTTTGACACCATATCTCTGATATGTCGATCTTGATATGATATCGGTATTCTTCTATCAGAATTTAACTCCGATGCTCTTTGGACACCTTGCCTATTAACCCTTCAGCCTCAACATCAATCAAATAATTGAGCAGCTGTCACCTCGCCCAATATCTCAGCGAACAACTGATATTTCTTCTCCTTGCTCTTATGCGGATGGATGCACTATGTTCAAACTTCTTCTTATATGCAAAGCCTGTGATGGCGCCCAAAATTCTAAGGGTCATTGCACTTGGGCCTAAATTCTCCTGAGCTTGCAATGGTGCCCCATATCCATGATTCCAGACTTTGCACAATGGTCATGCATCATCACTTGGCCCCTTACCAAGGATTACACAATCTGTCCACCAACCTATTGATTGTACATTTGTTTCATAGCCCTTCTTCCTTAGGATTTCGGTGATGTGCAACATCACCATCCACATATTCAACCATGCTTCTATTGACTCTAATCCTTCAACTATTACCAACATCAATAATTATCATCAACCACAATAATTCATTACAAGGGATTCATTGCACATGTAAAAACCATACCACCTTCACTAGTACACAATATCATGTGCATGCACAAGCATATTCACATGCACCATGCATTATCTCCTAAAATTCCTGCTAGTGCATAGGAATTCCATCTATCTAATCTCTTGCATTTTCAAGATTCCTATGCCAAAATTTTATGTATATAAACTCAAAAAATATAAATATAACATCAAGATATGAGTCAAGGAATTCTACCTTTACAAGTCCTCATCATAACTTGGAATTCCTCTTCCACATCATAGTTTATCCAATTCATGGCCCTCTTTATCAATTTTTCCTTATGGATATCATTCTCGAGTTTCTGCTACAACCATCTATCAACCTTTTGTAGCTATCCTTGGTCATTACAACAGATTTGATTGCATTCTGTTCACATTTCCTTGCTACTCGAATTGCTTTGAGCATTTCTGACAAGTCTACTTCTTCCTTTCTTGGGATTTCTAACACTTTAACAGTGTTTCAATTGATTCCATTCCTACTCCATATGGAGTCTTTTTAAGGTCCATTATATGTCCTCATGTCTCATTCAATTACGATACTTTCTTTGCTTTCCTATGAAAATATTTTCCACAATTCTGAACCACACAAATTCACACACAGGAATGCCTCGGTCCCTAACTGGAAGCCTTTCCATATTGACCAGTCTATCATTATCACACACACACACACATTATGTCCCTTTCCATTCTCAAGCCCATTCCCCCTCCATCCATATCTTTCTCCACTTTTCTCCATCCATCCCTCACCATACCTTCTCTCTCTCTCATCTTTTATCACTCCCTCATGTTATCTTTCCCTCACCATATCCCCATATCCCCATCACTCAATCTCTCTCACACACACTTTATGTCCCTTCCCCCTCCTCTCTCTCTCTCTCTCTCTCTCTCTCTCTCCATCGCCACCACTCTCTACATGTCTCCCACCAACACTTTTTGTCCCTCCCTTCCTATCTCTTTATTTTGTCCCATCCCCGTATATCTCTCGCTCCCTCTAAATCCATTCCTCCCCATTGTCCATCTCCCTCCCTTGCTTTATGTCTCTCCCCCCCTTGCATTCTTTCTTTCTCTCTCACATCCCCTTTGCCTCCATCCATCCCCCCTTGTCACTCAAGTCTCACTTTCAACTTCTAACCCTATACCTCTTCGGAACCTCTTCTACTCCTAATAGTGCTCTCAAGATCCACTTCCCTTCACCCCTGTAGCCCATCATATTCTCATTCCCTTCATCTCTCCCCACTCAAGCTTCCAACATCCTTCTAAGCCCTTGACCCTTTCCCACCCCTATTAAAAATATTAACCACAGATTCCCTTGACCCTTCCCCACCCCTTCTCAAATATTAACCAAAAATGCCCTTGAGTCTTCCCCACCCCCTTTCAAGTATTAAACATAGATTTTATAGTTTACATAACGCGCACGCTTTATGTAGTTATATAACGCGGTCGTGTTATTAAATTTTGAAAGTGTTGCAATATTTTTTGAATTTAAATAGAACGCATATGTGTTTGTTAGAGCCTAAACCAACCCTACTCACTTGCTCACATGTCAACCGTAATCCTATGTGTATGCTTTGGAGTTTGCTTTGGTAATACCAAACCTATGCTATGGTAATGATAAACCAAAGCTAATTGGGTATATTTCTTCCAGTTTATGGAGAAGCCTGTGCTTAGCCACTCGTTACAGTATGCTACACACAGTCATTTTTTACGAAATCTTAAACACAAATAACATTTTTTCTGCAGATTCCAAATATGTAACTTTTATTTAAAAATAATATTTTTTCCTATTTTCTTTCAATTTCTTTCGTGTCCTACCTCCTTAACTCGTGAAACACACTGTTAGTGTTTATTCCATAACTTTTTCATTTCTTGATCATTTCAAAAAAAAATTGTATGGTGCACAAGTAGACACTAACCTCCATGTTCTATCAAAAACCCATTTCATGATTTTTGCATTAAGACCTTCAAAGGCCGCACCCACAAAAGACATACTATTTTTGAGGTTTGATCACTTAGACAATTATAAAAGAATTATAAAATTACTAATTTAATTTTCGAAAAATAATGGCACACTAGTGCTATATGTTCTCTACATACATGCCCATTTTTGTAGCTTGATTCCATCATTTAGGCCCTCAAAGGCTACACCCACAAAAACATATACCTTATCATTTGCTTGAAAAATAAAAAGTGTCTGTTAGGAAAAATGAAACTTGACATAGCTATGCAAATTTTCAATTCATAAAAGTTATATATTTGGAAACGTGATTCAATTTCCTACATTTCATCCTTTTTACTTAATGCAATATATTTTGCGTAAGTATCTCAAAAAATCCAAGTAAGTTGAGGGATGCCTGATTTTTTAGTTTTCTATTGCATCTAACACGCCAAAAGTGACCCTCATTAGCTTGCACTGCTGTTGTGGAGAAAATGCACCTATAGTTCAGGGGAGAAACTACCAACTTATGGTGATAAAGATAGACTTACAAGCATTCTGCAAGTACAACAAATAAATGAAGATATTAGGGTTTAGAGATGTAGGCACCTCATTCAGAAGGTTGATCCTAGCTTTGCCTCCCTCGCTCTTCAATGCTTATCCAGTGTTGCAATGCCCAGACCTGCAAAACAACTTGATACCTTTCTCAAATACATTTGACTACATATATAATACTGATATCCATAATAGAAAGAAGACATCAAACTTAAATCAAACAGTAATCAAATCCAAGATACATTAATAGGTCATATTTGGAAAGAGAAGAACGTCTAATCTTTATTAATGAATGAAAGCAAGTATATAAAGTTATACCTTCCTTCAAGCTTGGCACTTCACGAAACCTAGATTCAAGGTCTCCTGCTTCCGTTCTCCAAAGATCCCAGCCTCTAAGCAACTATGCTAGGGTTTACCAAAACTGAAGCACAAGAGAGGGGGATGAGGGTCTCCATTCCTCCAGCATAACTTTGTAATTGGGCTTGGTCCCCTCACATGGCCCTTCTACCCTCCTTATATAGTCAGTGAGGAAGAGGAAAAGAAGTTACAACCACTCAAGAGGTTTCCCAACCAACTTAACTTGCTCGAATTTCAAGATTTTGACCAAAACAGGGGTGTACGCTACTCTAGAGTAGACAAAGTCGCGTACACATGGCAATGGGCACTACTTTAAATGAGACAAAGTCGCGTACACACACTACTATTTCAACAGTGGAGTCGCGCTCATATTGAAAAATGGCCAAAAATAGGCTTTTCTGCTCATTTTCAGGAGATGGTTTGGTCTGGAAAAATGTTCCTAAGGGTCATATACATCAAATGGGTCAAGAATAAGGTAATTTCAACCATTTTTGGTGTCCCAAATGACTCCTCCATCCACAAATGTCCTGTTGTGTGACTTAACTTGATCTCACGAAGTGTCGTCATGCGACCAAGGGAAGCAAGTGTCGTCACGGACGGAGAGGTGTCATTTCAAGCTATAACAACTGCCCCTTAAGGTTTATGTCACATTGTGATGCTTATCAAGGCTCATGTTGTATTGTGTTGTTCATCTAGGGCTATGTCGCATTGCGATGATGCCCAAGATGTGAAATTTGACGTTCATTAAGGTTTGTGTCGCATTGTGATGCTTATCAAGGATTATGTTGCATTGTGGCATTCACAAAGGGTTATGTCACATTGCAACGATGCCCACGATGTGAAATTTGACGTTCATTAAGGTTTGTGTCACATTGTGATGCTTATCAAGGCTTATGTTACATTGTGGCGTTCATCAAGGGTTATGTCGCATTGTGACGATGCCCAAGATGTGAAATTTGGCGTTCATCAATATTTATGTCGCATTGTGATGTTTATCAAGGGTTATGTTGCATTGTGGCATTCATCAAGCGGTAGATGTGACATATTCACAATGTGAAATTTGACGTTTATCAAGGTTTATGTCGCATTGTGGTGTTTATTAAGGGTTACGTTGCATTATGGCATTCATCAAGGGTTATGTCGCATTGCGACAATGCCCAATATCTGACACATATGCTGACACAACCCAAGATGCGACATATTCACAATGTGAAATTTGATGTTCATAAAGGTTTGTGTAACATTGTGATGTTTATCAAGGCTTATGTTGCATTGTGGTGTTCATCAAGGGTTATGTCGCATTACGACGATGCCCAAGATGTGAAATTTGATTTTCATCAAGGTTTATGTCGCATTGTGATGTTTATCAAGGGTTATGTTGCATTGTGGCATTCATCAAGGGTTAGGTGCAACATATTCACAATGTGAAATTTGACATTCATCAAGGTTTATGTCGCATTGTGGTGCTTATCAAGGGTGTTTGGCTTGGTTTTGCAACCAAGCTTTGTGCAATGGGCACCTATCAACAAGTGATAGCAGTTTCAAATATTGAAAGCAAAAAACAATTATAAATCTGAATCTAACATGTGCATATAACAATAAACTTGAAAAGATCTAAGAACAAGAACAAGAAATAAAATAAAAAATAACTTTTGTATTATGATACCTCAAATGGTGAGGATGTTGTGGTGTTGAGCAGCTCCAAGGGTGAGATGCTCCAGGCTCCAATGGTCTCTTCTCCAAGATTGCTACAATGGTCAAGAACTCATGAGAGATTTTGACAGCATGAGGATAGGATGATGGATGGATGGAAAGTGAGGAGCCCCTACCACCTTTTTATAGTTTTTGGTGGTGGGGAATACCATTATGGTTTTGAGAAAACCAATGGTATTGACCAACATGGTTTAGGTACCTTTTCCCTCATTTTTTCTTTTTTGAATATTTTGAATATTTTTATTCCCTTTTTAATATTTTTGGGAATTCTGGACCATTTTTGAGGGTTTTTTTTTATGTTTTTTGAGAAAAAATATTCATTTTGAGGGGAAAAAGGGGTGTATAATGGTCATTTGGTGACCTTTTGGTGGCTTTAGAGGCTCAAATGGTGGAAAAGTGGACAAGTGGGTCATGTAAATAAGGAAATGAGCTAGTGAGCACTTTTAGGGTGTTAACAGATTTCCCCCTGATGTGTGAGGGCAGGAGCTCATCGTATGGCCGATAGACATCATAGTTCTTTTGTCTTTTTCCTGGGGTTTGGGGAAGCGAAGAGACCGGTTGGAGACTGGATCAACAGCCCTTGGAAGCTGCAAAAACAAAAAATATTACATGGCCTCAATATGAATGAGGAATAATCTCTGATAATGGACGAGGCGGGCATACCCATGCTCGTATCAAGACATAACAATTAGTCCCAAGAAGGGGGACCTAAATAAGACATAAAAATCTGCTGGTACATCATAATGGTCCAAAGGTGACACTATTTTGGGATGTACTCATGATCATAACATGACTGATCTCAATAACTGATACACTGGAATAAAGCTACAACCGTTCTGAATAAGGTCTCAGAAGCGTTGATGAACTGCTGAAGCTGAAGGTGTCCAACATCTGTAGGGACTTAATGAATGTGAGTCATCTCTGAGAAGTACATGTAACTGTATACTCGAGGGAGTATAAAACTAGGGTACATCGGAATACTGTCGCCATGCGCAACCTGGATATCTATAGGAAAAAATGTAACTGGTTGTTTCCATAGGTAGACTCTCAAATGTGGAAGAGTCAGGTGGTATCGAGGTCTTCAACAAATAACTGAACGGACCAATACCCTGTGCGAGTCTCAACGATGCGATCAAGGTGTTGAATTCGAGCATGTGAGAAACAACCATTTGGAGAGGCACTGAGGACTCTTCTCGAAATGATTCGTAGGCACTCATCATAAATGGTGATAAGTCCAAGACATAGGGACCTCTAGATGTATCCTCTGGAATAAATTTGGGTGTCGTCGATAGAGGGAGACCATCGACTAACAAGGCAATGATGTTTCCTTGATAGGAGCACGAGGTGTAGAACTGAAGTGTGGTAGTACTGACGGTAGGACTGACATACTTGTGGGGATGGGAAGTAACTGGGTCATAGAGTGGGTAGACTCAAACTTCCTTTGTTCAGAGCATGATGACATGGTTGACCTGGTAGCGTAGGGAACTGACTTGTAGGTGCGGGGATCATAGCTTTTAAGGACTGAAGGGTATGTATTAACTCTGGGGGGGGGGGGGGGGGGGGACGAGCTAATGGGTGCTATCGATGGATTCTCAGGGTGAGATACTGCAGAATACTCTGAACAAAGGCGACCAAAATGGGGAAGCTGCCATATGAGTAGACGTGATCTGTTGTGGCATTGAGAAGCACCATTGGGTCCTTCTTCGTAGTTTTAATGAGCTCCAAGAAGGGATAAAAGTGTGCTCTAAAATGGTACTGTCCTGTGGATTTTGTGAGCCCAGGATTGTTCGTGCTCATGCGTGCTTTCATTTTTAAGGAGTCTGAAAACGATAAGAAGACTTTGCAGTGGTTGTGAGTACCTTCCTATGGATTTTTACGAGCCTAGGATGGTGATTGCTCGTGGTCGCTTTCATGTTTAGAGAGTCTGAAAGCGGTAAGTGGACTCCATTGGTTTTCTTTTTCGTAAGTTAGTCTCCAAGGCCCGAAAAAGCATAAAATGATGCAAATGGAGAACTCTTCTAGCCGATGTGACTAGAGTATTCCTTTTTCGTAATTAGTCTACAAGGTCCGGAAAAGGGGTAAAATTATACTAGGTAGACGCCCTTTCAGATACGTTTAGCGAGCATGAAAGGAAGCAAGATTGCTCGACGATCTTTTCATTGTTTTAGGAGTCAGAAAAGAGCTTAACAGAAACTCCCTAAGTGCCTTTTTCGTAAAAGGGATTGCTCGGCCCGAAAAAGGGGTAAAACTATACCGAACAAAAAGGGATTGATGAGAGCAAGAAAAGGTTTCAAGCATCGTCATGAGTGCGGAATACTGAATCCGGTGACATAAAGATTGTCAAAAAAGGGGCAACGACCAATGTGGCACGCAAACCGAGGTAATGAGTGGTATTTTGAAAAAATGCCCAAAAATTATGGGGTGAAAGTGAGAAATGATCTCAAGCATCATCATGAGTGCGGAAAACTGAATCCGATGATATCAAACTTGTTGAAAACGGTCGACGGCCGATGTGGCACGCAAACCGAGGCGACGAGGGGGGCATAGAAAAAAATGCCTGAAAAATATGGGCGTGAGAGCGAGAAATGATCTCAAGCATCATCACGAGCGCGAAAAAACTGAATCCGACGATATAAGACCTGTTAAAAATGGAGTACGGCTGATGTGCCACGCAAACCGAGGCAACGAGGGGGCATGGGAAAAATGACCAAAACTCCTGGATGTGAGAGCGAGAAATGATCTCAAGCGTCATCATGAGCGCGGAAAACTGAATCTGGAAATATAAGACTCGTCAAAAAATGGAGAACGACCAATGTGGCACGCAAACCGAGGGCAACGAGGGCATGAAAAAATGGTCAAAAAATGGACCTAGTGAAAACAGGAAAAGGAAAGAACTATCATGAAGTTCTCGCCGTGCTGATTCCAACGGTACCAACGGTTTGAGGAATGGACGTGGTATGATACCGCAATGGTTGTTTGAAAAATGGTGAAATTTCTATAAATAGGGTGTGGGACCCATATGACGTGTCATTGTTACGTGTGAGTTTGGCAGAGCAATCAGAGCTCTTTCTTGATTTCCGGGAGATTTGACCGTTGGTTTTCGATTCCTTGAGTTTCAGGTAACCCTATTCGCCTTAGACTTTTTAATTATGTCTTTTTTGGTTAGCGGCGGGCCCCTGAAGGCCGTGAAATTCCATGTTGGCCTTCCAACGTGGAATATTGCAGGTTTCGTGACTTTTTCCGCGATGAACATCGCGGGTTCGGGGGCTGACAGTCGCGATGTTCATCGCGGTTGTCAGGATGAAAGTCGCGATGTTCATCGTGACTATGGGGTTGATAGTCACGATGTTCATCGCGACTGTGTGGTCAATACCCGCGATGTTCATCGCGGGTTCTTGGATGAAAGCCGCGATGGCATTTTTTGAAAAATTTTCTCCGATTCTTAAAAATTTCTTTGTTTCTTGGCAGGATGTTGAGGAGACCATTGGTGTCATGGCGAGAGTGAGAGATGGAGGAGGATTTGATGATTTGGATTCAGACCGATTAGGCGGTCCGGCAGGCTCTGGCTGTGAGTGGGCTCCTGAAGTTCGCTCAGATTCCTCCGATGTGTTCAGTAGGACCGCTACTGAACAAATTGGTGAGTCTGTGGGTCCCTGCAGAGGGTTCCTTTATTGTTGGGGGTGAGAGATTAGAGATCACCCCTACTGATGCATATTTTCTTACCGGGTTACCTCCCTTAGGGGAGGTGGGGGATCTTCTGTTGAGGATCCCGGCAGGTGTGGACATGGAGGATCTCCTGGAGACCTTCTGTGTTGCTAGGGCGATTGTGCAGAATAGCGCTTTGAGCCTGAGATCTTTGCTGGAGTGGGACATGTGGGTTGTTGGGCTTGTGTTCTGCAGGTGTTGGGGTGCCGCGGCGCCACATCGTTTGTTGGGGGGACAAACGATGATGGTGGATTCTGTGTTGAGGGGGACCTACTATGCATGGGGTCAGATGTTTTTGGCTGGTGTCTGGAGAGATCTGGACAAGGTCAGTCGGGAGGGGGGAGAGTTTTGCTATGCCTCCTTTTTGTGTTGTTTTTTCTTTGAGCGGGTACCGACTTTGCGGCCACGGGTGTCGGTTCTAGACGGTTTGGTGAGCGAGCCGCGCATGGTGCGGTGGGGGCAGATGATGCCCCGCGGTGGTGGTGGTATCCGCGGGTTCTTTTCGCAGGATATGTATGAGCAATGGCAGCAGATCCCCCTGCTGATTGAGGACTATCCATATGCCGGTATGGATTATCGAGGAGATCCGGAGATGCCTCGAGCCCAGGGACAGGCCTGGGGTTTAGATGGTATGTTTTGTGTTTTGTTCTCTACTATATCATGTGTTTTAGATGTGTTTTTTATGATTATAGCTAGATATTTATATGATGGTTCACTTGCGTGATTGTGCAGATGTTGGTCTTGTACCACCGGCCGACCATGTGGTTCGTAGGGGACGGGCGATGGTGGTCATTCCACCTCCTGTAGCGGTACCGCCTCCTCATGCTCGAGGTTTTGGGGCTCGCAGTTGAGGAGCTGGGCCTCGAGATGATGCCATGGAGGGTGTCAAAGAGACACTAGACATGATCCTAGCAGGATTTCCAGAGGATGGGTGGAGGGATTTGGATCGGGACATTGTCGAGCATTGTTTTGATGCGCCTCGTGAGTGGCACTCGATCTTGCTCAGAGCAGCATTATTGGCAGTTGAGTGGAGGGATGGGGCTCGGCATGATCCAGCAAGGCCGGTGGAGGGGAGGATTCATTTACGAGATGATCCAGCGGGGCCGGCGGAGAGGAGAGTTCAGGGTCGGCATGATCCAGCGGGGCCGGCGGAGGAGGCACTAGAGGAGCCTGGAGACCGTGATGATTAGATGATCTTGTATCTGCCCCCAAATGCTAATGAGCATATGGGGAAGTACCTTTTTGTACGGCTGATGTATTTTTGTATATTGGGTGCTAAGGGAACCTATGACACATTTGAATATATTATGATGTATATATATATGATTTGGTATATAGTCGTGTATGCACATGGATGCATTTATTGTCTTTTTGATTGCCCTTGGAGGCATGTTTGATTTTCTGTATGCCCATGGAGGCACATGTTATGCACGTGGATGCAACATTTTGATTTTTGTATATGCCCGTGGAGGCACATGTTATGCACGTGGATGCAACATTTTGATTTTTGTATATGCCTGTGGAGGTACATTTGTGTTTACTATATGGTTTGATTGGTGTGCCAGTCAAGAATGTTGTTGGCCATATGGTCTGCTACATTGTTGAGATTCCTTGGGACATGTGTGAATGAAATGGATTCAAACTGTCAAACCATTTGTTTAGTGCACAAGAATTTTTTGAAAAGATAGGGATTGTGTACCTGGTAATCATTGTTGAGCTGGGAAACAAGGAGTTGTGAGTCCAAGAAAACGTTAAGGTGATGTATGCTCATTTGGAGAGCTGCGGCCAGGAGACTGGTCACGGCATCGTATTCAGCTTGGTTGTTGGTGGTGGAACCTATACACACTCCGTCGATGTGGATCAACTCATGTGAAGGGGAATATATTACCCAAGCTGCGGAGGCCAGATTGGGGGACCAACGGCTTGCACCATCAGTGAAACCGACGTAGCAGAGTGGAACAGGATCCATGTGTGGTCATGCAGAGAAAACAAATATTTAGGTTTTTTGAATTTTTTGTGAAAAACAAAATAAGACTGTAAAATAATGGACGGTGGTGTCCATCAGATTTGCTATGGGTAAAATCTTTTGAGGTACAACCCGTTGCGTGGGTTGCGCAGGGGGTTTCCTTTTGAATCGGTCAGAATGTATGCCCCCTGTCTGAGACAAGTGTGAATAATGTATGGGCCTTGCCACATGGACACAAACTTTCCTTTCCCGGTTTTGTCATGAGCTTGATCATAGGCGAGGACAAGGTCCCCTTCAGTAAAAGTTCTTGGGTGGACATGTTTGTCGTAACTCAGTTTGGATCGGTTCTTGGCTGCTTCCATGGTTTGAAGGGTTGTACACCGATCTTCATCTGCCTGCTCCAGGAGTAATAAGCATTGCTCAATCGGGGAAGTGTCCGGTAGGAGTTCAACGACCATATGTAGGGCTGGAATCTGGAACTCGATGGGGAGGATGGATTCGACACCGTGAACTAAATGGAAAGGGGTAAAACCAGTGGCGGTTTTGGATGACGTGCGGTATGCCCATAGTGCCAGGAAGAGCATGTGGTGCCAATTTGATTTCTGTTTGTCTACAGTGCGCTGGAGGATGGTTTTCAAAATTTTGTTAATCGCTTCGACTTGGCCATTTCCTTGGGGGTAGTAGGTGAAGGAGAAATGGTGTTCAAATTTCAGTAAGGTTGATAATTCTCTCCATACGGCATCTTCGAAGTGAGAGCCGTGGTCTGAGACGAGTTGCTTTGGCACTCCAAAACGAGCGATAACATGGTTGAGGAAAAAACGTGCTGCGGTGTCAGCCTTGCAATTGTAAGTTGGCATGGCTTTCGCCCACTTGGTGAAATAATCTACAGCCACAATAATGTGTTTATGACCGCCAGCTGACGTGGGATTGCAATCGAGGAAGTTGATGGCCCATTTGCAGAATGGTCCGACAGTGACGACTGGATGAAGGGGGGCGGGTGGGGTTCTTTCCTTGGTGGAAAAAAGTTGGCAGTTTTGACAATGTTTGACTACGGTAATGCAATCAGTAAATAATGAATGCCAAAAGTAACTTGCGCAGATGATCTTTTGGGTGGTGGCCATGCCGGAGAAGTGTCCTCCGTAGGCACCGCTATGGCAGTCATTAAGGACTTGTTCTGCCTCGTTATGAGATAGGCAGCGTCGTAAGATGGTATCGACGCCATGTCGATAAAGTACATCGCATAATAGGAGGTATCGGGGGGCGTGGTGTCGTATACGATGGCGTTCGTCACGATCGATGTGGGGTCAAAATTTTTGTGTGCGAAGGTAGATTAAGATGTCGCCGTACCATGGGTCGTTAGAAGAAATGATGAAAATGTGATCATCAATGAGATTCGTTTGGATAGCGGGTGATGACGAAGAGGATGGGAGGTCTGTGATGAGTTGAGTGAGTGCTAGGGCCTTGGTGCTCTTTGGGGTCTTGAAAGTTAGGTCGTATTCTTGCAGGATAATCACCCATTTAGCTATGCGGCCTTGAAGAAGGCGACACGTCAAGAGGTAAACCATAGGATTGGAATTGGCTACAACTGTGGTGTGGCTCAGGAGAATGTAATGTTGCAGATTTTGTACTGAAAAGACGACGGTGAGGGCCATATTTTCTTCATGTGGATAGCGGAGGGGTGGGCCGGACAAAGTCTGGCTCACATAGTAGATGACATGCTCTTGGAGAGCAGTATCTTCTTGTACAAGAACTCCAGATACGGCATGTTCAGATGCTGAAACATAGACGGTGAAATTAATTGTGAAATCTAGAGGAGAAATCAACGGGGCGTTTGTGAGTGTTTTCTTTAAGTCAGTGAAAGTTGTCTCTACTTGTTGGTCCCATATGAAACGGGTATGTAGACGTAGTAGTCATAGGAAACCGTGGACTATTGTGGTATAGTCAGGGACAAAGCGGCAGAGGAAGTTGGACCTCCCTTGAAGGCTTTGAAGTTGTCTTAATGTACGGGGGTGACGGTAATTCGATGATGGCTTGGACTTTTAAGGGGTCTACAGTGATGCCTTTTTCTGAGATAACGAACCCTAGCAGGCAACCTGATGTAACGCAAAAGAAACACTTGAGAGGGTTCAAGCGGATGTTGTATTTTTGACAACGCAAGAAAACTTGTCGAAGGTCATCTAAATGGTCAGATCGCTTCTTGGATAGAGCGGTGAGGTCGTGCAGATAAAATTTTATGATCTTGTGTAGATCGTGGAAGCAATAAGTCATGGCGCGTTGGAAAGTGGCTCCAGCATTCTTAATACCAAAAGGCATGATGCGATAGGTGAAGGTGCCCCATGGTGTAGTGAAAGCTGTCTTGTATTGGTCTTCTTTACGGATTTTTATTTGGTTATATCTGGAGAAACCGTCCATAAAAGAAAGGACCTCATGTCCCGCACATTCATCGATTAGTTGGTCAATGAAAGGTGTGGGGAATTTGTCTTTGGGACAAGCGAGGTTGAGGTCTTGGAAATCAGTACAAACGCGTATGGTGCCCACTTTTTTGTTTACTGGCACTAGGTTTGAAACCCATATGGTGTAGGCAATAGGATATATGAATCCTGCTTTTTGGAGTTTTTCAATCTCAGCTTTAACAGCTGGGAGCTTGGACGGGTGAATTGGTCGTTGTTTCTGTCGGACAGGAGGCACATTGGGCCAAGTGTCGATGTGATGTTCCACAATTTTGGGATCGAGGCCAGGCATCTCGGTGTAAGACCAGGTGAAGACATCACGAAACTCTTGGAAGAGTTTCTTATATGCCTGAGTTTCTGCTTGAGTGCATGATGCACCTAGCGAGATGAGCTCAGGTTTTCCAGGTGTGGTGGAAATGTCGATTTGTATAATAGGGGAAATGTTGGACATGTTCCCTTCTTTGAAGGAATCTGGTGTTGGGATGGGGTCCTTGAACCAATCAACCTTAGTTGGTAGGAAATCTTTCGATTCGACTGATAGTTGGTTTTCTGCGATGGATGTAGACGCCTCAGGGAGGAAGTATGAGCGATGATGCATATCATCCCAAGGGTAGTCTGGTGCAGTGAGTGTTTCTAAAATTTGCTCATTAGTATGAAAGTAATCAGACCATAAATCAACGGGTTCTGGTTTGTATGTGGTTGAAATCATATAGATGGTATTGATTTCTTCCGAAGAAGATGATTTCGGAGGGTAGATCTCCTCGATGAGGGGAGGAGATATCTCTAAGTCGACATTGTTCATCTCGTACAAGGCTGCTCTATAATCTGGGAGATCAGGGCAGTGGTGTGAATAATGGCCATAAATACCGCATATCGCACAAGGGTGGTTAGTGCAGAGTGTTTTGTCGCGAGGGTGAGGAGGTGGCTCAAGTCTTACCACTGGAATTCTGGTGTCGTCATCCAACATATTCATGTGTTCTTGGAGTGCCGGGTAATTGTGGACATTGATGAGTGGCATGGCCTACGTCGTCACACAATGAGCATTTAGGGGGAATGCGAATAGTTGGGGGGTTTTTAGCTACCTTGGGGGTTGCTGGGGGGGTGCGAGTTATGAGTACAGTGTTATAAGTTGGTGGGCCTCTGCCCCCTGCGTTCCGTAACAGAGGTGGGGCGTTTCTGGATGTTGATGCCGTAGTCACTATTGGGGGTGGTTTGTTTTGCAGATGAGTGACCGGAGGGGGTGGGTGGCTGGTAGTAGGGATAGGTTGTACCGGTTGTAAAATAACAGTCGGAGTCGGTGGGGGGCTTGGAGGAGGTAAGTACCATACAGGTATCCCTAATGTTAAACCAGGAAGGTTGAGTGTAGCCATTACTGGCGAACTGACAACTCCGGAAAATGGGAATAAGAACAGGATAGTGTGAATTGGCGTTGTGCCAATATGAGTAGGCACTGTGGGTGTTTGTGGTAGTGACAAAGGCTGTTGTGTGGTGTGCGACAGGGTGCACAAATCCGATGTTTTTGTTATCGGTGAAGGTGGTGAGATCGATGGAAATGTGGAAGTCATAGGTGACTCGGTGTAGATTCCAGGACCAATTGACGACACAAATGATGTTGGTGCGTTTTGAATGGTTTGTTCAATCATTGGTAGCACATTTTGAGGAGCTGCGGGGGCGTTAGGATCATAATATGTGAGTTGATCGATCTTGATAACGCGTCCTTCATGTGGTAACATCATGAGGCAAAAAATAGATGAAGCCATTGCTTTCATTTTGTACATATAACTATGTCCAAGAAGGAGGTTGTAGTCGAGCTGGGCATTGATCACTTCGATGTCGATAAGAACTAATTTGCCACCTAGTTCTACGAGTGCGTTTGCTAAGAGGCCTTGTGGTTGAGCTGAGCATCCGTTGTAAGCTCGTAATGCCGTGGTGGATGGTTGTAAAGCGGGGGAGCCAAGCTTCTGCCACACAAGGGTGGACATAACGTAGGTGGAAGCTCCTTCATCGATGATGCATCGATGCACAACAAGGTTTCAAATGTTTACTGATACTTGGAAAGACAAATTTGATGTCAATCGAGGTTCGGCTTGGTCTAAGTCGAAAGCCATCATATGTGGGTCATCAAGGTCTACTCCTCCGATGGCGGATAGTAGTAGTTTTCGTTGTGCAGTGCATGTTTTCAATACCTCTAAAGCAGACATAGCAGCGGGGGATTGTGCTAGGTCTTCCACGATGTTATAATTGGATGCTGCACAAGCATTAGGATTGTTGTTAATCCTTCGCAAAGGGATGCGAGGTATTTTAGGTCCTCCGTCCAACGGCATATTTGGTATGCGTAGTGGTTGATTTGGTGGAAGGAAGGTGGATGCATCAGTGGGAGGAGTTTCTGGGGGTGGGCCGTACTGATTTCTGTGAGTTTGAAGGTTGATGTCATTGGATGACGTCATTAATAAATGGTGTGTGACTGGATCCGCATGCTGATAATCAGTTGCGGCATAGGTGATTTCCTGCTGGGGTGCAGTGGATCCTTGTGGGGGATCCATAGGGCGAGTATTTACTACTCCCTGGCGTGGCAATGGGTTTTGTAATATCATGGGTTGCGGTTGATTAAGTGGAGCTGGCTGTCCAGCGTGGCCCTAGCGTTGGGCATCGTCAACCCAAAGTTTACGTGCTTTCTCTAAATGGGGGCAGTTATGAGTGTAGTGTCCATAGACTCCACATATAGAACATGGATGGTTTGTTCTCGGGTTATTGTTTTTTGGTTGCTTGGGATGACGATCAGGATTATGGTTGGGAGGAGCAGCATTGTTATTATTTGGAGGATTGGGGGGTGGTGGACCTTGATTATGTTGTTGGTTGTTTCCGCGGTTACGTCCTCTTCCACGGTTTTGTTGTCCACCCTGGTTGCGTTGGTTGTTTTGATGTTGGGGATGATTGTGTTGTGTGTACACTTGCCCTTGAGAAATGGGAGGAGTTTGGGGTGCCACAGGTTGTGGTGGATAATAAGCTGGTGGGGCTGGAGGTGGTCCAGTTACCTGCTAGGGTTGTTGGTAACCCTGAGCTATTGGAGGTGTTGAGTTAGCTATTGTAGTTTGCTGTGGGTAATACATTGGTTGTGTCGGTAAATGAATTGGATTCTAAGTGGCCGGTTGGTTATAGTATGTGGGTGGTACATATGTCAATGGCGCTTTCCCATAGAAATGTTGTGGACAAGAGGGTCCATGAGTGTGATGAGTCTGATTCGTTGGAGCGTACGAAGTTGTCGCTCCAGAATTAGATGTATCCCTACAGAGGTCTGAGGCATTTATGGTGCTTACCATGCTAAAGGGTTTAATTTGTGCCGTGACTTGGCCGATAATACCATCAGCAGCATGTGATGCCCCCGAAGCGTCACCGCATGAAGAATCACCTCGTGGGGCGTCTGGTATGATGGTGTAGAGATAGCCTGATTGGGCATAAATTAGGTCGAATTGCTGAGCTTTTAAGATAGCTTCTTCCTTTGACTGGGGTCGTTCGGAAGCTACGTCTTTTGCTATGAGGGGTAGGAGTGATTTAAGAAATCAGTCCAAAAATATACGGTCATCTAGTTTTACCTTACAGAGGCTATGACGCTTGTGCCACTCATGGATATGGTCGGTGATGTGGGTAGTTGTGTTTTTTCTGCAAGACAATAGTATTTCAACTCCTGCATCATAGCGTACAGGTAGCTGAAAAAACTGAAGGAAAGTGGGGGTGAGAGACGTAAATGTATGGTAGGTTCCATGTGGTTGTTCGATGTACCACTTGGTTACAGAGCTAGTGAACGTTCGTTGCAACAGTCTCAGTCGAATGGAGTCATCCACTATGTAGTTAGATGAACACCATAGGTGAAATGATATTATGTGGTTTTGGGGATCCTCCCCAGGTTTTCCTTCAAACTTGGGGATGTCCAAGGGGAGCTTTGTAGGCATGGGTGGCCATGTAGGGTTGTGCCTGATAGGATCGTTGGTTAGCCTGGCTAGGTCTAGTAAGTTCAGACAAGCTATGTAAGGTAAACTAGAAGATGGGTGTGGCGTAGTGACTGGGACATAACTATTAATGGTGGCATTATGTAGTGGTCCAGTGGCCCCTAAGGGTATGCTAGGTATTGAAGGTATGTGTCCTCCAACCGTTGTGGTTTGGTATGGGCCAACGTTTCCAAGTGCAACATGGGTTACACCGGGGTTAGGAATAGCGCCAGGAAATCCTGGGATCTGGGTTGTGGTAATGACAGGTGGTGTGATTCCTATGTTTGGCATACCCATAATAGGAGGTAGTCCTGTGTTGGGCATACCTAAAGGTGGAGTGTCCCCCATATTAGGCATGCCTAGAGGGGTGGTTGTTACCATGGATGGCACAGTAGTAGAAGGGTTTGTGGATGTATCTCCAATAGTACTAGTGAAAAGTGGGTGGTATTGTGGTCCAACCATGAGGTTGGTTGGTGATATTTCAGTAGGGTTTTCGGATTCAGCCTTAGAATCAAATGTGAAGTGAGGCGTGTCAGAATCAGATGACTGTGTGTTTGGCCGATGATGTGTCGAGTCAAGGGATAAGGCTCTATGTCGGTGACGTGTAGAGCCAAGTATACTGAACTGAGGGGGTTCACCCTGAAGACGACGAGATCGTCTTAAATTCTCAATGGTGAGAAATATATTTTTTTTAAAATTTCAGTGTAGGGTGGTGATGTAAAAAACTCGAAACCCCAATGCAACAATGAGTGCAAAAGGGGAGTGAAAAAATAAAGGCTCTCAGGCCAACAATCAACCTCAAAAAGCACTTATTATAGCAGCTGTGCTATAATAAGTGGAGGGATGCAACAAAATTGGTCAGAATACCAAAAGTCAAACAGTTTCTAGAAAAAAGGGGTGTTACTAGACCAAAGGTGGGTAATGTATCATGCAAACACCTAACTAGAAGTATTGTGAGTCAACAAACGATATCCTCTGCAAGGTGATGAAATCCAAGTCAGACAATATAGAGTGTTGAATCAACGGCTATATATCCCCCTACCGAGAGGGACACCGGGTAGACAATCCTAAAGAGTGGCAACTAGGATACCCCGTTCATGACACGTTCGATTGGGTGAATCTGCAGTTTGGCCGTTGTACACCCTCTTGGGTGTACACCGAGAACTTCAAAAGGTATCCTTCGGTTACTGAATGGATTGCAGCATTCCACTCAAACTTCCGGAACCAGTCTGGCTACTTCAACCCTCCTAAGGGAGAGGCCTTCCCGATAAATTGGTTGATAACCGTGTTAAAATTATAAGGGATTTTGGTACCGTAGAGGACAACCACTATGTCTCAAATGTAATAATTGAGGGGTGTTATTGGAACACCTATCCCCTCAATTCTACCTAACTACAAAATTATTTTAAGTGCTCTCCAAGTGGGGTTAAAAGTATGTTGAGTTTAAGGTAAATTTTAAGGCTCAATTTAAATTATGTGGCAGAGTGGGTGCAAGTGTGGTATTTAAACTAAAATTGATCTGCCTCGCTTGAGCGATTGATTACAAATGAAAGAAAAGACACTTCCAGTTTTGCAAAAAATAAAGGCGTTTTTGAAATGTAAATGCTTGAAAAAACTATTCAAAAATAATGGATCTTTGAAATAATTTAAAGGGAAGCAAATAACATAAATATTTCAAGAAATAAATGGATCTCTTAAAAGTTGCTTGGGCAAAGTATTGAGCAAATAAACAGTAAAACCTTGATCTAAATAAAATGCAGAAAAATATCTCTTTCAATTACTGAATTTTTTTTAAAAAGACTTTTAATGGAGTATTCTAAGTAGTAAAGGATTTAATTTGGCTGTAAAAATGCAGAAAAATTAATGCTGTAAAATATGCTAAATGGGCAGAAAATACAGCAAAAATTAATTTTCAAAAAATTGGCCGAATTAAAAATAAAAATAATTGCATCGCGGGTTTCGGGAAAACAATCGCGATGGGCAGCGTGGGTTTCGTCCGCGAAGCCGCGATGTGCAGCGCGAATTTCAGCCGCGCAGTTGCGATGTGCATCGCGAGTTTCGGCCACGAAGCCGCGATGTGCAGCGCGGGTTTCGGTCACACAGTCACGATGTGCAACGCGTCAAATGGCCGCGATGTGCAGCACGTAAAATGGCCGCGAAGCCGCGGCACGTCGCGCGGAAAAAAGCGGCGAGGTCGCGATGAGCCGCGCCACTGTTGGGCCAAAAACCACGAGGCGAAAGCTGAAAAACGAACGCCGAAAAATGAACCCGAAAATGGAAATTTTAGGCTGTTAATGGTAATAGAAAGGACCAAGATCTAGAACAGCAATGGATCTGTTGTCTAGGATGGCAGATCTATGAATTAAAATGATTAAAACTAACAAAATCTAAGATCTAAAGCAAAAAACTGAGATCTAAGAATTCGAAGCCAGCGGAGTCGCCAAAAACTGTTTGGCTTGGTTTTGCAACCAAGCTTTGTGCAATGGGAACCTATCAACAAGTGATAGCAGTTTCAAATATTGAAAGCAAAAAACAATTATAAATCTGAATCTAACATGTGCATATAACAATAAACTTGAAAAGATCTAAGAACAAGAACAAGAAATAAAATAAAAATAACTTTTGTATTATGATACCTCAAATGGTGAGGATGTTGTGGTGTTGAGCAGCTCCAAGGGTGAGATGCTCCAGGCTCCAATGGTCTCTTCTCCAAGATTGCTACAATGGTCAAGAACTCATGAGAGATTTTGACAGCATGAGGATAGGATGATGGATGGATGGAAAGTGAGGAGCCCCTACCACCTTTTTATAGTTTTTGGTGGTGGGGAATACCATTATGGTTTTGAGGAAACCAATGGTATTGACCAACATGGTTTAGGTACCTTTTCCCTCCTTTTTCCTTTTTTGAATATTTTGAATATTTGTATTCCCTTTTTAATATTTTTGGGAATTCTGGACCATTTTTTTAGGGTTTTTTATGTTTTTTGAGGAAAAATATTCATTTTGAGGGGGGAAAAGGGGTGTATTATGGTCATTTGGTGACCTTTTGGTGGCTTTAGAGGCTCAAATGGTGGAAAAGTGGACAAATGGGTCATGTAAATAAGGAAATGAGCTAGTGAGAACTTTTAGGGTGTTAACAAAGGGTTACATTGCATTGTGTCATTCATCAAGGGTTAGATGCGACATATTCACAATGTGAAATTTGAAGTTCGTCAAGGTTTATGTCTAGTTACATATTTGGAATCTACAGAAAAAATGCTATTTGTGTTTAAGATTTCGTAAAAAAATATTATTTTTAAATAAAAGTTACATATTTGGAATCTGCAGAAAAAATGCTATTTGTGTTTAAGATTTCGTAAAAAATGACTGTGTGTAGCATACTGTAACGGGTGGCTAAGCACAGACTTCTCCAGAAACTGGAAGAAATATACCCAATTAGCTTTGGTTTATGTAAATCAACAATTAACAAGATGTTGATGATGATGATGATGATGAAGATGTTGATGAGGATGGTGAGGGTGATGAAGATGATGATGATGATGCTGATGAAGAAGAAGATGATGATGATGGAGATGTTGATGAGGAACCTAGAGATGACAATGATGATGAAGATGTTGATGATGATGATGAAGATCTTGATGATGATGGTGATTGTGATGATGATGATGATGGAGATGTTGATGAGGAAGGGGGAGATGAAAATGATGATGAAGATGTTGTTGTTGATGATGATGGTGATGATGATGAATATGTTGATGTTGATGGTGATGGTGATGAAGATGATGATGATAATGATTATGAAGAATATGATGATGATGATGATGGAGATGACCATGGTGATGATGATGATGATGATGATGATGATGATGATGATGGTGATGGTGATGAAGATGATGATGATGATGATGATGATGGAGATGTTGATGATGATGAGGAAGAAGATGATGATGATGATGGAGATGACCATGGTGATGATGATGATGATGAAGATGATGATGATAATTTTGATGATGATGATGATGATGATGATGATGATGATGGAGAAGATGATGATGATGGAGATGGTGATGAAGATGATGATGATGGAGATGTTGATGAGAAAGGGGGAGATGACAATGATGATGAAGATGTTGTTGATGATGATGATGGTGATGGTGATGGTGATGATGATGAAGATGTTGATGATGATGGTGATGGTGATGAAGATGATGATGATGATGATGATGATGATGATGATGAAGAATATGATGATGATGGAGATGTTGATGAGGAACCTAGAGATGACAATGATGATGAAGATGTTGATGATGATGGTCATGGTGATGAAGATGATGATGATGATGAAGATGTTGATGAGGAAGGGGGAGATGACAATGATGATGAAGATATTGTTGAAGATGATGATGATGGAGATGTTGATGAGGAAGGGGGAGATGACAATGATGATGAAGATGTTGTTGTTGATGATGATGGTGATGATGGTGATGATGATGATGATGGTGATGACGATGAAGATGTTGATGATGATGGTGATGGTGATGAAGATGATGATGATGATGATGATGATGATGATGATGAAGAAGATGATGATGATGATGGAGATGTTGATGAGGAACCTAGAGATGACAATGATGATGAAGATGGTGATGATGATGGTGATGGTGATGATGGTGATGATGATGAAGATGTTGATGATAATGGTGATGGTGATGAAGATGATGATGATGATGATGATGATGATGGAGATGTTGATGAGGAACATAGAGATGACAATGATGATGAAGATGTTGAGGTTGATGATGATGGTGATGATGATGAAGATGTTGATGATGATGGTGATGGTGATGAAGATGATGATGATGATGGTGATGATGATGAAGATGAAGAAGATGGAGATGTTGATGAGGAACCTAGAGATGACAATGATGGTGATGATGATGAAGATGTTGATGATGATGGTGATGAAGGTGAGGAGGAGGAGGGTATCCACCTTATCTTTATATTCGTAATTATCCAGGTCCCTATAGCACTCTCTCCCTTCGCTCACCCTTAATCACTACCTCTATGTGTCTTTATCCCTCCCCCTTGCCCTCTCTCTTTCACCTTGTAACCCTCCCTCTGTATCTCTATCACTAGATCTGTCCCTCACTCCCTTTACCTCCCCCCCTCTATGTCGCTTTCTCTCCCTTACACCATCTTCGTCCTTGCTACCTGACTAATTCCTCCTTCCCTATCACACACACACACACAACCTCCCACTTTCTTTGTCGCTCACACCTCCCTCTAGTCTAGATATCTCCCCAACCATCTCTCTCTCTCTCTCTCTCTCTCTCTCTCTCTCTCTCACACACACACACACACACATATTATGTCCCTTTCCATTCTCAAACCCATTCCCCCTCCATCCATATCTTTCTCCACCTTTCTCCATCCCTCCCTCACCCTACCTTCTCTCTCTCTCTCACCTTCTATCCCTCCCTCATGTTATCTTTCCCTCACCCTATCCCCATCTCCCCATTACTCCCTCTCTCTCTCTCTCTCACTTTATATCCCTTCCCCCTCTTCTCATATTCTCTCTCTCTCTCTCTCTCTCTCTCTCTCTCTCTTTCCACCACTCCTTGCATGTCTCCCACCGACACTTTTTGTCCCTCCCTTCCTATCTCTTTATTTCGTTCCATCCCTATATATCTCTCGCTCCCTCAAAATCCATTCCTCTCCATTGTCTGTCTCCCTCCCTCGCTATATGTCTCTCTCCCTCTTATATTTTTTCTTTCTCTTTCACATCCCCCTTGCCTCCATCCACCCCCACTTGTCACTCAAGTCTCACTTTCAACTTCTAACCCTATACCTCTTCGGAACCTCTTATACTCCTAATAGTGCTCTCAATATCCACTTCCCTTCACCCCTGTAGCCCATCATATTCTCATTCCCTTCGTCTCTCCCCACTCAAGCTTTCAACATCCTTCTAAGCCCTTGACCCTTTCCCACCCCTATTAAAAATATTAACTATATATTCCCTTGACCCCTCCCCACCCCTTCTCAAATATTAACAAAAAATGCCCTTGAGTCTTCCCCACCCCCTTTCAAGTATTAAACATAGATTTTATATTTTACATAACGCGCACGTGTTATGTAGTTATATAACGCGCACGCATTATGTAGTTATATAACACGGTCGGGTTATTACATTCTGAAAGCGCGGCAATATTTTTTGAATTTAAACAGAACTCGTACATGTTTGTTAGAGCCTAAACCAACCCTACTCACTTGCTCGTATGTCAACCATAATCCTATGTGTATGCTTTGGTGTTTGCTTCGGTAATACCAAACCTGTGCTATGGTAATGATAAACCAAAGCTAATTGGGTATATTTCTTCCAGTTTATGGAGAAGCCTGTGCTTAGCCACCCGTTACAGTCTGCTACACACAGTCATTTTTACGAAATCTTAAACACAAATAGCATTTTCTCTGCAGATTCCAAATATGTAACTTTTATTTAAAAATAATAATTTTTCCTATTTTCTTTCAATTTCTTTCGTGTCCTACCTCCTTAACTCGTGAAACACACTGTTAGTGTTTCTTCCATAACTTTTTCAATTCTTGATCATTTAAAAAAAAAATGTATGGTGCACAAGTAGACACTAACCTCCACGTTCTATCAAAAACCCATTTCATGATTTTTGCATTAAGAACTTCAAACGCTGCACCCACAAAAGACGTACTATTTTCGAGGTTTAATCACTTAGACAATTATAAAATTACTAATTTAATTTTTGAAAAATAATGGCACACTAGTGCTATATGTTCTCTACATGCATGCCCATTTTTGTAGCTTGATTCCATCATTTATGCCCTCAAAGGATGCACCCACAAAAACATATACCTTATCATTTGCCTGAAAAATAAAAAGTGTTTGTTAGGAAAAATGAAACTTGACATAGCTATGCAAATTTTCAATACATAAAAGTTATATATTCAGAAACGTGATTCAATTTCCTACATTTCATCATTTTTACTTAATGCAAGATATTTTGCGTAAGTATCTCAAAAAATCCAAGTAAGTTGAGGGATGCCTGATTTTTCAGTTTTCTATTGCATCTAACGCGCCAAAAGTGACCCTCATTAGCTTGCACTACCCCTTAAGGTTTGTGTCGCATTGTGATGCTTATTAAGGCTTATGTTGTATTGTGTCGTTCATCAAGGGTTATGTTGCATTGCGACGATGCCCAAGATGTGAAATTTGACGTTCATTAAGGTTTGTGTCGCATTGTGATGCTTATCAAGGCTTATGTTGCATTGTGGCGTTCATAAAGGGTTATGTCGCATTGCAACGATGCCTAAGATGTGAAATTTGACATTCATTAAGGTTTGTGTTGCATTGTGATGCTTATCAAGGCTTATGTTACATTGTGGCGTTCATCAAGGGTTATGTCGCATTGCGACGATGCCCAAGATGTGAAATTTGATGTTCATCAAGGTTTATGTCTCATTGTGATGTTTATCAAGGGTTATGTTGCATTGTGGCATTCATCAAGTGTTAGATGCGACATATTCACAATGTAAAATTTGACGTTCATCAAGGTTTATGTCGCATTGTGGTGTTTATCAAGAGTTACGTTGCATTGTGGCATTCATCAAGGGTTATGTCGCATTGCGACAATGCCCAATAGCTGACACATATGCTGACACAACCCAAGATGCGACATATTCACAATGTGAAATTTGATGTTCATAAAGGTTTGTGTCACATTGTGATATTTATCAAGGCTTATGTTGCATTGTGGCGTTCATCAAGGGTTATGTCGCATTGCGACGATGCCCAAGATGTGAAATTTGACGTTCATCAAGGTTTATGTCGCATTGTGATGTTTATCAAGGGTTATGTTGCATTGTGGCATTCATCAAGGGTTAGATGCAACATATTCACAATGTGAAATTTGACGTTCATCAAGGTTTATGTCGCATTGTGGTGTTTATCAAGGGTTACATTGCATTATGCCATTCATCAAGGGTTAGATGCGACATATTCACTATGTGAAATTTGAAGTTCATCAAGGTTTATGTCGCATTGTGAGCACGTCCAGCCAGCGGTTGAGGAGACGTCCAGATGAAGCTTCTTGAATGTCCATTAACGACGAGAGGAGGAAGGAATCCAAGCGGATTAATGCATGGTGCCACGTCGTGGGCTCCCATGCCTAGGAACCTCCAACACGTGTCGACCAGTTGTCGTGGTGGCACCCGTATCTGTGGATAATATATTATATCAAGTTATAATATTCTTCATCATTATTTTAATGCTCTGATTTATCATCAACATATATTAATTGTTTTAATTAAATTATAATATAATACTATAATTTAATGAAATTATTATAATATAATTGATTAATATCATATTTAATTAAATTAAAATATATTTAATATCTCTATAATTTAATGATTTTTTTAAATTAATTATTATATTATAATTGATTTAAATATCATAATTAATTATTATATTATAATTGATTTAAATATCATAATTAATTAAATTATAATGTATTTAATATCTTTATCTATCACGTAGGTATACTATACTATAATTATATTATAGTCAAATAATAATATTTTGAATTAAGTAATATTACTTTATTATTACTTTGATTATAATATTTTAGTTAAATACTATCTTCTTATCATAGAATAATATAATATTATATAATTAAAAGTGTTATCATTATATTTAAAAATGATATTATTATTTAATTAATTGTTGAATTACAATTAATTAAGTAATTATTATATATTTTTAAATATTTTATCATTTATTAATTTTATTTACTAAAATATAATTAAATAATAGTTTTTATAATATATTATTATATTATAAATAATTAAATTAGGTTATTTTATTAAAAATTATTATAAAAAAACATTATTAATGTGTCGAATATATCATAATGTTAATAAATATCTCCAAAATATATTAAAATATTATACATAGTTCCAATATTAATAAATTGATAATGTTAATTAATTATGATATAATAAAAATCATTTACATAACAAATAAGTATTTAATATATTATTAATTATTTAATTAATTAATATATATATTTTTTTTTTGACAAGAACGGTTAGGTTGCATTAATCTGCGTTTTGGCAAGCCAGAACCAAAAAGTTACAAATCTGAAGAAGGTTGGTGACCTCTAACAGTGCTGCCAACCTTCTTGTTAAAGTCTTGGGAGACAAATCCCATCTGTTTCTTGAGCTAATTCGAGATGATGACAAAAGGAGCTTACAAGGGTAAATTCTCACAAACTGTGAGCAAAGTAGAAGACAAAAGCAAAGCATTTAGAATCAGGGGGATGAAATTTGCCCCTTAAAGTAGGGATCCAGCTTTTTCTGAGATCCAAAAGAGATGTTGGAAGCCGTCTCCTTTTCTCTACGTGCCTTGTTGGTCCTTCGCCCTCTGGTAAGGGGTGGAGACGGGACTGACTTGTCTTCAGGTTCAATAGTTCCCATAGAGCCGCTGGAGGGGACTGAAACAGTCGGACCTGCAGGGGCAGGGGGTTCAGGATCTGAAGCCCTGGCTTCCTTCGCATCTACTGAGCCAGGTAGGGCAGGATCCGGAAGTCTTTCGTCTACCGGAGGGTCTTCCAAAACTGTTGTTGCTTCAGGGTCTAGGGCTTCTTCTTCTTGCAGTGCTTCGAAGCTGTTTTTATTTTCAAGAGTTGCCTCCACTGAAGGAGTGACCTTCGGAACCTGGGCTAGTGATTCCTTTCGCCTTGGCTGCCTTCGCCGGTTAGTTACTGGCTGAAAATCATCTCCTTTAGCTGGTTCTCTGCCACTTCTGAGGCTTTGGGGCATCATTTTGCAAAGTGACCATAAGTATGGCACCGAAGGCACTTAAAAGGAATCTGCTCGTAGTCCAGCTCTTGGATATGGCGCCATTCCCCTAGGGAGAGCTGAATGGGTTCTGGGAGTCCTTTCTCGAGGTTAACCTCAACACAAACACGAGCACAGGTAAATTGATCCCCTTTCGGCTCCACACTGTCCAGGAAACGTCCAAGCTTATTTCCAATGTCCTCCAGAGAACTTTTCCCCCATAGATGCAGGGGGAGATGAGGCAGCCTAACCCAAACCGGGGCTGCAGTGATCTTATCTTCGGGATTAAAATCAAGAGTCCAGGGGGCTAAGAACAGCCCCCTCGGCCCCATGAAATAGGGGCCAGATCTGAAGACCTGATCTCGATCCACTTTTCTAGAGAAGCTGAAAACAAAAAACCCCCTGCCTACTGCACATAGAGAAACGTTTCCATGTATCAGCGATTTCCAGCGTTCTTCCATCCAAGCCTCCACCGATTTGGGGCTAGGCCATAACCCCGTGAACTTTCCGATGAGGGCTTTTTCTGCTAGAAGGAGGGCAAGACTGCATGGCTCTTCTGGAGATAGCTCCAGAGAAGGGATCTCCTCCATCTTCTTAACAAACTTAGACGAGAGAGAAGGCTTGGCTTTAGGTCCTGTCGAACGGACTAATGTTGTGAAAGCTTCCAAAGAGTCTTTTTCCATCTCTGCAAACCGGTCTGAGGCCATCTTGGAAGGCGGCGCCCACCAGCTATGAGGAACGCAGCAGATCGAGAAACAAAATCGCAGGCACTTCGTCCTTGGCCCTGCAAGCAAAGGAGACGAGCGACGCGTCCCTGAACAGACCGTTCCCTGCAAACGAAACCAGTGAGGCGGCTAGGGTTTGAGCCCTAGTCGCATAAAATCCTTAATATTTTTATTAACTAAATAACAATAATTAATTAATTCACTAAATTATTTTATAATTATTATGTTTAATTAATTATTATTAAATAACAAATAATTATTATATTAATGAGATATTTTTTATTATTAAAATTTAATAATAATAAAATATAGAAAGGAAAATGAAGATTATGCATCCACTAACAAAGCAATTAATTTTAAATAATTATTATTAAATATATTTTAAAATAAATTTAAATTTAATAATAATAAGAAGTAGATTCTAAGTTAATATATGCTCTATCATTTATTTTAATTTATTCAATTTATTAATTTATTAATAAAAAGGTGAATATTTAACTATAACTTTCTCATATAATAAATATATATAATTCAATATATTATTAAATAATTATTTAATTATTTAATATTAACTAAATAACAATATTAATTAATTAATTAATTAATATTATCATTCACTAAATTATTTTATAATTATTATGTTTAATTAATTAGTATAAAATAATAATATTGTTTAATTAATCATTGTTATTAATCAAACAATTAAATTATATATTTCATTAAAATTATTAATCAATATTATTCTATTAATATTTCGGAGATATGTGTATGCGTACATTAATAATATTAATGTGTTTGAATACGTCGATAGGCGTAAATGAGGCACACACTTTTCATATTAATGTTTTTTCCTATAGTATGTGTCCCATTTATGCCTATTGACGTATTCAAACACATTAATATTATTAATGTTGTTGTTGCTAGTTAGATAAAACTAAAAAAACTAATAATTTAACCAATAAAATTAGATGTATCATGCTAATTCAGCTAACAATTATATATATATATATATATATATATATATATATATATATATATATATATATATAATTGTTATCTGAATTAGCATGATACATCTAATTTTATTGGTTATTTTTAGTTTTGTCTGGTGTTATTATTAAATAGTTTCAAAGCAAGCGTTACACAAATACAATGATATATATTTTATATACTTATTAGAAATTATAAATATTTCTATAAAAAATTGTTTAAAAAATAAAATGAATTATAAATATTTATCAGAAAATTGTTTAAAAATATATATATATATTTAATATAAAGAATAATATTTATATCTTTTAAGCTATATTTTTATGTAATATTAATTTTGTGTATAAATGATATATAAAATAATAGGAATCAAGTTAATGGACCATTATAGATATTAATAATGATTATTTTAATTTTAATATAAAAATGTTAAGAACATAAATATTATTTTGAAAATAAATTAACAAAATTTCATTATTGAAGAATAAATTTTTAACCAAAACTTCATTGTTGAAGAGTAAAAATTTAAACAAAACGTCGTGTAATATATAAATCCAAAATGTAAAAGGTAAAAAAAAAAATTGATGGGTAAAATGAAAACCAAATTCCAACACTGCTTGTAGGAAATGCTAAAATTTATGCCTTGAGATAAAGCTGCCATCCCTGTGTCAGGTGTAGAGGCCCCTGCATCAAGTTGTGGTATCAGAGCCACTCGATTCCTAGGTTTATCATGGACTCTCATATCTCTTATAATGATGCTTTAAAATATAAATCAGATGATGGTTCTACTTCTTCGTCTTCCATGGATGTATTGTTTCCTAGCAAAGATATTCAATGGATAAATCATGGAAGTACTGAGTTTGTAAATAATGATCTTTCCAAACCATTTGAGCTACCTCTCCTATCAACTGATCAAATATATAAAGATATATCCATGTTTCATTTAAAATCTAGACAGTTGTTTAAAGTCCGAGAAGGAGTTACTGAAGTTACTATAAATACCAGTTATGTAGGCCAAACCCTTGGTCTGTTAGATCCTGTAGAAGTCAAGTATTACAAGAAAAAATATGGGAAAAACTTTGTTAATTTGGGAAGGGCTCTTATTGGGGTCGAACCCCTAGTTCGACATGGGATTAATGCCACAGCCCTCGTCTGTTGTTTAGACAATCATCACAACAAATTCATGGATGCAATAATTGGAGGAGTGCAAATGCCACTCTCTAATGGAATCCAGTACCTGGACATCGTCCCTAGTTTTAATATATCTCTTAATGATCCTTGGATTCACAAAGTTTTAGAAGTAAATATTTTTACCTCTAGTTTTGACATGAAACCCGGAGCTCTTAACCTCCGTATTCATCATGCTCTTGCTTTACGGTTCACAAACACTGAAAACCCCTATCAATCAGCTCCTTCCCCGTGATCAAGATACTGTCGCAGTCTTGGTCAAAAGTGATCCTAGGAATGGCGCCCTTGTGCCTTCCAAAATAACATGGAATCAGCTCAGTTTTCCCTCAGAATGGGTAATAGATGCCCCCAAGCAACCTCTTTCCCAAACTATTACCACTTCCTATATATGGGAAACTTCCTCTTCTGCGGTTATCTCTTTTCCTGCTTCCATAGCCCAGCGTAGTGGAAATATTCCTCTTCTCAAATCCAGATCTCTACACGCTAATTCATCAGAACCTCCTTTGGGAAGAACTATTTCTCTCAAAGAACCAACACTTAGAGATCCCATCTGCCTACATGAAAAGGTTCCTGTAAATATTCCCCTTACAATTATCTGCCCCGACTGCCAATGCATGGTGCCCCAAAAACAACCTAGCAATAATAAACCTAGTGACAACAAACGGTCACAGAAATATCCCTTGCCCAAACCCAGAGTGTGAGCCATTACCTTTAAGCCAATATATGCATGAGACACATTTTATGATGGCATCTTCCCCTCTAGGATGGTGGGAAGAAAGTTTTCAGAAAGCATCCAATAGTATAATCATAATCCATAAGGATGAAGTACTAGATGCCACCTCCCAACTAGACCAAATATTGTCAATCCAAAGACCCCATCAAGACCGGACAGGACTTGGGTTTTGTCCTATTTCAAGCCATAAAAAACAACTACTTGACCTACCTACCAAGGAAATGGAAAAGGCTGAGCAGTATCGGTTGGTTGCACAACAACAAAATATACAATAGAAAATGGCTCTTCCCCCATCAAGACTGAAACCATGTTCAGTCAAAGATATCAGAGAGCCATCTTTGGCCCAGAAAGAGATCTTTGAAACCATTAAGTATGGCCATTCCCCTTTTAATCCCAAAGATAAGATGATGAAGAATCTATTTTATTGGGATTTACATACTCATCCAGAAACAGAGGAAATCTGGAATCAAGATCTTCCCAAAGGATAAAGAAGAAGACTATATGAAAGGTGGCTCTTTGAAATGGATTTCCACAACCAGTGGATATCCTTCTATGAATGGAGAAAGGAGTTCCAACAAACTTTTGCTATGATGCAATCTAGTCCTCCACCTGAAAGCAAAAGAACAAAATCTAGAGGAGAACGGACCTCAAAAGGACATTTATGGAAAACTCCAACATGAGAAGAAATATATACTAAGGCCAATTTCCTGCCATCCAGACCTATCAAGTTAGATTATGAAGAAGGATCTGCGCCTGCAGCTCCGGTCATTCTCAATAATGACAAAGCAGAACAGGCCAATTGGTCAAGCCTGGCATTAAAAGGACTAGCCATACAAAACATAGAACTCCAAAATAAAATGCCAATGGCAAGTCAAATTGATTCTTTGAAAATTCTTTGCAGAAGGATACATGATGAAATTCAGCACATAAGAATTGAGAATCCAAAACATGAACATTCTCTAGTCTCTGCTGAAGAAGTCAAGTCTATATGTGAATCTCTCAAAGATGAAGTTACAGATTCCATCTCAGAACTAGATAAGAATGTTGGAGATGCATTTTCCTACATAGCAGATAACGTAAATGAAAATGCTAAAAAATTGGGAAAAATCCAGAAAGATGTGGATAAGCCCAAGATAAAACTATCAAAACTTGGATGCTTGGAGAATTCTCAGTGGCTAGCTCTTTGGGCATTCCATCCTCACAATCCATTCCCACTGGTAAAGAATTTTCCCTTATGACAGTAGACTCAGGATGGGACTATAATAAACCCCGCAAATTTGTTCCCCCTGACCTCTATAAAGAAGATTCAGGATACCAGGAGTCTTATAACCCAAAGAATTTCTATTCTTGGAATATAGATGACGAGAGATGAGGGAGAAATTCTTGATATGGTTAATAAAATGATGATTTGTTTTAAGGCTTATATGTCCATAGGAAAATACGAACATGCTGATGCCAATAATATTATCGTTTATGGCTTTAATGGTAATTTGGGTGTATGGTGGAACACTCACCTCCCAACTGCTCAAAAGGTTGAAATCCAAAACAGCACCCAACATGACGAGCCCAACATCATTGGCGGTCTATTGGCAGCAATCATTGCATAATTTTGTGGTTATAGTGCCACCATGGATGATAAGCACAAACAAATCCTCCTTCAGCTCCACATCAAGTCCGTCACTCAGTTCCATTGGTATCACAAGCAATGGATCCGCCGCATCTACCAAATTGAATTTTGACCACACTGAAGAGAAGATGTTTAAAGAAAAATATTTTGCAGGTCTACCCTCCGGTTTCCGAGAACAACTCAGAGACAAATTCAGGAAGATCTCTCTCTCCACACTTGGGGCAATTTCGAGCTGCTGCTGAAAAGATCTTCCTCCAATATTGTGAAACTAAAAAGCTTGATAAAGACCTTTCCCACAACACTTCTTTTCATGGCGGTAGAGAAGTTTGCAGAATGTTTGGTATAGAACCACAGAAAAGTCCACATAAGAAAAACAAGCACCATTCAAGCCATAGGATATTCCATAAGAAGCCTAAAGGAAGACAAAGTAACAGATGGAAACCAGAAGAAACCCATAGAAGAAAAGAAGCAGATTATAGAAAGAACCAGAGAAAAGAAAAATTAAATGCTTCTATTGTGGTAAAGAAGGCCATACTGCTCCCGAATGTTATAAAAAAGAACCAAGATTACCAAAGGAAAGCAAAAGGGAGCTAGGACATGGACAAATAGGGAGCGGATGTTTCCCAAGGCCGAGCCATTTGATGACAATTTCAGAGGTCCTCCCCAGAAGAGGAAGACCCAGACACCAAAATTTGATGCATGCAGAAGTATTAAGTCCAAAAAATTCTGAATATGAGTCAGATGAGTCGGGAGATGTTGAACTCATGCATATCCACCAAATGTATGAAAGGCCATGTAAGTGTGGAGGTGAATGCCAAGAATGCCAGGAAGAACAATAAACATATGAGTCAAAAAGTTCTCCCCAATTAGATGAGCAAAGGTTTTTTACTGCATGGACCAAACAACATCCCAAGAATGAATCCCCTTCTGAAACAGAGTCAGAAGAAGTAAACTGCTTCATGGCCGGAACAAAAGAAGATCCAAAAGATCTAATAAAGAAATCAATAGCCCAAATGAAAGAGGGAAATACGAAGGATGAACTGGTGAACGAATTAATAAAATTTTCCTTGATGATCGAAAAGGAAAAGGAATAAAAGGTGCTAGAAAAAGATATAGAAGGAAGTATGTACAGCCCCAAGAGTTAGCTCGATCGGTTGAGTTTCTCGGAAGTTAGGCTCCCAGCATGCGAGGTCGCGGGATCCATCCTCATAGACCCTCTTGGGGTTAGGCACGTAGCGGCCGCAGGGCGGAAACCCCTTCGGGGCGGGTCCGTCGGAAATTATTTCGTGGATGTAGCGGTCGGCTAAGCCGATTAAAGTGAACCACATGGAAAAAAGAAGAAGAAGAAGGAAGTATGTACATGATTCAGAAGAAGAAGAACAGAAGGACTCAGATAAGGAAGACAACAAGTGGACATGGAAGGAAGCAAACCTGCCTAGTATGGAGAAAAATGTTTACCCCCTTCTTACAAAGATGCACTAAGAGCCACAAAAAATAGATTTGGAAACACTTCATAAGGAACACCTAAAATTAGTGCAAGAAGTCAAAGAGCTCATAATGACAGTTGAGAAGCTGGAAGGACAAGCAGAAATGTCTCAACCAGAGCTACCGCGACAGGAAGATGAAATGCATCTCATGATGGTTGTCCACCAGAAGACAGTAGTAAAATTACAGATCAAAGTACATGAAGATAACAAAATGGTGTTAGCATTGATCGACTCAGGAGCATACATGTGTTTTCTCAAGAGGAAGTCTGTTGACCCAAATTACTGGGAACCATGCCAAGCTCCAGTCAGAGGTTTTGGAGGGAGAAAAGCAGTAGAATATAAGACCTGCCATGGAAAGGTATGCCTTGGAAATTTCTGTATAATTGTATTTTCTTACTAGTGGAAGATGACTTTGCACACGAATGTGTAATAGGAACTAGTCTGTTGTCAACCACCATTTTTCATGGAGTAAAATATGATGATAAAGGGGAAAATTGGATACCATTTTATTATAAGGAAAAAGCAGGTTTTCCTCTCACTAGTATCTACATAAGAAATTACACATTCCATATGGAACTTAGAACTTGATACTGTGAAGCATTTCAAGGCCCAAATCAAAGAAAAGGGAAATCAAATTAGGGCCATCAAAAGGGCTGAACACTTACACAGGATTGAGGATGAATTGAAGGCTCCTGAAAGGCAGAAAAAGATTGAAGAAATCAGAAAAGAATATGCTGGAAAAGTATGCCATACCACTCCTAATGCATTTTGGCATAGAAGAAATTTTGGGTAAACCTAAAATATAAGGAAGCGTACCAAGGGAATCCAAGCAAAAGCAGAGCAATCCCCATGAACAAGGAATACCGAAATCTTTGCAGAAAAGAAATCCAGGACTTGCTTAGTAAAGGACTTATCAAGCATTCAAGAAGCCCATGGTCTTGTTCAGCCTTCTATGTAAACAAACACTATGAACAACTTCGTGGAGTACCAAGACTGGTGATCAATTACAAAGCCGCTCAATGACACCCTAGAATGGGTAAGGTATCCAGTCCCAAACAAATCTGATCTGATCAAGAGAATTGCAGGAACAAAGATCTTCTCCAAGTTCGACCTAAAATCCGGCTTCTGGTAGATTGGAATCAAACCAGAAGACCAGTTCAAAACAACCTTCAATGTTCCACACGGGCAATACGAATGGAAGGTAATGCCTTTTGGATTAAAAAATGCCCCTTTAAAATTTCAAAAAATCATGGAATCTGTGCTGGAACCATATATGGATTGGCTCATGGTCTACATTGATGATATTCTTGTATTTTCAAAATCTGTTGACGAGCATATGAATCACTTTAGGACCTTGCTCCATGTCCCTATACAAGAACGGATTTGTGCTATCTGAGAAAAAGATGAAACTATTCCAAACAGAGATCGAGTTCCTAGGGAAAAAAAATAAAGAATGGAAAGATTGAAGTTCAACATCATGCTGTTGATTTTGTTGATAAATTCCTAGATGTCATTATAGACAAAAAACAGTTGCAGAGATTCCTAGGCTTCCTGAATTATGTAACGTCATATTATGAAAATTGTGCACAAGATAGGAAGTTGTTAAATAAACAACTGGGAACAAATCCTCACCATGGAAACAAAAGCATACAGAAGCAGTCAAGAGGATAAAAACCAAGGTAAAAACTCTCCCTGTTTTACACATAATAGATGAAAGTCTAATGAAGATCTTGGAGACAGATGCATCAGAAGAAGGATGGGGAGCAGTCCTGAAACAGTGTCGAAGAGATTGCAACGGCACTAATGAAGAAGTAGTCTGGTATGCATCAGGACTATGGAACTATTCCCAAAGAAAATATCATGAAAAAGAGATTAAGGCATGTCTGAATGCCATCTAGAAGTTTGAGATACACTTGATGAATAAGAAGTTCCTATTCAGAACAGACAGCAGGCAATGAAATTTGTCCTAGAAAATCCAATTAGAAACTCCACTGCCAAAGCCAAGTTCACTAGATGCTAGGGCCATGTTTTCTCAATATGAGTTTGAAATCAAGCACATCGACAAAGCAACCCAAAATTGTATTGCATATTTTCTTACAAGAGAACATCTACAGGATAAGTATGGGATTGCAGCCCCCAGTTGTATGATGATGATAACAAAATGGTAAGAAGGAAGTGACTCCTGCAGATACGTTGATGATGAAATGAGCTAGGAAGATTATACGGAACAATGGAAGCCCACTTGGCAGCTGAGTTCCACATAAGTCTTGGATGAGGAATTTACAACACCAAATCTGCTGATAAATTTAGTACCAGAACACAGGAGATATCCAACATCAACCTATGGGGTTCCCAACAATGGTTTATGGCCGACAATTGAGATAGGCCATTGATTCCTCACATGTGCTACAAACAAATTTCTAGGACCTGAGACTCATCGACACTGAATCAACACTAGGACAAGTCCCTAGAACAATATTATTGTATCAATCACATGCGCACCTTAGCCTCCTGGCCAGGAAATGACCCTACCCTCAATTTTCCCCTCACTGATGTAAATTATGAAAAGTACAAAAAAATGTGGTGGGACTTCCTAAAGAAGGACAACTGAGATCATGATATTTTGCAAAGATAAAATTTGGTCTGCAAAGGGCACATGTGCTGAATGGAATCCCAGACTGGACGCATTGCTAGTGGAATGACTTTGGCCTAAGCAGAAGCGGAGTGGACCCTGCCATTATACGACATGAGCACGCGCAGTACTGTATTCCCTGCTCTAAGGTCAAGGACATGTATACCAACGAAGTATGTGATGACACACCATCTGCTTCAGACCTTTATATACAATAAATTTCAGTGGCAGGTGAAAGCAAAGATCCGTGTACAAACACGACAAGGACAACGAATCATTATAAGGAGCATGCACACCAAGCTGTGGGATCCCTCATATCAACGAAGATTTGGAAATCCGTATGATGATATGATCGATTGGCCTCAAGAAAGGCCTACTTACAGTTTCTTGATTGATTAAATGGTTTCCATGGGATTCCCTGAAATCTCCACTTTGTTTCCTTTATTTTGGTTTCTGTAGGATTCCCTAAAATCTCCACTTTGTTGTACTGTCAGGCCTAGTGCCACTTTTGTTTGGTTTGCGTGGGATTCCCTGAAATCTCCACTTTGTTGTACTGTCAGGTCTAGTGATCTTTTCTGACTTTGTTGATGTTCGAATCCTCTTTTAAATATGTTCTGAGACTCGGGACACTTTCCCGACTTTTGGTGCGGTTTGACCCACATCTCAGACAACTTTTACGAACAAACAAATCAAAAGGGACGATTTGTTTCCTGCAGCTGCTTGTTCGAGGAGATTCCTTGCTTCAGCATGAAGGAACCATATCTCTTTCAAAACTATAAATAAGGAGTCCCTCCTCTCATTTTGGGCATCGTGCATCTGAGAGTAGAGAGTCTAGAGTCTTAAGTCTTGTTCGAGTATGATCTGCAAGTGCAGCTTAGTTTGATCACATTGCAGTAGAAAGATCTGTTTTAGGAAGTCGAGTCTAAAGGAATTGTGATTATGCTCTGCGAATTGCCCTATGGGTATAATATCGTATTAGAAAGCATTCTGATAATATCTGCTCTGTAATATTTCTGCTGCAAAATTAATAAAATTTCTGGGTACCATTCCCAGTTCGAAGTTTGTGTATTTCTAGTCTGTCTAAAGCCGTATCACCCGTTAGCCTGGATCTGTAATTCCCTAGTTATCTCGCAAGATTCTTCACTCTGGTCATGAAAAGCATCCATCCACGAAGTAAGTCCCAGGAGAGGCCGTAGTGCATGTTCGACATTACAAGGAGTGATTGAAGAAAGGTAGCAGGCTCGTGAGTTGCAGATATTCAGCCAGAAGGAAGCAAGCCCGATGCTGCGATTTCTATCCAGTCTACCAGGTGTAGAGGCACCTGCATCAAGTTGTACAATCCACTCTCACCAATTCCACGGCATTTTATGCCATTATTTGGCCTTTTCAATGCACCCTTCTTGTCACGCCATCATATATATTGAACTTTGAAGTGCTCTTTTTCCACCATGTTTCTAAGATCCTTTGTTGTGTTCTATTCTACATAGCACTAGACAGGACTTGCCTAAGTGCAGGGGATTGATTGAGTGAGTGGAAATGGAGAATCGAGTGTCAGCATCTAAATGTCGTCAGCTGGGAGCAACAGAAACGAATTGGTGCAGAGCTTTGGATGGAGGCACAGGCACCTGCATTACAGGTATTCTCTTGGCCAAATCCATGGGAGTTGCTCTCGTCCAAGCATCTCTTTCACTAATTTTAGCTGCCCAACCAATTCTCAGAGCTCAAATCGTTGACAAACAAGGCCAACTATGCTTTGATATCAATGATAATATATTGGTGGATATTGAAATCATAGATAGAAATGCTCAAGAGCCATGGTTACAGATAGTAGAAGACGAGATGAACACCGGTTTTCCTCGACAGAAACCATTCAGAGTTATCGAAGCTCGTCTGTATCGTCTTCCCAATACAAACAGTTTAATCATAGTTAAACTGCATCCTGCTGCAGCAGACCATGTTTCTGCAGTGGCTGTCTCTTCTCAGCTCTTGAAGCATTTACAGGACTTTGTTGTGGCTGAGGAGAATGGTGAAGATATGCAGAAATTGATAGATAGAAGGCTGGGTGTTGAGCTAGAAATGCACGAGGAGGTGCTTGCATGTGTGGAAGATGCCACTCCTCGTGGAAAGGCCAAGAAACCATTCTGGGCTCATGGCCTTGACGTTTTGGCATATGGGTTGTCCGCGTTTCGCCATGCTATTCTTCCCTTGGAGAATGTGGTTGACAACAACAGGAAGTCTCGTATCATTATAGCCGACTTCGGTGAATCTGCTACACGCAAAATGCTTCGAGTAATTCCATGGCCTACATCGCTTTTTGCTTTGAGTATTGTTTGCTTGTTTGTTCTTCAGACAAAAACTATTTGGTTGAACGAAGGGATATTTTATTTTAGGATTCTTCGTAACGGTTCTGTTATTACTGTTATGACTTTTTTCTGACAAGTTGAGGTTCTCTGTTTGCATGGATTGTTTTGAAGAAAAGTAAGCATTTTTCCAATTTATTGTTATTGGTTTTAACCCTTTAGACGTATATTGCTAAAAAAAAAAAACTTTGAAGACTTGAAAAAAGTCTAAAAATAGAAGTCTGAGGCAAGCTGGCCTGCATAGTCCATCCATTTTTTTTTAGCTCGAGGGGAATCGGTAACTTGTCAAACTTGCCTGGGCCAGACCCAGGTTCAAATCCGCTGCTGCATAGTCCATCCATTAACAAAACATTACTTTTGCAACAGCAGGACTCATGCCTCAGAGGTGGGTCACCTCTATGGTTAGTGCTTCCCCATATTGGCCAGTGATGGCAATATTTATTTACTATGTAGATATGCCATTTTAAAGTTTCAGACAGTCTATATGGTAGATAAACGTCGCCAGTAAAAATGGACTCCTACCTATCATTGCCCTGCTCAGGTTAGGGAGGCTTTTCAGCCTCTGAAATGGCTGAAGCCATCTTCCACAATTTATCGTCCTGGGCCTGAGGTGGGGAAGGCCAACCATGGCGTCTCTCGGCGCTCTAAAACAACTTGCTAGGATTAGCAAAAAAGGCCTCAGGGGGAAAGAGAATTATCTGGTGTTTCCCGTGTTTACATTGTTTCAAAGATGTGTTTCAGACTTTCAGATATAATGTTTTAATGTTTTTTTCAAAGCAGATGTGTGACAGTAAATCATCAGATTTGAATGGACTGCTAATTGCTGCATCGTTGAGGGCGGTTGCAAAGTTCAAAGGCATTGGAAGAAAAGGAGAGCATTATGCATCAGTTATTCTGATCAACTGCAGATCCATGTTGGAGCCAGTGATACCAGATTCCACAGCAGGTATTTCTTCCATCCAAGATTGTCTTGGAAACTATTTTGTATGTTTTTTTTAACAACGATTACAGGACTTCACCTTATTTTCATATTTTTTTTGTCTTCTCTATTTCCAAACTTCGGGATTCTGGGTTCATTTTCTTTGGTCCTTTCAATCCATGCTCTCTCTATCACACACTCTGGATGACTATAATAGCATTTGGTTCATTGACTTGCAATATGGTCCACTAGCACATCTTGTAACATGGTTCTTTTTCTTTGGTCCTTTCAATCCATGCTCTCTCTATCACACTCTGGATGACTAGTAGCATTTGGTTCATTGGCTTGTAATATGGTCCACTAGATCAATCCATGCTTTCTCTATCACACTCTGGATGCCTAGTAGCATTTGGTTCATTCGCTTGTAATGTGGTCCACTAGCTCAATCCATGCTCTCTCTATCACACTCTGGATGACTAGTAGCATTTGGTTCATTCGCTTGTAATATGGTCCACTAGCACATCTTGTAATGGTTCAATGGCTTGTAACATGGTGCACTAGTTCGTATCGAATTTTTACATGTAATCCAATTTTTGACTGTGTAATCCAAAGCTTTTTAATGAGGTCCAGTCGTTTGCACTTTCCCATCTTGTTTCACATCCTAATTTTATTTTGACTCTTTGTGAGGAGGTTAAAAAGGTAGTTGCCCTTTTGGTTATTATTCAGCTAGCATGGTCTTTCTTTTCCAACTCATAACTGTATGCATATCTTCTGCCAGCATGGCCTTTCTTTTCCACCACATAACTGTATGCACATCAGGTTGTGGCACTGGACCTGGATTTTACAAGTACATTTTTTATGCTATATGTGTCATTTATATGGCTTCGTGCACATTTTTCTGCAAATAGATTATGTGCAAATCAGGGAACCTTCATAGCCTGGACTAACATAATCAAGGTTTTAATTGATAACATAGATTGACTTCTTACTCCGATTAATTACCTGCAGGTTTCTACCATTCAGCCATTTTGAAAACATTCAATGCCACTGAAACAGAACCCTTATGGAAGCTTGCAACAAAGATAACCAGAGATGTAAAATGAATCGGTGAAGAACAGGAAGCATTTCACAGATATGGGTGATTTAAACATGCTGATGGCTCAGGCCATGGGTCCACCCCCGCTTTAACTCCTTCAGCATCAATGCGTACAGCACTCCTAACTAATGTGCGTGAGCCTCCCTGCCATGGTGCAGATAAAGAATTAACCTCATATTTAAATGTGAGGGATTGGGTTACCTGCACTTCTATAAATGGAGTTGGGCCTTGTCTTGCACTGTGTCCTGAGTTCAGATATGGCTGCCTTAGGGTTTCCTTTGTATACTGCAGTCCCCTCTTCTCTGCAGAAACCATGCATAAATTGGTGGATGATATATCGTCGATGCTTAACAATCTGGACTAGTTGTAGAAGGAGAGGCTTTATAATCTTTGGATGTAGGGTTTGGATTTACATTTAATTATAGGAGCATGTTTGTCCTTTCTTGTCTTACCTTTGTATACTGCAATCCCTCTTCTCTGCAGAAACCATGCATAAATTGGTGGTTGATATATCGTCGATGCTTAACAATCTAGACTAGTTGTAGAAGCAGAGGCTTTATAGTCTTTGGATGTAGGGTTTGGATTTACATTTAATTATAGGAGCATGTTGTCCTTTCTTGTTTTAAAGAGCTTTTGACATGTAGCAATTGTATGAGAAGTTATTAATTAGCATTCCTTTTGAAAAGCAAAATTCACTGAAGTCTGTATAGCAACATTATAGGTATAGCTTTAATGTTGTTGCTGGCTGATTACTAGCAGTTAAATTTGTCATTGGTTCAGATCCAATTACTTAAAATTTGACAGCAACAACATTAAATGTTCTATTACAGAGTGTTTATTAACCTATGATTATTATACTAAGTAAAAAAAGTCAAACTCAATAAGAAACATGTTTTCAAAATTCACAAAAGTCTTGATAACAACATTGTAGCTACAGCCAACATATGATTGGTATACCAAGTGGAAAGAAGATAACAAACATGTTTTCAAAATATCTGAGAATAATGCACTAGAGGAATTTTCAACTAGTTCATTCATTGAGTAAGCAGAAGAGAAACCAACACCAATGCACACAAAAAATTAACTACGTGCATAAGAACGCTTCAAGCAAACACAGACATTTCATGACGTCATTTATATGCAAAATATTATAAATACTTTTAAATATCTATCCAATTGCCATAAAATGATAAATCCTTCCATGACTGTTTTTTCCCACCTAATTGTTCCTTTGTTCCTTTTCCTGACCTAACGTCCACCCTCCTTCTATAGTCTCGTAGACCTCCGAAAGTGCAGAAGGAGAGTGGAAACTTCTGTAATTTATCTAATGCTAACTGATTTACCTCTGCCTCATTGTCCCACTATAACATATATTTAATGTACTTAACCCTGTTGGTCTTGGTCACCTATGCTTCAATTACGCTTGCAATCTGCTCTTTATGTTTCTGTCTCCTAAGCTTGTTGACTTTCACTGCCTCTAACTATGTGGTTGGATTTTCGTATCAAGACATGCATACAAACTTGACATGAAAGTCAAATTCATTAAAGTTGGATTTGATTTCAGTCTAATTTTGTTGGGAAATAATTCAAAATAAAGTTGGATTAATATTATGTTAAAGTTTGTTTGAAAATAATTCAAAACAAGGATTTTTTACTTGTAAAATCATCAGGTTTTTAATGTGTTTTGAAATTGCAAAATTCTATTTATAAGTGAGAAATCAGAGTTCAAAAATGGAAAATAATATTTTAAGTTTACTATATATATTGTTGTATACTATAACTTATAATAACTAAACACAACTTAGTAGTAGCACATTGAAAATAACAAATGATTATTGGATTTCAATACATTCATCCTATGCAAATTAATATTTTTTATTCAATAATTAATATATTAAGCCTAGTAGCACATGGGGATTCTTTTTAATTCTAGAGGAAAGTATGTAAATGACTTTGCTTGGGACTAGGCAATATTACAAATAATGAAGCGTAAGCGTTGGTAGTGTATCAAGGGTGTGGGGATTCATTTTAATACTAGAGGAAACCGTGTAAATGACTTTGCTTTGGTAGTGTATGAAGGGATACAAAGGGCATAGGCTTAAGAAATCCAAATAATAACAATGGTTGGAGACTTTACTATAGCACAAATTGGCACTTTCTTGTTTGTGACGACAACACCCCAAGATGACACCTAAGTGTCCATGTTCGATCACAATAATAAACTTATCAAAGTGGATGAGCCCCTAATTTGACCCTATTTGATGGTCCACATCCCTTTGAAGAGATCCCAACTCATTTCCCTTTGAAATAAGCAAGTTGCAAGAAAAAATGAGGCCCCATGCAACTTTGTATCCAACAAGGTACGTCCCACACATGTTGCTCTTGAGCAGAGCATGTGGGCCTAAAAAAATGGCCAAAAAAAATATAGAATTTGAAAAAAATGAAAGTTATGACAGTTTCTAGTTAGTTGGTCTTGTTTGCAACCCTCAGAACTATGAACTAGAAACCATCTCAACTATCCCAAACATGTAATAAAATGGGATTAGATGGACCAACCAATGGAGCACACCCATTGAATTGTTATGCTAGAAGAATCTCACCACATTATTGAACACATTGATCCCATCATTCCCTCAGTGACCCCTGCCCCTAAGTATTATTCCCTTAAAGTGTTGGATACATTACCCTCAAATGACCTCCATATTTTGCACATTAGGAGTATTGTATGCAGGATTATAGGTGTTTCAAGAGTAGAGGAACTTGATCGATAGATTCGAAAGGTTCCAAACAACAATGAAGGTAATTGATTGTATTACTTTATTGCATTAATGGAAATTTGCTATCTTTCCCTCTTCCATATGCAAGTGTATTATGTTGAATCATAGATTTGTTGAAAGTTACTTATAATTTGCAAGAATAGTGTTGAAGTTAATTAAAATTGCATATATGTCCTTGTATTTTTTGAGTATTTTCATTAAGGTCAAAATTTTGTGAGGAGGGTATTTGGTGTCTTTGTAGGTGTCAGAATGTTGCAAAGGAGCATATTAAAGGAGCAAAGTGGGAGTAGCGAGGATCAACCATTGAAAAAGGTTCCTCCTTTCTCTATATATCTCCTTCCTTTTTGTTTGCTTAGTGATTTTCCATGAAGAGTAGTGAATATAAGTTGATCCTTTGAGTCCAATTCTGCCTATAGAGAAATCCCTAGGATCAAATTTCATCTATCCCAGTATGTTGGTGACCCGCCCTAGTCATTAGGAATATTTTTCCCATGAGAAAAATTGTGACTCCACTGGTGTAACGTCCCCATGCATTGGTCAAACCGCATAGAGGGGGGATGAACGGATTATGGGTTCTTAAATTAAGCCTGAAGGCCACATACGATCCATAATAGGAAATAAACACATGTGTAGATGCATAATATAAGCACAATGGAATTAAACTCAATCTACACAAATAACACATGCATTTACCGACATAATACATCACATGCATAATCATAGTAGCATTGTAGATTCAAATAACAACAATTAACAGATCAAGCACTGATAATATATAAGAGAATACTTATCTGGAATAAATATCCAAGAAACTAGCTATGTAAGTGCCATTTTCCACCCAACCATAGGTACTATGTCACATATACTATTTATGTTGAGAATCCGCCCCCAAGTCGGGCTATGAGTCCACCAGGGAGAAAGAAAACACCTACAGGTTTATATTTCTTAGCCCACAACCCATTCTTCCCTCCATGCTCAACCAAATTGTTGTGGGTAAAATGCACCTATAGTTGACCAAAAACTGTAGATTCAAGCTTGGCACTTCACGAAACCTAGATTCAAGGTCTCCTGCTTCCGTTCTCCAAAGATCCCAGCCTCTAAGCAACTGTGCTAGGGTTTACCAAAAATGAAGCACAAGAGAGGGGGATGAGGGTCTCCATTCCTCCAGCATAACTTTGTAATTGGGCTTGGTCCCCTCACATGGCCCTTCTACCCTCCTTATATAGTCAGTGAGGAAGAGGAAAAGAAGTTACAACCACTCAAGAGGTTTCCCAACCAACTTAACTTGCTCGAATTTCGAGATTTTGACCAAAACAGGGGTGTACGCTACTCTAGAGTAGACAAAGTCGCGTACACATGGCAATGGGCGCTACTTTAAATGAGACAAAGTCGCGTACACACACTACTATTTCAACAGTGGAGTCGCGCTCATATTGAAAAATGGCCAAAAATAGGCTTTTCTGCTCATTTTCAGGAGATGGTTTGGTCTGGAAAAATGTTCCTAAGGGTCATATACATCAAATGGGTCAAGAATAAGGTAATTTCAACCATTTTTGGTGTCCCAAATGACTCCTCCATCCACAAATGTCCTGTTTGTGTGACTTAACTTGATCTCAAGAAGTGTCGTCATGCGACCAAGGGAAGCAAGTGTCGTCACGGACGGAGAGGTGTCATTTCAAGCTATAACAGATGCCCCCTAATGTATGAGATCAGAGGGAGTACGGGAAATGATGGCCAAAATACATTATAAATAAAAAAGAGTTGAATCGTGGAGGAACGGAGAAACCAAGAATCATAGGCTCAAATGAAGTACCTAAAAGCAAAGGCAATGTCAGACAAACTTATCCTTGGGGTAACTGTCCATGTTCAAATAGTGAACATGACCTCCAAGAGGATACAATAATGATCCAAATACTGATGCATATATCATGGCCACTAAAATACAAGCGTGGATCCATGAAGAACATAAGTGTAAACATAGCCACATAAATACAAGGTGGATCTATGTCAAAACTGGAGAACATAGCCATAGAGAACAAGCTGGATCTATGTCTCATCAAGAGCCAAAAAGAGTGTGGCTCAGTCTTGCGCAACTTGGGCGATAACATAAATGAGGTGATGCTATCGAGGATCCCAAGGTCTTCATCCAAAAACAACCCAAGGTACAAACCTATCCATGCGAATAAATGAGTTGTTGTCGAACATGGGAGGTATCGTTTGATTACCGGTCATTGATGTATACCGTTAACAAACGCGAGGGTGTCCACCAATAATGAAAATGGAACCCAAGGTACCTAGTACATTCAAGCAAGTGTGAATAGATGGTCTTGCCGTCGAACACTTGAAGAATCCATTGGATAGGAGACATTGATGTATTCCCATCTATCCAATAGTGAGGGAAACTGCCACTAATGACTGCAATCCCCAAGGTACTAACCGAAACTCTAAACTTCATTCCCAGAGTACAATGAGTTGAAGTCGATGGGAAGAAGTCCGTTGGAAGGGAGGCCTTAATGCATCCTCCATCATCCAACACGAGGAACACTCAAATAGGGATGAGCTGATTTGGAGTAGGACTAAACACATGATGAAACATACTGACACGAAGGAATGGCCAACACATGAGGTCAAGGCAATTGCAGAATGGCCGACACAGATTGTATCCTTGAACAGTGAGCACGACACAAGAGTGACTTAGGCAGCTTTGAACACAAATGGACCACGATGCAAGTCTGCAATGTAGGAGACATTAACAGATTCTCCATATGATTGGAAGACTAACCAAATGGAGGAGTAGGAACTCTGAGATCAGGTTTATCCTAAGGCCAACACTAGAACCCAACTTGTTTGATAGACTCAAAACAGGTGCTTTGTTCAAGGAGATAATTGACTTGCTGCCATCATCTTTTTCATTTTTTAACAAGCTTGAGAAAGAACTAAAGCATGCTCGACGGTATTTTCATATTTAAGGAGTCTAGAAAACCTAGAAGAAAACTCCATACACCTATCCGTGGATTTTATATCGAGCCCGGATTGGTCTGTGCTCGGCGGTGTTTTCTTGCTTATAGAGTTGAAAAACTTAAACAGTCCTCTACTTACCCTCTCGTGGATTTCACATCGAGCCCGAGTAGGTGAATGCTCACTTGGTATTTTCATGTTATAGAGCCTGAAAACCCTAAAGAGAGGCTCCAAAAGGTCCTTTTTCATACATTTAGTCTCCTCCCCCCGAAAAGTATAAAACAATGAAAGGAGAACTCTTCTAGCGCATACAGAGTATACCTAGAGTATACCTTTTCCGTAAATTATCCACCAAGGCCCGTAAAGGGGTAATTCTATACCTAAGTGGATGTCGGTTCAGTTATTTAATGAGCCCGAAAAGACAACTATGCTCGGCAAACTTTTCCTATTTAAGGAGTCTGAAAAGGGCTTAAAAGAACTCATCAGGGATCTTTTCCGTAAAGGTTTAACGAGTTCGGAAAAGTAAACTCATGACCTCCTTACTGTTTTTAATGAGCTCAAAGGAGATACAGAAAATGCTCACAACTTCCTTCTACTATTTTTAATGAGCTCGAAGTGAATATGAAAGAAATGCTCATAGCCTCCTTACTGTTTTTAACGAGCTCGAAGTGAAAGCAGAGAAATGATCGTAACCTACTTACTGTTTTTAACGAGCTCGAAGTAAAAGAAGAATGCTCGTAACCTACTTACTGTTTTTAACGAGCTCGAAGTAAAAGAAGAATGCTCGAAACCTACTTACTGTTTTTAACGAGCTCGAAGTAAAGGTAGAAGAATGCTCGCAATGGGAGGAGACGAGTGTCAGGGACATGCAAAACTAGCTTTAAGCGCATGGAACAAAGCTATGCCTAATGCAAGGAACATGAGCAAGATAAGTACACTCAGGGTGTGTCTCCTCCAGGTAAGAGGTGTCAAATTGTGAGGTAAAAATGATACATGGCTTAGGAGAAATGAGATCAGAGATGGAGATTATATAACGAGCTAAAAGCGTGGAAGCCGGCTTCAGGCTCATTAGCGCAAGCGGGATCATAATAGATGCATATGCAATTTGAACACAAAGATGGTAGCCTTATCAGGGATGGCCAAAAATATATGAGGAAGAAAGATATGAGGCTTCTTCTCAAAGTCATGGTAAATCTAAAAAGGCTCCCAAGCCTATGAGAAAACTTAGCATGGGCACCAGAATGGCATAAGGGTGCTGACTAGGGTGACCCATGTTAGGTAGGCTCTGCTGTCGGACTGGTGCACGATGCATAAAGAGATGGCTAACACACCAATATCCAACAGGTTCGACCCTATGGCAAATTCGGATGGCAAAAGGTTCAAATGCAACATAACAGCGAGGAAGCTTAAACCTATATGAAAGGTCCAAATATACCTGACATGGTCGCACAAGGTGTCGAAAAGGACCAGTAAGAAAGTATACATCCAGCTAAGAATCCTGTCTCCAAGAAACATTAGTACCAGGACCATATCTTAAACATATGTAAAGAAAGACCCGATACAAGTCACTGTGGTAGAAATACTTTCAACTTCACTATCATCAACAACAGGCATAAACAAGGCAGAGTTTTCAAATGAAGACTCTATGGTACCCAAGCCCGAGGACTTACAATCAACAAGGTCAACTTCAGGATGAAGATCAAAGTTGAAGGACATGATGGAATTTGCAGAAACAAATTCATCATCACGGGAGTTGAAAATTCTAGAAGCAGAATCAAACTCAGTAGGAACACCGATTTGCGGATCTATAGGAGAGTCCAAAGACTCAACAATAGGAAGATCATACTTTAAGGTCAAACCAGGTTTGGACATAACTGCGACTGGATCAACATCCAAATGAATAGCAGACTGTACTATAGACTCTAGGAAAACTTCATCGGAAGGAAGTATATCATCCCAGATAGAATACATATCTAAACATTCAGATGGAGGTGTCACTTGGTCAAAAGTTGGGACCAAGTCCCGAGAAGGTAAGCATGAATTAAGAGACTTCTTCTCAGTAGCATTTGAACTCAAGGAACAATATGCCACAACATTCCCATGTGACATAGTAGTGCCTAATGACGATGGATCCGACTGGTCTACAGTTGGGTAATAAGGAGGATCAACGAATGCAAGCTAGTTGATGGTGAAAATGTTTTCGTTATGAGGGAAATGCATCACACGAAAAAGCGTAGACACCACAGCATGCATAGCATAAATGTAATCATGCCCGAGGATCATATCAAAGTCCATAGGGTCCTTTAAAACCATAAAATCAACTAAGACTATTTTTTTACCCAAAGTAACAGGTTCCTGATGGAGGAATCCAAATGGTTCACTAGGTCTTTTATTGAAGGTCAACGGCCAATTAACAGCTGGAATAACATTAGGGAAACCCAAATCTCTCCAAGCATAAGTGGATAAGATACTAACAGAAGCACCTTCATCAACTATGCATCGATCAACCGTATGGTTCCCGATATCAACCTTTATCTGGAAAGGTGTCGAAGAAGGAAGACGAGGCTAGGCTAGACTATTCCAATCAAAGGAAACAATCGTAGGGCTTGGTAGGGGTTCACACGGCACAGATGAAGTGCCCCCTTTTTCAGGAACATCCAAACTGGTAATGCAGAAGACTTCCGCAGTAGGTGCATCAATCTCTGAAGGACTGATGGGATCGGTCGAAGATTGCATCGATTCAATCACTTCACTCTCCGAAGGAAGAGTGGGGTCAACCAAAGATTGCATTGGTTCAACCACTTTATCAACCAAAGGTTGATCTGACTGCAAAAAATCTATAGAAAACTCAGGAACAGAGGTTCCTTTAGACATGGACCACACTCTTCGTGCTTCTGGAATGGCAGGGCATCGGTGAGTAAGGTGATCTCTCTTACAAAGTTTACAAGGGAACTTTGGTTTCCGTCCTATATGTTTAGACTCCTTGACAACATCAGTACTCTCAGCATAACTAGCATTTGCTGACAGCTTGCCCCCAGCATGACTCACAGAGGCTGGTTGCTCAGAAGCAGAAGACTTTTGAACTAAGGGACCACACTTTTTGCACTTCTGGAAGTGCAGGGCACAAGTAAGTAAGGTGGTCTCCCTCGCAAAACTTACAAGGGAACTTAAGCTTCTGTTTGTTGGGTTTGTCGACAATGTCAACTCCCTCAGCATGACTTGCAGTGGCTGATCTGGTGTCTCTAGTATGACTCATAGGAACTGGTGACTTGTCATTAATATGACTAGTATTGATCAATGACATGTCCTCAACATGACTGGCAGTGGTTGAAGACAAGCTTTCAGTATGATTTTCAGTGACTAAAAGTTTTCTCCCAGCATGACCTCCAGAGGCTAGGTAGGTGCCCCCTACATGATTTGCAGAGGCAGGGTGCTTGCCCCCAACATGACTTACAGAGGCTGGGTTGCTGCCCCCTTGTTTTGGCATCTTCTTCCCATTCTTCCTCCGTCTATTCCTTTTAGACTGCTGGTTACTTGTATTGCTACTTTCGCCACATGAGGTAGAAGGAGGAGGACAAGATGTTACTGGAAAGGGAGGCACAGGGTTCTGATGCTCTTGATTTGAGGTGCTCACAAAAGAAGCGTCAGGATCATGCAAGGCATTCGGAGTGGAAAACAACCAAACCGGCAGCCCAATAGTGAATCTAGGAAGATTCAAAGTAGCCATTAAGGGAGCACCAATGTTTCCAATGAATGGAACAGCACAAGGATCCCCCGGAATAGGGGTACCCTGATTGGAACTCACCGAAATGCTAGACATAGTTTCCTGCTCAAATGAATAAGAAGTTCTCTAAGGCAAACTATAAAAAAAAGTAGCATAAAGAGCACACCACTAAAAAAGGTCCTAGGTAAATCAAACCAGGAAAACAGATGCCTTCCGGAGAAGAGTCTGGGATGATGAGGGCCCAGAACAGATCAACAAAGGAAGAAAGACAGTTACCCGAGGTCCACAATACAATGACTAAGCGTGCAAGCACTGGAATCACCCAACCGCCCTCCCAAAGACCTGCAAGGGATTTCCTCCCACGTCTGTCTTAGGTACAGCAGATATACCCTCCGCTGTCACCTGTGTATGAACCTAGAGTCAGATACTAAGGATACCACAACACCGAAAACTCATGGGGGAATAGTCACCGGTCGAATCAGAAAGCGTGGGCAGGGTAGCTAAGCCCGAAACGCGAAAGAGTCCCCAATACACAATCCGATCCTGGCGTATACTCGAACAGAAAGTAGGAGGAGTATTCCCAACAATCTGATCTTGCAATGACCTACTGCATAGATCCCAGGCAAGTTTTGAGTGAGGTGGGTTTACCTATGATAGTCTCACTACGATTTTTGCGTAATGTGTGATCTTGGGTGGTTTAAGGTGTTTTAAACCCAAGATCCTAACCAAGACTAGTTGGTGTAGTGTAACCTAGAAAAGAAAATGTTGCTAGTACATTTTATTAGAGTTCATTTTAAAGGTTACTTGCTTACTCAAAAAGGTAGTGGGTGTGTGAGAGTGGTTAAAATAAAGATAGAGTACTGAAAATGAAATATTTACCACCAAACAAATCTTTTCTTTTCAATGCAAGTCTTAAAATTCTGATCTAGAATTCATGTGCAACTGCAATTTTTTAATCTTTCGAATGCAAAAAGGTAAAAATAAAGTCTAAATGTACAAAAATAAACTCAAAACCTAAGAATGCAGCTACTCAAGCAACTAGGTATGCAAAAGAAAACTTGTTCTTTTTGATGCAAAGCACTCTAGAATCTTTTAAGCCACTTGCAAGGTACTCTATTCAGAAGATAAATCAAAATTCTTTATGCTTTTCAAAGGTAAGAAACAAAACTGAAACTAACGTACTATCAAAGCAAAGCAAAGAAACTTTCAGGTTCTCTTTATGAAACAGTAAAAGCTACCAAATATGACTTTCAAATTCTTATTGATGTAAGCATGTTAAACATTGGGAAAAGAGTACAAAAACTACTTTTAGACCCAAACGAAGCAAATGACCTACAAAGAATTATGGTTTGGTAAAGTCAGGTCTGCAGATAACAATGCAAACAAGGTCTTGAACAACAGCCAAAACACTTGAGCTTTCACTACAAAAGAAAAACTAAAAGCATAAGGGAGGATAAGAAACCAACCTAAAAGAGATATTTCACTCAAATAGATACAAACAGGGTCAAGAAGACTCAATAGGTTTCAAATCCAATGGAAATGGGGTAAGCAGGTTCAGTCAGACACAAATTAGGGTACAAAACACCAAACGGGTCCACAACCCCCCAACTTGGGTCAACAAGCCCCAAAACTTTCCAAACAAGCCCAAATTGATCAAAAGAGGTTCAAATGATGAATGTAAGATCAGTACAAGGATGGGAGACCACTTACAGGGGTTTAACTCAGACCTAGGGTCATCAGGGACCCCAAAAAATGCAGCCACAGCCCCCAGATTTGGGTCCACAACCCAAAAACTCAAAAAATCAAACCTAGATTTTGAGCGCTACTGTGTATGAAGGAAAATAGCGCTCATAGCAGTATGGGCGCTACTGTGCAGAGGAAAAGTAGCGTATGGGCGCTACTGTGTGGTACAAACAGTAGCGTACAAGAAAAAAAGTCTAAAAAACGGGGTTAAAACCCCCAAACTGGGTCCACAAAGGTTTGCAAGGGCTAGGAAGGGTCTGTAAAAAGCCCAGGAGGGTCAAACACAGCCTACTAACTGATCCTAATCAAGAAAATGAACAAAGACCATCAAACAGAACTGAAGAAATGACCTTGGATACCCCTAAGCAGTTAGGCTTTCCCCAGCGGAGTCGCCATTCTGTTGTGGGGAAAATGCACCTATATTTCAGGGGAGAAACTACCAACTTACGGTGATAAAGATAGACTTACAAGCATTCTGCAAGTACAACAAATAAATGAAGATATTAGGGTTTAGAGATGTAGGCACCTCATTCAGAAGGTTGATCCTAGCTTTGCCTCCCTCGCTCTTCAATGCTTATCCAGTGTTGCAATGCCCAGACCTGCAAAACAACTTGATACCTTTCTCAAATACATTTGACTACATATATAATACTGATATCCATAATAGAAAGAAGACATCAAACTACAATCAAACAGTAATCAAATCCAAGATACATTAATAGGTCAACACAATATTTACATAGCATTCAAGTTGGATTGATTAGCCAATCACATGGTCCAAATAAGAAAATTATACATCATTTGCATAATTTGGTTCAATATATTCCAGGGGTCAAACCGGGGGTATTACAATCCACTCCCCCTTGGAATAACACCGATCTCGGTGTTCAATTTATTCCCAACAAGGTTCCAATGTCATTAGGGTAGCATTCTTCCCAAATTTTAGCATCCATCATCTACCCTCACTAGATGGATCCATTATCTCACATGTATCATACACATACAGTTACCATGAGATGTCATCATAAAATTTCAATCACAATTTCAAATTTGTTTCATACAGAAACCAGATTCACAACTATGAGATCCTCCTCATAATGTTTGGCTCTTGCAATCCATAGCACATGGTATTCCTACAATGTGTCCTCCTAACACAATTTACAAACAACCAAATAGTCAATAACATTAATAACCAAATTCAAATTTGAATTTACAATTCTATCTTCTATAGAAATTAGATCTATTTAGCCATGAGACCATCCTTATATTTTTGGCTCTTGTAAGTGGTACCACTATGTCCCATATGGATTTCTACTTGCTTCCATCACCTGGAAATCCACCTACAACATATCCTCTTGACACAATTCTATATCAGCCAAATAGTTGTTCACAATCATTAGCAAAAAATTCAAGTATAGAATATACAAATCCGTTCCCTACGGAAATCAGATTTCACAACCATGATATCCTTCTCATAATGTTTGGCTTTTTGCACATGGTATATCCCGGTCTTTATTATGTACTTACACGCATTTCCATATCCAATACAATTTTACCTACAATCTAAAACCTTCCAAATAGCCAAATATGTTGTGAGTATCTATGCAAGTAGTATTTTCATTGCAACATTTACAACAGTCGTTGAAGTGATCTCAGTATTATAGCACACAATAATTCAAACACCATCAGTTGTTAATAATGAAATACATTTACTTTATGTGCATCACTATCACAACAAAATTACAAGATACGTAATTAAGTAAAACTTCAAATACTGGTGACTACATAGTCATATCCTTTCATGCGACTCAGTCCCCCCAATAGAAATTACGGCATCCCATTAAACATGACTACTTTCTTCATGCAATTATTTCCCCTACATCCATAGTAGCTCATGAAATGACTTCAGAATTGCCAAAAAATATATCATTTTATCCATTGGTGAATTGCAATCAAATATATGAGTCAGGACCATTCATTTCCATAATGCATTGAATATCACATACATACCAATTTATAATTATTAAAATATGGCTGAAGGGACTCTTACCCAATTTCACTTTAACACTTATGCAATCAGCATAAATAAAACATGACTTGCATAGCCGTCATCAATGTCTCTAGTGTTACCCGATCAGTTGATGCAAAACACCAATGGGAAGTCCTTGATACGTCGCCACGTGTCCCATCAGGACTTCTCCATCGGGAATCTCTTTGGTGTACACTAATGCCAACTTTGACACCATACCTCTGATATGTCGATCTTGATATGATATCGGTATTCTTCTATCAGAATTTAACTCCGATGCTCTTTGGACACCTTGCCTATTAACCCTTCAGCCTCAACATCAATCAAATAATTGAGCAGCTGTCACCTCGCCCAATATCTCAGCGAACAACTGATATTTCTTCTCCTTGCTCTTATGCGGATGGATGCACTATGTTCAAACTTCTTCTTATATGCAAAGCCTGTGATGGCGCCCAAAATTCTAAGGGTCATTGCACTTGGGCCTAAATTCTCCTGAGCTTGCAATGGTGCCCCATATCCATGATTCCAAACTTTGCACAATGGTCATGCATCATCACTTGGCCCCTTACCAAGGATTACACAATTCGTCCACCAACCTATTGATTGTACATTTGTTTCATAGCCCTTCTTCCTTAGGATTTCGGTGATGTGCAACATCACCATCCACATATTCAACCATGCTTCTATTGACTCTAATCCTTCAACTATTACCAACATCAATAATTATCATCAACCACAATAATTCATTACAAGGGATTCATTGCACATGTAAAAACCATACCACCTTCACTAGTACACAATATCATGTGCATGCACAAGCATATTCACATGCACCATGCATTATCTCCTAAAATTCCTGCTAGTGCATAGGAATTCCATCTATCTAATCTCTTGCATTTTCAAGATTCCTATGCCAAAATTTTATGTATATAAACTCAAAAAATATAAATATAACATCAAGATATGAGTCAAGGAATTCTACCTTTACAAGTCCTCATCATAACTTGGAATTCCTCTTCCACATCATAGTTTATCCAATTCATGGCCCTCTTTATCAATTTTTCCTTATGGATATCATTCTCGAGTTTCTGCTACAACCATCTATCAACCTTTTGTAGCTATCCTTGGTCATTACAACAGATTTGATTGCATTCTGTTCACATTTCCTTGCTACTCGAATTGCTTTGAGCATTTCTGACAAGTCTACTTCTTCCTTTCTTGGGATTTATAACACTTTAACAGTGTTTCAATTGATTCCATTCCTACCCCATATGGAGTCTTTTTAAGGTCCATTATATGTCCTCATGTCTCATTCAATTACGATAGTTTCTTTGCTTTCCTATGAAAATATTTTCCACAATTCTGAACCACACAAATTCACACACAGGAATGCCTCGGTCCCTAACTGGAAGCCTTTCCATATTGACCAGTCTATCATTATCACACACACACACACATTATTTCCCTTTCCATTCTCAAGCCCATTCCCCCTCCATCCATATCTTTCTCCACTTTTCTCCATCCATCCCTCACCATACCTTCTCTCTCTCTCATCTTTTATCACTCCCTCATGTTATCTTTCCCTCACCATATCCCCATATCCCCATCACTCAATCTCTCTCACACACACTTTATGTCCCTTCCCCCTCCTCTCTCTTTCTCTCTCTCTCTCTCTCTCTCTCTCTCTCTCCATCACCACCACTCTCTACATGTTTCCCACCAACACTTTTTGTCCCTCCCTTCCTATCTCTTTATTTCGTCCCATCCCCGTATATCTCTCGCTCCCTCTAAATCCATTCCTCCCCATTGTCCATCTCCCTCCCTTGCTCTATGTCTCTCCCCCCCTTGCATTCTTTCTTTCTCTCTCACATCCCCTTTGCCTCCATCCATCCCCCCTTGTCACTCAAGTCTCACTTTCAACTTCTAACCCTATACCTCTTCGGAACCTCTTCTACTCCTAATAGTGCTCTCAAGATCCACTTCCCTTCACCCCTGTAGCCCATCATATTCTCATTCCCTTCATCTCTCCCCACTCAAGCTTCCAACATCCTTCTAATCCCTTGACCCTTTCCCACCCCTATTAAAAATATTAACCACAGATTCCCTTGACCCTTCCCCACCCCTTCTCAAATATTAACCAAAAATGCCCTTGAGTCTTCCCCACCCCCTTTCAAGTATTAAACATAGATTTTATAGTTTACATAACGCGCACGTGTTATGTAGTTATATAACGCGGTCGTGTTATTAAATTTTGAAAGTGTTGCAATATTTTTTGAAATTAAATAGAACGCATACGTGTTTGTTAGAGCCTAAACCAACCCTACTCACTTGCTCACATGTCAACCGTAATCCTATGTGTATGCTTTGGAGTTTGCTTTGGTAATACCAAACCTATGCTATGGTAATGATAAACCAAAGCTAATTGGGTATATTTCTTCCAGTTTATGGAGAAGCCTGTGCTTAGCCACTCGTTACAGTATGCTACACACAGTCATTTTTTACGAAATCTTAAACACAAATAACATTTTTTCTGCAGATTCCAAATATGTAACTTTTATTTAAAAATAATATTTTTTCCTATTTTCTTTCAATTTCTTTCGTGTCCTACCTCCTTAACTCGTGAAACACACTGTTAGTGTTTATTCCATAACTTTTTCAATTCTTGATCATTTCAAAAAAAAATTGTATGGTGCACAAGTAGACACTAACCTCCATGTTCTATCAAAAACCCATTTCATGATTTTTGCATTAAGACCTTCAAAGGCCGCACCCACAAAAGACATACTATTTTTGAGGTTTGATCACTTAGACAATTATAAAAGAATTATAAAATTACTAATTTAATTTTCGAAAAATAATGGCACACTAGTGCTATATGTTCTCTACATGCATGCCCATTTTTGTAGCTTGATTCCATCATTTAGGCCCTCAAAGGCTACACCCACAAAAACATATACCTTATCATTTGCCTGAAAAATAAAAAGTGTCTGTTAGGAAAAATGAAACTTGACATAGCTATGCAAATTTTCAATTCATAAAAGTTATATATTTGGAAACGTGATTCAATTTCCTACATTTCATCCTTTTTACTTAATGCAATATATTTTGCGTAAGTATCTCAAAAAATCCAAGTAAGTTGAGGGATGCCTGATTTTTCAGTTTTCTATTGCATCTAACACGCCAAAAGTGACCCTCATTAGCTTGCACTGCTGTTGTGGAGAAAATGCACCTATAGTTCAGGGGAGAAACTACCAACTTACGGTGATAAAGATAGACTTACAAGCATTCTGCAAGTACAACAAATAAATGAAGATATTAGGGTTTAGAGATGTAGGCACCTCATTCAGAAGGTTGATCCTAGCTTTGCCTCCCTCGCTCTTCAATGCTTATCCAGTGTTGCAATGCCCAGACCTGCAAAACAACTTGATACCTTTCTCAAATACATTTGACTACATATATAATACTGATATCCATAATAGAAAGAAGACATCAAACTACAATCAAACAGTAATCAAATCCAAGATACATTAATAGGTCATATTTGGAAAGAGAAGAACGTCTAATCTTTATTAATGAATGAAAGCAAGTATATAAAGTTATACCTTCCTTCAAGCTTGGCACTTCACGAAACCTAGATTCAAGGTCTCCTGCTTCCGTTCTCCAAAGATCCCAGCCTCTAAGCAACTGTGCTAGGGTTTACCAAAACTGAAGCACAAGAGAGGGGGATGAGGGTCTCCATTCCTACAGCATAACTTTGTAATTGGGCTTGGTCCCCTCACATGGCCCTTCTACCCTCCTTATATAGTAAGTGAGGAAGAGGAAAAGAAGTTACAACCACTCAAGAGGTTTCCCAACCAACTTAACTTGCTCGAATTTCGAGATTTTGACCAAAACAGGGGTGTACGCTACTCTAGAGTAGACAAAGTCGCGTACACATGGCAATGGGCGCTACTTTAAATGAGACAAAGTCGCGTACACACACTACTATTTCAACAGTGGAGTCGCGCTCATATTGAAAAATGGCCAAAAATAGGCTTTTCTGCTCATTTTCAGGAGATGGTTTGGTCTGGAAAAATGTTCCTAAGGGTCATATACATCAAATGGGTCAAGAATAAGGTAATTTCAACCATTTTTGGTGTCCCAAATGACTCCTCCATCCACAAATGTCCTGTTGTGTGACTTAACTTGATCTCAAGAAGTGTCGTCATGCGACCAAGGGAAGCAAGTGTCGTCACGGACGGAGAGGTGTCATTTCAAGCTATAACAACTGCCCCTTAAGGTTTATGTCACGTTGTGATGCTTATCAAGGCTTATGTTGTATTGTGTTGTTCATCTAGGGCTATGTCGCATTGCGACGATTCCCAAGATGTGAAATTTGACGTTCATTAAGGTTTGTGTCGCATTGTGATGCTTATCAAGGCTTATGTTGCATTGTGGCATTCACAAAGGGTTATGTCACATTGCAACGATGCCCACGATGTGAAATTTGACGTTCATTAAGGTTTGTGTCACATTGTGATGCTTATCAAGGCTTATGTTACATTGTGGCGTTCATCAAGGGTTATGTCGCATTATGACGATGCCCAAGATGTGAAATTTGGCGTTCATCAATATTTATGTCGCATTGTGATGTTTATCAAGGGTTATGTTGCATTGTGGCATTCATCAAGCGGTAGATGTGACATATTCACAATGTGAAATTTGACGTTCATCAAGGTTTATGTCGCATTGTGGTGTTTATTAAGGGTTACGTTGCATTATGGCATTCATCAAGGGTTATGTCGCATTGCGACAATGCCCAATATCTGACACATATGCTGACACAACCCAAGATGCGACATATTCACAATGTGAAATTTGATGTTCATAAAGGTTTGTGTCACATTGTGATGTTTATCAAGGCTTATGTTGCATTGTGGTGTTCATCAAGGGTTATGTCGCATTACGACGATGCCCAAGATGTGAAATTTGATTTTCATCAAGGTTTATGTCGCATTGTGATGTTTATCAAGGGTTATGTTGCATTGTGGCATTCATCAAGGGTTAGGTGCAACATATTCACAATGTGAAATTTGACATTCATCAAGGTTTATGTCGCATTGTGGTGCTTATCAAGGGTGTTTGGCTTGGTTTTGCAACCAAGCTTTGTGCAATGGGCACCTATCAACAAGTGATAGCAGTTTCAAATATTGAAAGCAAAAAACAATTATAAATCTGAATCTAACATGTGCATATAACAATAAACTTGAAAAGATCTAAGAACAAGAACAAGAAATAAAATAAAAAATAACTTTTGTATTATGATACCTCAAATGGTGAGGATGTTGTGGTGTTGAGCAGCTCCAAGGGTGAGATGCTCCAGGCTCCAATGGTCTCTTCTCCAAGATTGCTACAATGGTCAAGAACTCATGAGAGATTTTGACAGCATGAGGATAGGATGATGGATGGATGGAAAGTGAGGAGCCCCTACCACCTTTTTATAGTTTTTGGTGGTGGGGAATACCATTATGGTTTTGAGGAAACCAATGGTATTGACCAACATGGTTTAGGTACCTTTTCCCTCATTTTTTCTTTTTTGAATATTTTGAATATTTTTATTCCCTTTTTAATATTTTTGGGAATTCTGGACCCTTTTTGAGGGTTTTTTTTATGTTTTTTGAGAAAAAATATTCATTTTGAGGGGGAAAAGGGGTGTATTATGGTCATTTGGTGACCTTTTGGTGGCTTTAGAGGCTCAAATGGTGGAAAAGTGGACAAGTGGGTCATGTAAATAAGGAAATGAGCTAGTGAGCACTTTTAGGGTGTTAACAGATTTCCCCCTGATGTGTGAGGGCAGGAGCTCATCGTATGGCCGATAGACATCATAGTTCTTTTGTCTTTTTCCTGGGGTTTGGGGAAGCGAAGAGACCGGTTGGAGACTGGATCAACAGCCCTTGGAAGCTGCAAAAACAAAAAATATTACATGGCCTCAATATGAATGAGGAATAATCTCTGATAATGGACGAGGCGGGCATACCCATGCTCGTATCAAGACATAACAATTAGTCCCAAGAAGGGGGACCTAAATAAGACATAAAAATCTGCTGGTACATCATAATGGTCCAAAGGTGACACTATTTTGGGATGTACTCATGATCATAACATGACTGATCTCAATAACTGATACACTGGAATAAAGCTACAACCGTTCTGAATAAGGTCTCAGAAGGGTTGATGAACTGCTGAAGCTGAAGGTGTCCAACATCTGTAGGGACTTAATGAATGTGAGTCATCTCTGAGAAGTACATGTAACTGTATACTCGAGGGAGTATAAAACTAGGGTACATCGGAATACTGTCGCCATGCGCAACCTGGATATCTATAGGAAAAAATGTAACTGGTTGTTTCCATAGGTAGACTCTCAAATGTGGAAGAGTCAGGTGGTATCGAGGTCTTCAACAAATAACTGAACGGACCAATACCCTGTGCGAGTCTCAACGATGCGATCAAGGTGTTGAATTCGAGCATGTGAGAAACAACCATTTGGAGAGGCACTGAGGACTCTTCTCGAAATGATTCGTAGGCACTCATCATAAATGGTGATAAGTCCAAGACATAGGGACCTCTAGATGTATCCTCTGGAATAAATTTGGGTGTCGTCGATAGAGGGAGACCATCGACTAACAAGGCAATGATGTTTCCTTGATAGGAGCACGAGGTGTAGAACTGAAGTGTGGTAGTACTGACGGTAGGACTGACATACTTGTGGGGATGGGAAGTAACTGGGGTCATAGAGTGGGTAGACTCAAATTTCCTTTGTTCAGAGCATGATGACATGGTTGACCTGGCAGCGTAGGGAACTGACTTGTAGGTGCGAGGATCATAGCTTTTAAGGACTGAAGGGTATGTATTAACTCTGGGGGGGGGGGACGAGCTAATGGGTGCTATCGATGGATTCTCAGGGTGACATACTGCAGAATACTCTGAACAAAGGAGACCAAAATGGGGAAGCTTCCATATGAGTAGACGTGATCTGTTGTGGCACCGAGAATCACCATTGGGTCCTTCTTCGTAGTTTTAATGAGCTCCAAGAAGGGATAAAAGTGTGCTCTGAAATGGTACTGTCCTGTGGATTTTGTGAGCCCAGGATTGTGAGCCCAGGATGGTGATTGCTCGTGGTCGCTTTCATGTTTAGAGAGTCTGAAAGCGGTAAGTGGACTCCATTGGTTTTCTTTTTCGTAAGTTAGTCTCCAAGGCCCGAAAAAGCATAAAATGATGCAAATGGAGAACTCTTCTAGCCGATGTGACTAGAGTATTCCTTTTTCGTAATTAGTCTACAAGGTCCGGAAAAGGGGTAAACTTATACTAGGTAGAAGCCCTTTCAGATAAGTTTAGCGAGCATGAAAGGAAGCAAGATTGCTCGACAATCTTTTCATTGTTTTAGGAGTCAGAAAAGAGCTTAACAGAAACTCCCTAAGTGCCTTTTTCGTAAAAGGGATTGCTCGGCCCGAAATAGGGGTAAAACTATACCGAACAAAAAGGGATTGATGAGAGCAAGAAAAGGTTTCAAGCATCGTCATGAGTGCGGAATACTGAATCCGGTGACATAAAGATTGTCAAAAAAGGGGCAACGACCAATGTGGCACGCAAACCGAGGTAATGAGTGGTATTTTGAAAAAATGCCCAAAAATTATGGGGTGAAAGTGAGAAATGATCTCAAGCATCATCACGAGTGCGGAAAACTGAATCCGATGATATCAAACTTGTTGAAAATGGACGACGGCCGATGTGGCACGCAAACCGAGGCGACGAGGGGGCATAGGAAAAAATGCCTGAAAAATATGGGCGTGAGAGCGAGAAATGATCTCAAGCATCATCACGAGCGCGAAAAACTGAATCCGATGATATAAGACCTGTTAAAAATGGAGTACGGCTGATGTGCCACGCAAACCGAGGCAACGAGGGGGCATGGGAAAAATGACCAAAACTCCTGGACGTGAGAGCGAGAAATGATCTCAAGCGTCATCATGAGCGCGGAAAACTGAATCTGGCAATATAAGACTCGTCAAAAAATGGAGAACGACCAATGTGGCACGCAAACCGAGGCAACGAGGGCATGAAAAAATGGTCAAAAAATGGACCTAGTGAAAACAGGAAAAGGAAAGAACTATCATGAAGTTCTCACTGTGCTGATTCCAACGGTACCAACGGTTTGAGGAACGGACGTGGTATGATACCGCAATGGTTGTTTGAAAAATGGTGAAATTTCTATAAATAGGGTGTGGGACCCATATGACGTGTCATTGTTACGTGTGATTTTGGCATAGCAATCAGAGCTCTTTCTTGATTTCCGGGAGATTTGACCGTTGGTTTTCGATTCCTTGAGTTTCAGGTAACCCTATTCGCCTTAGACTTTTTAATTATGTCTTTTTTGGTTAGCGGCGGGCCCCTGAAGGCCGCGAAATTCCATGTTGGCCTTCCAACGTGGAATATTGCAGGTTTCGTGACTTTTTCCGTGATGAACATCGCGGGTTCGGGGCTGACAGTCGCGATGTTAATCGCGGCTGTCGGGCTGAAAGTCGCGATGTTCATCGTGACTATGGGGTTGATAGTCACGATGTTCATCGCGACTGTGTGGTCAATACCCGCGATGTTCATCGCGGGTTCTTGGATGAAAGCCGCGATGGCATTTTTTGAAAAATTTTCTCCGATTATTAAAAATTTCTTTGTTTCTTGGCAGGATGTTGAGGAGACCATTGGTGTCATGGCGAGAGTGAGAGATGGAGGAGGATTTGATGATTTGGATTCAGACCGATCAGGGGGTCCGACAGGCTCTGGCTGTGAGTGGGCTCCTGAAGTTCGCTCAGATTCCTCCGATGTGTTCAGTAGGACCGCTACTGAAAAAATTGGTGAGTCTGTGGGTCCCTGCAGAGGGTTCCTTTATTGTTGGGGGTGAGAGATTAGAGATCACCCCTACTGATGCATATTTTCTTACCGGGTTACCTCGCTTAGGGGAGGTGGGGGATCTTCTGTTGAGGATCCCGACAGGTGTGGACATGGAGGATCTCCTGGAGACCTTCTGTGTTGCTAGGGCGATTGTGCAGAATAGCGCTTTGAGCCTGAGATCTTTGCTGGAGTGGGACATGTGGGTTGTTGGGGCTTGTGTTCTGCGGGTGTTGGGTGTCGCGGCGCCACATCGTTTGTCGGGGGGACAAACGATGATGGTGGATTCTGTGTTGAGGGGGACCTACTATGCGTGGGGTCAGATGTTTTTGGCTGGTGTCCGGAGAGATCTGGACAAGGTCATTCGGGAGGGGGGAGAGTTTTGCTATGCCTCCTTTTTGTGTTGTTTTTTCTTTGAGCGGGTACCGACTTTGCGGCCACGGGTGCCGGTTCTAGACGGTTTGGTGAGCGAGCCACGCATGGTGCGGTGGGGGCAGATGATGCCCCGCGGTGGTGGTGGTATCCGCGGGTTCTTTTCGCAGGATATGTATGAGCAATGGCAGCAGATCCCCCTGCTGATTGAGGACTATCCATATGCCGGTATGGATTATCGAGGAGATCCGGAGATGCCTCGAGCCCAGGGACAGGCCTGGGGTTTAGATGGTATGTTTTGTGTTTTGTTCTCTACTATATCATGTGTTTTAGATGTGTTTTTTATGATTATAGCTAGATATTTATATGATGGTTCACTTGCGTGATTGTGCAGATGTTGGTCTTGTACCACCGGCCGACCATGTGGTTCGTAGGGGACGGGCGATGGTGGTCATTCCACCTCCTGTAGCGGTACCGCCTCCTCATGCTCGAGGTTTTGGGGCTCGCAGTTGAGGAGCTGGGCCTCGAGATGATGCCATGGAGGGTGTCAAAGAGACACTAGACATGATCCTAGCAGGATTTCCAGAGGATGGGTGGAGGGATTTGGATCGGGACATTGTCGAGCATTGTTTTGATGCGCCTCGTGAGTGGCACTCGATCTTGCTCAGAGCAGCATTATTGGCAGTTGAGTGGAGGGATGGGGCTCGGCATGATCCAGCAAGGCCGGTGGAGGGGAGGATTCATTTACGAGATGATCCAGCGGGGCCGGCGGAGAGGAGAGTTCAGGGTCGGCATGATCCAGCGGGGCCGGCGGAGGAGGCGCTAGAGGAGCCTGGAGACCGTGATGATTAGATGATCTTGTATCTGCCCCCAAATGCTAATGAGCATATGGGGAAGTACCTTTTTGTACGGCTGATGTATTTTTGTATATTGGGTGCTAAGGGAACCTATGACACATTTGAATATATTATGATGTATATATATATGATTTGGTATATAGTCGTGTATGCACATGGATGCATTTATTGTCTTTTTGATTGCCCGTGGAGGCATGTTTGATTTTCTGTATGCCCATGGAGGCACATGTTATGCACTTGGATGCAACATTTTGATTTTTGTATATGCCCGTGGAGGCACATGTTATGCACGTGGATGCAACATTTTGATTTTTGTATATGCCCGTGGAGGTACATTTGTGTTTACTATATGGTTTGATTGGTGTGCCAGTCAAGAATGTTGTTGGCCATATGGTCTGCTACATTGTTGAGATTCCTTGGGACATGTGTGAATGAAATGGATTCAAACTGTCAAACCATTTGTTTAGTGCACAAGAATTTTTTGAAAAGACAGGGATTGCGTACCTGGTAATCATTGTTGAGCTGGGAAACAAGGAGTTGTGAGTCCAAGAAAACATTAAGGTGATGTATGCTCATTTGGAGAGCTGCGGCCAGGAGACTGGTCACGGCATCGTATTCAGCTTGGTTGTTGGTGGCGGAACCTATACACACTCCGTCGATGTGGATCAACTCATGTGAAGGGGAATATATTACCCAAGCTGCGGAGGCCAGATTGGGGGACCAATGGCTTGCACCATCAGTGAAACCGACGTAGCAGAGTGGAACAGGATCCATCTGTGGTCATGCAGAGAAAACAAATATTTAGGTTTTTTGAATTTTTTGTGAAAAAAAAAATAAGTCTGTAAAATAATGGACGGTGGTGTCCATCATATTTGCTATGGGTAAAATCTTTTGAGGTACAACCCGTTGCGTGGGTTGCGCAGGGGGTTTCCTTTTGAATCGGTCAGAATGTATGCCCCCTGTCTGAGACAAGTGTGAATAATGTATGGGCCTTGCCACATGGACACAAACTTTCCTTTCCCGGTTTTGTTATGAGCTTGATCATAGGCGAGGACAAGGTCCCCTTCAGTAAAAGTTCTTGGGTGGACATGTTTGTCGTAACTCAGTTTGGATCGGTTCTTGGCTGCTTCCATGGTTTGAAGGGTTGTACACCGATCTTCATCTGCCTGCTCCAGGAGTAATAAGCATTGCTTAATCGGGGAAGTGTCCGGTAGGAGTTCAACGGCCATATGTAGGGCTGGAATCTGGCACTCGATGGGGAGGATGGATTCGACACCGTGAACTAAATGGAAAGGGGTAAAACCAATGGCGGTTTTGGATGACGTGCGGTATGCCCATAGTGCCGGGAAGAGCATGTGGTGCCAATTTGATTTCTGTTTGTCTACAGTGCGCTGGAGGATGGTTTTCAAAATTTTGTTAATCGCTTCGACTTGGCCATTTCCTTGGGGGTAGTAGGTGAAGGAGAAATGGTGTTCAAATTTCAGTAAGGTTGATAATTCTCTCCATACGGCATCTTCGAAGTGAGAGCCGTGGTCTGAGACGAGTTGCTTTGGCACTCCAAAACGAGCGATAACATGGTTGAGGAAAAAACGTGCTGCGGTGTCGGCCTTGCAATTGTAAGTTGGCATGGCTTCCGCCCACTTGGTGAAATAATCTACAGCCACAATAATGTGTTTATGACCGCCAGTTGACGTGGGATTGCAATCGAGGAAGTTGATGGCCCATTTGCAGAATGGTCCGACAGTGACGACTGGATGAAGGGGGGCGGGTGGGGTTCTTTCCTTGGGGGAAAAAAGTTGGCAGTTTTGACAATGTTTGACTGCGGTAATGTAATCAGTAAATAATGAAGGCCAAAAGTAACCTGCGCGGATGATCTTTTGGGTGGTGGCCATGCCGGAGAAGTGTCCTCCGTAGGCACCGCTATGGCAGTCATTAAGGACTTGTTCTGCCTCGTTATGAGATAGGCAGCGTCGTAAGATGGTATCGACGCCATGTCGATAAAGTACATCGCATAATAGGAGGTATCGGGGGGCGTGGTGTCGTATACGATGGCGTTCGTCACGATCGATGTGGGGTCGAAATTTTTGTGTGCGAAGGTAGATTAAGATGTCGCCGTACCATGGGTCGTTAGAAGAAATGATGAAAATGTGATCATCAATGAGATTCATTTGGATAGCGGGTGATGACGAAGAGGATGGGAGGTCTGTGATGAGTTGAGTGAGTGCTAGGGCCTTGGTGCTCTTTGGGGTCTTGAAAGTTAGGTCGTATTCTTGCAGGATAATCACCCATTTAGCTACGCGGCCTTGAAGAAGGCGACACGTCAAGAGGTAAACCATAGGATTGGAATTGGCTACAACTGTGGTGTGGCTCAGGAGAATGTAATGTTGCAGATTTTGTACTGAAAAGACGACGGCGAGGGCCATATTTTCTTCATGTGGATAGCGGAGGGGTGGGCCAGACAAAGTTTGGCTCACATAGTAGATGACATGCTCTTGGGGAGCAGTATCTTCTTGTACAAGAACTCCAGATACGGCATGTTCAGATGCTGAAACATAGAGGGTGAAATCTTTTGTGAAATCTGGAGGAGAAATCAACGGGGCGTTTGTGAGTGTTTTCTTTAAGTCAGTGAAAGTTGTCTCTGCTTGTTGGTCCCATATGAAACGGGTATGTAGACGTAGTAGTCATAGGAAACCGTGGACCGTTGTGGTATAGTCAGGGACAAAGCGGCAGAGGAAGTTGGACCTCCCTTGAAGGCTTTGAAGTTGTCTTAATGTACGGGGTGACGGTAATTCGATGATGGCTTGGACTTTTAAGGGGTCTACAGTGATGCCTTTTTCTGAGATAACGAACCCTAGCAGGCGACCTGATGTAACGCAAAAGACACACTTGAGAGGGTTCAAGCGGATGTTGTATTTTTGACAATGCAAGAAAACTTGTCGAAGGTCATCTAAATGGTCAGATCGCTTCTTGGATCGAGCGGTGAGGTCGTCCAGATAAAATTTTATGATCTTGTGTAGATCGCGGAAGCAATAAGTCATGGCGCGTTGGAAAGTGACTCCAGCATTCTTAAGACCAAAAGGCATGATGCGATAGGTGAAGGTGCCCCATGGTGTAGTGAAAGCTGTCTTGTATTGGTCTTCTTTACGGATTTTTATTTGGTTATATCTGGAGAAACCGTCCATAAAAGAAAGGACCTCATGTCCCGCACATTCATCGATTAGTTGGTCAATGAAAGGTGTGGGGAAGTTGTCTTTGGGACAAGCGAGGTTGAGGTCTCGGAAATCAGTACAAACGCGTATGGTGCCCACTTTTTTGTTTACTGACACTAGGTTTGAAACCCATATGGTGTAGGCAATAGGATATATGAATCCTGCTTTTTGGAGTTTTTCAATCTCAGCTTTAACATCTGGGAGCTTGGACGGGTGAATTGGTCGTTGTTTCTGTTGGACAGGAGGCACATTGGGCCAAGTGTCGATGTGATGTTCCACAATTTTGGGATCGAGGCCAGGCATCTCATTGTAAGACCAGGTGAAGACATCACGAAACTCTTGGAAGAGTTTCTTATATGCCTGAGTTTCTGCTTGAGTGCATGATGCACCTAGCGAGATGAGCTCAGGTTTTCCAGGTGTGGTGGAAATGTCGATTTGTATAATAGGGGAAATGTTGGACATGTTCCCTTCTTTGAAGGCATCTGGTGTTGGGATGGGGTCCTTGAACCAATCAACCTTAGTTGGTAGGAAATCTTTCGATTCGACTGATAGTTGGTTTTCTGCGATGGATGTAGACGCCTCAGGGAGGAAGTATGAGCGATGATGCATATCATCCCAAAGGTAGTCTGGTGCAGTGAGTGTTTCTAAAATTTGCTCATTAGTATGAAAGTAATCAGACCATAAATCAACGGGTTCTGGTTTGTATGTGGTTGAAATCATATAGATGGTATTGATTTCTTCCGAAGAAGATGATTTCGGAGGGTAGATCTCCTCGATGAGGGGAGGAGATATCTCTAAGTCGACATTGTTCATCTCGTACAAGGCTGCTCTATAATCTGGGAGATCAGTGCAGTGGTGTGAATAATGGCCATAAATACCGCATATCGCACAAGGGTGGTTAGTGCAGAGTGTTTTGTCGCGAGGGTGAGGAGGTGGCTCAAGTCTTACCACTGGAATTCTGGTGTCGTCATCCAACATATTCATGTGTTCTTGGAGTGCCGGTAATTGTGGACATTGATGAGTGGCATGGCCTACGTCATCACACAACGAGCACTTAGGGGGAATGCGAATAGTTGGGGGGTTTTTAGCTACCTTGGGGGTTGCTGGGGGGGTGCGAGTTATGAGTACAGTGTTATAAGTTGGTGGGCCTCTGCCCCCTGCGTTCCGTAACAGAGGTGGGGCGTTTCTGGATGTTGATGCCGTAGTCACTATTGGGGGTGGTTTGTTTTGCAGATGAGTGACCGGAGGGGGTGGGTGGCTAGTAGTAGGGATAGGTTGTACCGGTTGTAAAATAACAGTCGGAGTCGGTGGGGGGCTTGGAGGAGGTAAGTACCATACAGGTATCCCTAATGTTAAACCAGGAAGGTTGAGTGTAGCCATTACTGGCGAACTGACAACTCCGGAAAATGGGAATAAGAACAGGATAGTGTGAATTGGCGTTGTGCCAATATGAGTAGGCACTGTGGGTGTTTGTGGTAGTGACAAAGGCTGTTGTGTGGTGTGCGACAGGGTGCACAAATCCGATGTTTTTGTTATCGGTGAAGGTGGTGAGATCGATGGAAATGTGGAAGTCATAGGTGACTCGGTGTAGATTTCAAGACCAATTGACGACACAAATGATGTTGGTGCGTTTTGAACGGTTTGTTCAATCATTGGTAGCACATTTTGAGGAGCTGCGGGGGCGTTAGGATCATAATATGTGAGTTGATCGATCTTGATAACGAGTCCTTCATGTGGTAGCATCATGAGGCAAAAAATAGATGAAGCCATTGCTTTCATTTTGTACATATAACTATGTCCAAGAAAGAGGTTGTAGTCGAGCTGGGCATTGATCACTTCGATGTCGATAAGAACTAATTTGCCACCTAGTTCTACGAGTACGTTTGCTAAGAGGCCTTGTGGTTGAGCTGAGCATCCGTTGTAAGCTCGTAATGTCGTGGTGGATGGTTGCAAAGCGGGGGAGCCAAGCTTCTGCCACACAAGGGTGGACATAACGTAGGTGGAAGCTCCTTCATCGATGATGCATCGATGCACAACAAGGTTTCAAATGTTTACTGATACTTCGAAAGACAAATTTGATGTCAATCGAGGTTCGGCTTGGTCTAAGTCGAAAGCCATCATATGTGGGTCATCAGGGTCTACTCCTCCGATGGCGGATAGTAGTAGTTTTCGTTGTGCAGTGCATGTTTTCAATACCTCTAAAGCAGACATAGCAGTGGGGGATTGTGCTAGGTCTTCCACGACGTTATAATTGGATGCTGCACAAGCATTAGGATTGTTGTTAATCCTTCGCAAAGGGATGCGAGGTATTTTAGGTCCTCCGTCCAACGGCATATTTGGTATGCGTAGTGGTTGATTTGGTGGAAGGAAGGTGGATGCATCAGTGGGAGGAGTTTCTGGGGGTGGGCCGTACTGATTTATGTGAGTTTGAAGGTTGATGTCATTGGATGACATCATTAATAAATGGTGTGTGACTGGATCCGCATGCTGATAATCAGTTGCGGCATAGGTGATTTGCTGCTGGGGTGCAGCGGATCCTTGTGGGGGATCCATAGGGCGAGTATTTACTACTCCCTGGCATGGCAATGGGTTTTGTAATATCATGGGTTGCGGTTGATTAAGTGGAGCTGGCTGTCCAGCGTGGCCCTAGCGTTGGGCATCGTCAACCCAAAGTTTACGTGCTTTCTCTAAATGGGGGCAGTTATGAGTGTAGTGTCCATAGACTCCACATATAGAACATGGATGGTTTGCTCTCGGGTTATTGTTTTTTGGTTGCTTGGGATGACGATGAGGATTATGGTTGGGAGGAGAAGCATTGTTATTATTTGGAGGATTGGGGGGTGGTGGACCTTGATTATGTTGTTGGTTGTTTCCGCGGTTACGTCCTCTTCGACGGTTTTGTTGTCCACCCTGGTTGCGTTGGTTGTTTTGATGTTGGGGATGATTGTGTTGTGTGTACACTTGCCCTTGAGAAATGGGAGGATTTTGGGGTGCCACAGGTTGTGGTGGATAATAAGCTGGTGGGGCTGGAGGTGGTCCAGTTACCTGCTAGGGTTGTTGGTAACCCTGAGCTATTGGAGTTGTTGAGTTAGCTATTGTAGTTTGCTGTGGGTAATACATTGGTTGTGTCGGTAAATGAATTGGATTCTAAGTGGCCGGTTGGTTATAGTATGTGGGTGGTACATATGTCAATGGCGCTTTCCCATAGAAATGTTGTGGACAAGAGGGTCCATGAGTGTGATGAGTCTGATTCGTTGGAGCGTACGAAGTTGTCGCTCCAGAATTAGATGTATCCCTACAGAGGTCTGAGGCATTTATGGTGCTTACCATGCTAAAGGGTTTAATTTGTGCCGTGACTTGGCCGATAATACCATCAGCAGCATGTGATGCCCCCGAAGCGTCACCGCGTGAAGAATCACCTCGTGGGGCGTCTGGTATGATGGTGTAGAGATAGCCTGATTGGGCATAAATTAGGTCGAATTGCTGAGCTTTTAAGATAGCTTCTTCCTTTGACTGGGGTCGTTCGGAAGCTACATCTTTTGCTATGAGGGGTAGGAGTGATTTAAGAAATCAGTCCAAAAATATACGGTCATCTAGTTTTACCTTACAGAGGCTATGACGCTTGTGCCACTCATGGATATGGTCGGTGATGTGGGTAGTTGTGTTTTGTCTGCAAGACAATAGTATTTCAACTCCTGCATCATAGCGTACAGGTAGCTGAAAAAACTGAAGGAAAGTGGAGGCGAGAGACATAAATGTATGGTCGGTTCCATGTGGTTGTTTGATGTACCACTTGGCTACAGAGCTAGTGAACTTTCATTGCAACAGTCTCAGTTGAATGGAGTCATCCACTATGTAGTTAGATGAACACCATAGGTGAAATGATATTATGTGGTTTTGGGGATCCTCCCCAGGTTTTCCTTCAAACTTGGGGATGTCCGAGGGGAGCTTTGTAGGCATGGGTGGCCATGTAGGGTTGTGCCTGATAGGATCGTTGGTTAGCCTGGCTAGGTCTAGTAAGTTCAGACAAGCTATGTAAGGTAAACTAGAAGATGGGTGTGGCGTAGTGACTGGGACATAACTATTAATGGTGGCATTATGTAGTGGTCCAGTGGCCCCTAAGGGTATGCTAGGTATTGAAGGTATGTGTCCTCCAACCGTTGTGGTTTGGTATGGGCCAACGTTTCCAAGTGCAACATGGGTTACACCGGGGTTAGGAATAGCGCCAGGAATTCCTGGGATCTGGGTTGTGGTAATGACAGGTGGTGTGATTCCTATGTTTGGCATACCCATAATAAGAGGTAGTCCTATGTTGGGCATACCTAAAGGTGGAGTGTCCCCCATATTAGGCATGCCTAGAGGGGTGGTTGTTACCATGGATGGCACAGTAGTAGAAGGTTTTGTGGATGTATCTCCAATAGTACTAGTGAAAATTGGGTCGTATTGTGGTCCAACCATGAGGTTGGTTGGTGATATTTCAGTAGGGTTTTCAGATTCAGCCTTAGAATCAAATGTGAAGTGAGGCGTGTCAGAATCGGATGACTGTGTGTTTGGCCGATGATGTGTCGAGTCAAGGGATAAGGCTCTATGTCGGTGACGTGTAGAGCCAAGTATACTGAACTGAGGGGGTTCACCCTGAAGACGACGAGATCGTCTTAAATTCTCAATGGTGAGAAATATTTTTTTTTTAAAATTTCAGTGTAGGGTGGTGATGTAAAAAACTCGAAACCCCAATGCAACAATGAGTGCAAAAGGGGAGTGAAAAAATAAAGGCTCTCAGGCCAACAATCAACCTCAGAAAGCACTTATTATAGCAGCTGTGCTATAATAAGTGGAGGGATGCAACAAAATTGGTCAGAATACCAAAAGTCAAACAGTTTCTAGAAAAAAGGGGTGTTACTAGACCAAAGGTGGGTAATGTATCATGAAAACACCTAACTAGAAGTATTGTGAGTCAACAAACGATATCCTCTGCAAGGTGATGAAATCCAAGTCAGACAATATAGAGTGTTGAATCAACGGCTATATATCCCCCTACCGAGAGGGACACCGGGTAGACAATCCTAAAGAGTGGCAACTAGGATACCCCGTTCATGACACGTTCGATTGGGTGAATCTGCAGTTTGGTTCTATCGCCGTTGTACACCCTCTTGGGTGTACACCGAGAACTTCAAAAGGTATCCTTCGGTTACTGAATGGATTGCAGCATTCCACTCAAACTTCCGGAACCAGTCTGGCTACTTCAACCCTCCTAAGGGAGAGGCCTTCCCGATAAATTGGTTGATAACCGTGTTAAAATTATAAGGGATTTTGGTACCGTAGAGGACAACCACTATGTCTCAAATGTAATAATTGAGGGGTGTTATTGGAACACCTATCCCCTCAATTCTACCTAACTACAAAATTATTTTAAGTGCTCTCCAAGTGGGGTTAAAAGTTTGTTGAGTTTAAGGTAAATTTTAAGGCTCAATTTAAATTATGTGGCAGAGTGGGTGCAAGTGTGGTATTTAAACTGAAATTGATCTGCCTCACTTGAGCGATTGATTACAAATGAAAGAAAAGACACTTCCAGTTTTGCAAAAAATAAAGGCGTTTTTGAAATGTAAATGCTTGAAAAAACTATTCAAAAATAATGGATCTTTGAAATAATTTAAAGGGAAGCAAATAACATAAATATTTCAAGAAATAAATGGATCTCTTAAAAGTTGCTTGGGCAAAGTATTGAGCAAATAAACAGTAAAACCTTGATCTAAATAAAATGCAGAAAAATCTCTCTTTCAGTTACTGAATTTTTTTTAAAAAGACTTTTAATGGAGTATTCTAAGTAGTAAAGGATTTAATTTGGCTGTAAAAATGCAGAAAAATTAATGCTGTAAAATATGCTAAATGGGGAGAAAATACAGCAAAAATTAATTTTCAAAAAATTGGCCGAATTAAAAATAAAAATAATTGCATCACGGGTTTCGGGAAAACAATCGCGATGGGCAGCGTGGGTTTCGTCCGCGAAGCCGCGATGTGCAGCGCGAATTTCAGCCGCGCAGTTGCGATGTGCATCGCGAGTTTCGGCCACGAAGCCGTGATGTGCAGCGCGGGTTTCGGTCACACAGTCACGATGTGCAACGCGTCAAATGGCCGCGATGTGCAGCACGTAAAATGGCCGCGAAGCCGCGGCACGTCGCGCGGAAAAAAGCGGCGAGGCCGCGATGAGCCGCGCCACTGTCGGGCCAAAAACCACGAGGCGAAAGCCGAAAAACGAACGCCGAAAAATGAACCCAAAAATGGAAATTTTAGGCTGTTAATGGTAATAGAAAGGACCAAGATCTAGAACAGCAATGGATATGTTGTCTAGGATGGCAGATCTATGAATTAAAATGATTAAAACTAACAAAATCTAAGATCTAAAGCAAAAAACTGAGATCTAAGAATTCGAAGCCAGCGGAGTCACCAAAAACTGTTTGGCTTGGTTTTGCAACCAAGCTTTGTGCAATGGGAACCTATCAACAAGTGATAGCAGTTTCAAATATTGAAAGCAAAAAACAATTATAAATCTGAATCTAACATGTGCATATAACAATAAACTTGAAAAGATCTAAGAACAAGAACAAGAAATAAAATAAAAATAACTTTTGTATTATGATACCTCAAATGGTGAGGATGTTGTGGTGTTGAGGAGCTCCAAGGGTGAGATGCTCCAGGCTCCAATGGTCTCTTCTCCAAGATTGCTACAATGGTCAAGAACTCATGAGAGATTTTGACAGCATGAGGATAGGATGATGGATGGATGGAAAGTGAGGAGCCCCTACCACCTTTTTATAGTTTTTGGTGGTGGGGAATACCATTATGGTTTTGAGGAAACCAATGGTATTGACCAACATGGTTTAGGTACCTTTTCCCTCCTTTTTCCTTTTTTGAATATTTTGAATATTTGTATTCCCTTTTTAATATTTTTGGGAATTCTGGACCATTTTTTAGGGTTTTTTATGTTTTTTGAGGAAAAATATTCATTTTGAGGGGGAAAAGGGGTGTATTATGGTCATTTGGTGACCTTTTGGTGGCTTTAGAGGCTCAAATGGTGGAAAAGTGGACAAATGGGTCATGTAAATAAGGAAATGAGCTAGTGAGAACTTTTAGGGTGTTAACAAAGGGTTACATTGCATTGTGTCATTCATCAAGGGTTAGATGCGACATATTCACAATGTGAAATTTGAAGTTCGTCAAGGTTTATGTCTAGTTACATATTTGGAATCTACAGAAAAAATGCTATTTGTGTTTAAGATTTCGTAAAAAAATATTATTTTTAAATAAAAGTTACATATTTGGAATCTGCAGAAAAAATGCTATTTGTGTTTAAGATTTCGTAAAAAATGACTGTGTGTAGCATACTGTAACGGGTGGCTAAGCACAGACTTCTCCAGAAACTGGAAGAAATATACCCAATTAGCTTTGGTTTATGTAAATCAACAATTAACAAGATGTTGATGATGATGATGATAATGAAGATGTTGATGAGGATGGTGAGGGTGATGAAGATGATGATGATGATGCTGATGAAGAAGAAGATGATGATGATGGAGATGTTGATGAGGAACCTAGACATGACAATGATGATGAAGATGTTGATGATGATGATGAAGATGTTGATGATGATGGTGATTGTGATGATGATGATGATGGAGATGTTGATGAGAAAGGGGGAGATGAAAATGATGATGAAGATGTTGTTGTTGATGATGATGGTGATGATGATGAATATGTTGATGTTGATGGTGATGGTGATGGTGATGAAGATGATGATGATAATGATTATGAAGAATATGATGATGATGATGATGGAGATGACCATGGTGATGATGATGATGATGGAGATGTTGATGATGATGGTGATGGTGATGAAGATGATGATGATGATGATGATGATGGAGATGTTGATGATGATGAGGAAGAAGATGATGATGATGATGGAGATGACCATGGTGATGATGATGATTGTTAACACCCAAAAAGTGCTCACTAGCTCATTTACCACATTATATGGCCCATTTGTCCATTTTCCTACCATATTTCCATTAAAAATCCCAAAAAATCCCATTAAAAAGCCTCCAAAAGGCCACAAAACCATCAATATAGCCTAAAAAAGGCTAAAAAACCCCCTTTTCCTCCAAAAATAGCAAAAATCCCCTAAAAAGGGAATAAAAATATAAAATAATGAGGAAAAGGAGGAAAAAACCCTATACAGCTGCATAAAACCATGTGTTTCCCAAAACCATGGGTCAGCACTCCACCACCAAAAAACTATAAATAGGTGATGGAGATCCCTTATTCCATATCCACAATCACAAGCACCCTTACTCTGCCAAAATCTCTCTCGAAACCCTAGTTCACCTTGAGAGCCATCTTTGGCCCATCCCCAACATTGGAGAAGGAGAAGGAGCATTCAGAAGCTTGGAGCATCCTCTTGGACACTGCAAAGGGCTTCACCAACCTTGACACTCAAGGTAACATCAATACAAAGTCATTCTTTCATTTTGGTGTTTATGCTTCATGCTTGTCTTAGAAATAATTTAATTTTTTTTGTTTTTGCATAATTAGTTTAATATACTGAACTGCTACTAAGGAGTCCATTCTCCTTAGTAGGTGCTCATTGGCACAAGCTAGGGGTAAAACCCTAGCTACAGTTTTGGCGACTCCACTAGTTTTCGAATTTCTGGTTTCCGTTTTTTAAATTTTTTCTTTTCGGCTGTCCCTTTCGGCCGCCGCATACCGCGTTTTTTCCCTCTACAGTCGCGTCCCGACCGCGCCTTTCAGGCCTTTACCCGCGATCCGACCGTGGCTCTCAGACTGCTTCCGACGCTCTGCCGGCGGATTCAAGTCTGTTACCTGCGATCCGACCGTGGCTAATCAGCCTGTTTGCCGCGATCTGACTGCGCCTGTCGGCCTTTTTCACGCGTCCCGACTGCGGCTTTCTGCCTCTTTCGGGCGTCCCGACTGCGCTTGTTAACCTTTTTGCCGCGACCCGACTGTGTCTTTTTCCATTTTTTCTGCGTCCCGACTGCCACTGTTGGCCCGATAGCCGCGACCCGACTGTGCCTTTTCCCCTGTTTCCTGCGTCCCGACTGCCTCTGTTGGCCCGATAGCCGCGACCTGACCGCCGCTGTTTCCCTCAAACCCGCGGTCGGCCTGTTCTGATCCGCCACAGACCCGCGGTCTGATTTCTGCTCTTTTCCTGTTTTGAGCCCAGCCCCTCTTGCTGCAATATTTTCTGCATTTGAACAGCCCTCTGTCCCACCTGCAGCCCACTTCCTTATAGCCTTTCTGCAACATAATTTCTGTTCCTTTTACAGAATCTTTTTAAAATTTCAGTATTTTTATTTTCAGAAAATTTTGCAAGTTAAAAGAATCAATTTCAGCATTATTGATAGATTGGAAGTTGCCCTCCCTTGTGGCACTTCTATTTTTGGGTTCAACACCTCACGAGCACACACTCTGTCACATAAAATCAAGTGAGCCTTAAAAAGTACCTAACTAAACCAACATTCTAACCCCACTTGGGGAACACAAAAGAATCATTCTAGTTAGGTAGGATCAGGGGGATAGGCTTCCAATAACACCCCTTGGTTATTTCACTTGAGACATAGTTGTTGTCCAAATAGGGAACCAAAATCCCCTAGTACTTTTTGGCACGGTCACGACCAGTTTATCAGAGGGCCTCTCCCTTAGGAGGGTTGAAGTTGGGAGACTGGTTCCGGAGGCCTGAGTGGAATACCGCACTCCATTCAGTAACCGAAGGGCTACCTTTCGCGGTTCGCGGGATATCCCTGTATAGGGGTATTGCGGTCAACGAACTAAACGGCAGATTCACCTTTCTGGACGTGTCATGAACGGGGTATCTTAGTTGCCATTCTTCTAGGATTGACTACCCGGTGTCCCTCCCGGTAGGGGGATATCATAGCCACTTGGCTTTCCTACTCATATTGTCTGACTTGGATTTCATCACCTTGCAGAGGATATGTTTAGTTAAGTCAGAATACTTTTAGTTAGGTGTTTGCATGCTCCTTTACCTCCCTTTGGTCTAGTGAGTCCACCATTTTTCTTTTTTAGGAAACCTGCTGCTTGTTGGTATTCTGACCATCTTTGTTGTTACTCCACCTATTGTAGCACAGCTGTTGCAGTGGGTGTTTTGAGTTGGTTGTTGGCCTGAGTGCCTTGCTTTTTAGCTCTCCTTCTGCACACTCGGTTGCATTAGGATTTTTGAGCTGTTTTCATACTCACCTCAACCCACAGAGACTTAGACACCATCTGTCACCATTGAGTCCCCGAGACATTCTCGGCGCCTCAGGGGCGAGCCCCCACAGCACGGTTCTCTCGACACCACTCGTCATAGATTCCGATCATTGTCCGTTGATACCACTCATCACAGATCTAGAGCCTTGTCACTTGACTCCACCCGTCAGCGACGTAGGACTCCGTCACCAGATAGTGACGCACCTTACTTTACCTCTGATTCTGACGAAGAGTCTGAGAACCCTATTTATACTGCCCCTACTAACCCCATGGCTGGCACGACTTCCACTCCATTTGTCATAGGGACCATTGGTGGCACATCCACCACTACACCAGTTACTACACCTGTTTTTGGTATGCCCTCCATGGGGCAACCATCTACCGTTCCCCTCACGGTACCTATTCCCACAGCGGGAATACCTATCCCCACTACATCAGTGGCTCACACTACCCATGGTGGTGCTGGACCATCCCCCACTACCTCAGTTCCCCCACTTGGGGGCACCACCCTAAATCTTGTCCCTCCACTTGGGGGCACTGGCCCCAACTTGGTCCACAGCACTACTGTGTCGCAGCCTTCTTCCAGTTTGCCATTCATGGCTAGCCTCAACCTACCTGACCTGGCCAGATTGACCAACGATCCTATTCGACATGACCCCACGTGGCCTCATATGCCTACCAAACTACCCTCTGACATCCCTAAATTCGAGGGTAAGGCCGGTGAGGACCCACAAAACCATATCATGTCTTTCCACCTATGGTGTTCCTCTAACTCCATCGTGGATGACTCTGTTCGCCTCCGTCTTTTACAGCGCACCTTCACTGGCTCTGCAGCCAAGTGGTATATTGAGCAGCCTCATGGGACCCACGCCACCTTTTCTTCCCTGGCCTCGACCTTCCTGCAGTTCTTCCAGTTGCCAGTCCGCTATGACGCGGGCGTTGAGATCCTTCTATCTTGTAGACAAAACACGGCTACCCATATCACGGACCACATCCATGAGTGGCGTAGACGCCGTAGCTTATGCAAGATCAAACTAGACGACCGTATCTTCCTCGATTGGTTCCTCAAGTCCCTGCTTCCTGTTATTGCTAAGGATGTAGCTTCAGAAAGACCCCAGTCTGAAGAAGAGGCCATCCTTAAGGCACAGCAGTTCGACCTCATTTACGCCCAGTCGGGTTACCTTTATACCATTATACCTGACGCCCCTCGCGGCGAATCCTCCCATCATGATGCGCCGGGGGCATCCCACGCTGCAGATGGTATCATTGGCCGTGTTTTTTCGCATCCCCAACCATTTTCTATAGCACGACCTACCCCTGGCCCCGACCTGTCGAGGGCTACCTCCCAGTCTGGAGCAACCAACTCATATGCTCCCATGACACATCACCATTCCCATGGACCCTCATGTCCGCCTCAGTGCTTCGGGTATGCGACTCCTGCTTATGCTCCTCCAGTCGCCCCTCAGCCTTACTACCATCAGCAGACTGCCCCGGCTCCTGCGCCTTCACAAGCCCCACCAGCTTATTATCCACCCCAGGCAGCCCCTGCGGCACATCCACAACCTGCTCCGCAGTCCTATCAGCAACACCCTCAAGTTGCTGCACCTGCTCAGCCTCAACCTGCATATCATCCTCCGCAGCCTGCTCCAGCACCTGCGCAACCTCAGAATCCACCTACTGCCCAAGGGCAAGTTTACGCCCAACACAACCCGCAGCAAAACCAGAATAACCAACGTAACCAGGGCCAACAGAACCGCGGCAAGGGCCGTAATCGGGGAAACAACCAACCTGCAGACCAAGCTGGTCAACCGGCTAATCCCCCTGACAACAATAATGCGGCCCCCGCTAATCAAAACCCTGATCGCCCGCCCAAGCAGGCCAAAAACCCCAATTTGCGGACGAACCACCCTTGTTCTATTTGCGGGGTCTATGGACACTACACCCATGCTTGCCCACACTTGGAGCGAGCTCGGCAGCTCTGGGTTGACGAGGCCCATCGCCAAGGGCATGCGGCCCCCCAAGCGCCACCCAACCCCCCCCAACCTCAGCAACCCCCTTTAGTGCTGCAAAACCCATTACCGACCCAAGGCGTGGTGAACACTCAGCCGTTGGCCCCTCAAGCTAACGTGCAACCCCAACAACAACAGATCACCTACGCTGCTCCTGATCAACCCATGTTTGACTCAGGTACCCACCACTTACTGATGATGTCATCTGCTGACGTCAACCTACAGACCCGTCGGAACCAATATGGCTCCACCTCTGAAGCCCCTCCCACGGATAAACCTACTAACGCCCATCCCACCGATCAGGCGTTACGTATACCTCCGCCGCCCATAGACGGCGCTGCGAAAGCACCTCGTTTCCCACTTCGCCGAATCAACAATAACCCTAACGCGCGCGCTGCGTCAAACTACAACATCGTAGACGACCTAGCCCAATCTCCCGCAGCCATGTCTGCGTTGGAAGTCTTGAAGAACTGCCCTTCCCAGCGCAAGACTTTACTTTCCGCCATTGGGGGGATTGACCCAACTGATTCACATTTGATGGCGTTTGATTTAGACCAGTCTGAACCACGCCTACCTTCCAGCTTAGCATTCCAAGTTACTGTCTCCGTTAGGAATCTTGTCATCCATCGGTGCATCATCGATGAGGGTGCCTCCACATGCGTTATGTCTACATTTGTATGGCAGAAGCTAGGATCCCCTCCTCTCCAGCAGTCCACCACTGCGTTACGTGCCTATGACGGTCGTTCGGCCCAGCCCCAAGGCCTCCTACCCAACGTACCCGTCCAGTTAGGTGGTAAAACCGTCCTTATTGATATAGAAGTAATCAATGCCCAATTGGATTACAACCTTTTACTTGGCCGCAGCTACATGTATGCCATGCGGGCGGTTGCCTCTTCGGTCTTTCACACCATGATGTTCCCCCATGAGGGACGCGTGGTTAAAATTGACCAGCTCACATACTATGATCCCAGTGCTCCCGTGGCACCTGAAAATGTTCTCCCCATGGTTGAACAACCTGTTTCTCCTGCCACTACCTCGTTTATTTCCTCTTCGGGGCCTGGAGTCTACTCAGACGCGCCGATGACTTCCACCTTTCAATCCATTCCCCCCCCGTCATCTACGCCCGAAGTCTCTGACTTATGTACCTTGTCCCACGACAACCTACCACCTAATACTCAACCACCCTTGTTGCCTAAACCACCATTGGTACCTAGCCACATTGGTGTTACACCGATCCATACGATCCCCTTCCTAGTCCCTCCATCGGGAGTAGTAAGCGCCCCAGTCATGGCTACCCTTAGCCTCCCTGGGTTAACCTTGGGATTACCTGTATGGTATCTTTCGCCTCCCGTTCGCCCGCCGACACTAGATGTCGTCCTCCAGCCGGTGCAACCCATGGCTACTACCACTCAGCCACCTCCCGGTGTCTCTACCCCTTCGACCTCTACGACACCTCCTCCTACTCCCAAACCCACTGGGGGCAGAGGTCCACAACCTTACACTGCTGTACCACCTCCCAAGACAGTAAAAAACCCTCCAGTATTTCGTGCTCCTCCCAAGTGCTCACTGTGTGATGAGTTAGGCCATGCCACTCATCAATGCCCACAGTTACCCGCATTACAGAAGCACATGCAGATGCTCGACGATGACCCTAACATCCCAACTGTCGAACTCAACCCTACTCCCAAGCCTAAAGATAAGTCCCTACGTACCAACCACTCCTGCGCCATATGCGGTATTTACGGGCATTATTCACATCATTGTCCCGATCTCCCGGATTACAGAGCAGCTCTTTATGAGATGAACAATCTGGATCTTGAGACGGCATCACCTACCATTGAGGAGATCTACCCCCCGGTCTCTCCCCCTTCTGAAGAGGTTAATATCATCTACATGATCTCTTCAACCAACACTTCCACTACCCCCTCGTCAACCGATTTGACGACGCAGACTGTCCGTATTGATGAGGAGATTCTTGAGGCCCTAACTGCCCCGGATTACCCGTGGGATGATATGCACCACCGTTCCTATTTCATCCCAGAAGCGTCTTCCTCTAGCACCGCTACCCAATACGCGGTCGAATCCAAAGACTTCCTTCCCACTAAGGTTGATTGGTTCAAGGACCCTATTCCTGCTCCTGACGCCTTTGAGGAAGGTAACATGGCCAACATCTCACCTGTCATCCAAGTTGATATTGCTGCTCCAGGTCGTGCCCCTGAACTCATTACTTTAGGAGCATTCTGCAGTAAACAAGAGATTGAGGACTACACACACCTTTTCAAAGAATTCCGTGATGTCTTTGCCTGGTCTTATACCGAAATGCCTGGTCTTGATCCCGCAATTATAGAGCACCACATTGACACATGGCCTGATGTAACCCCTGTTCGTCAGAAACAGCGCCCCATTCATTTACCCATAAAAACGAAACCCGTGGCCTCATTGGTCTGCGTTGTACAGTACTTTCTTTTTTGTTTTTTGTTTTTACAAACCGTTTCCACCACTGGAATCAGCGCGACGTGACCGTCATGATGGTCACCTCGTTGCATTATTTTTTGTCCTGTCATTTTTTACCCATTTTTCAGACGCCACTAGTCGCCTCGGTTTGCGTGCCACATCGGCCGTTCTCCGTTTTTCACATGTTTTATATCATCGGATTCATTTTTCCGAGCTGGTGATGATGCTAGAGATCCTTTCTCGCTCTCACCTCCAGATTTTCCGAGCTTTTTTCAAAATGCCCCCGTCACCTCGGTTTGCGTGCCACATCGGCCGTCACCCGTTTTTGACATCCTTTATATTGCCGGATTCATTTTTCCGAGCTCGTGATGATGCTTGAGATAATTTCTCGCTCTCACTTGATACAATTTCAACATTGTGTCCCAACACCTTGTTGCCTCGGTTTGCGTGCCACATCGGCCGCCATCGGATTGTTTCACATTTTTACATGAGCCTTTCACTCCTGTCATACTGCAAATGTTTCGTTATTTTGCCACCATTTCATCTACCCCGCAAGGAGGTCCATCAGTGTTCCCACCTACCCTCGTTCTTGGTCATCATTACTCAACCTTGATTGAACACTTCCTCCTTGCCTGGCCATTCCTTTTGTTCGGTATAATTTTATCCCTTTTTCGAGCCGAACAAGTCCTTTACGAAAAAGGCACTTAGGGAGTTTCCGTTAAGCTCTTTTCTGACTCCTAAAAGAATGAAAAGATCGCCGAGCAATCTTGCTTCCTTTCATGCTCGTTAAAGTACCTGAAAGGGCGTCTATCTGGTATAAGTTTACCCCTTTTCCGGACCTGGTAGACTAATTACGAAAAAGGAATACTCTAGTCACACCGGCTAGAAGAGTTCTTCATTGCATCCTTTTATGCTTCTTTGGGCCTTGGAGACTAAATCTACGAAAAAGCAACCCCCTGGAGTCGTCTTACTTGCTTTCAGACTCTCTAAAATTGAAAGCAACCATGAGCATGCACTGTCCTGGGCTCGTAAAATCCACACGACAGTACCATTCCACTATCTCAGAGTCTTCTTATCGCTTTCAGACTCCTTAAAATTGAAAGCAACCACGAGCATGAACTGTCCTGGGCTCGTAAAATACACACGACAGTATCATTTTATCCACCCACTTCTTCTAGTTCCTTAACCCTCGAAGAAGTATCCTCCCGTGCCTCATGGCACTATGATCGATCATCTCGGAAGCACCCCCAATCAGGTCGCCTTTGTTCAGAGTATTCTGCAGTCTCCTGCCATTGTACACCAGCTTGAGTCTCCCTCAGCCAGTTATCCTCCCAGATCCATTACAGCTATGATACCTTTTCCCTCAGTCAGTTTCATATGCTGCCAGATCATTCCCATTATCATACTCTGAACAAAGGAAGTTTGAGTCCACCCGCTCTACTTGCCCAGTTGTCCCCCCACAGTTTATCAGTTCTGCCATCAGTACTATCACATTTCGGTCTTGTACCTCGCGCTCCTGTCAAGGAAACATCATTGCCTTGATAGGGGCAGGTCTCCCTCTGTCGACAACAGCTCCTCTATTCCAGAGGATAGGCCCAGAGGTCCCTACGCCTTGGACTTATCACCATCTGTGGTAAGTGCCTACGGATCATTCTGAGAGGAGACATCATTGCCTCTCTGAGTGGTTGTTCCTCACATGCTCGACTTCAGCACCTTGATCGCATCGTTGAGGATCGCGTAGGATTATATTCCATCATTTTTTTGTCGAAGACCCCGGATTTCCCCCGACTCTAGCACATTGGTGAGTCACTTTGGAACGCCCAGTTGTATGTTCCCGTGGATGTCCGGGCTGCGTTGGCGTTTGTATTCGGAAGCCATCCAGTTCCATGCTTCCTTGAGTACCCAGTTTCAGTTCCAGTTCAGTGTACCATGGAGAGTTTGACCCCAGTCACTATGATCCAGCAGCTCATCAGTTCCTTTGGTACCACACTCAGTAGCACTGTTGATTGTTCCGGTGCACCAGTTCTGCAGTTCACACATGATCCGCTCAGCAGTATGCCCCAGATTTGTGTCCCCTCTGGACTCTTATGATGTACACAGTGGTCATGTATCTTACAGGTCCCCCTTTTCGGGCCTTACAGTTACGTTTATGTATCTTGATACGAGCATGGGTATGCCCGCCTCGTCCATATATTGAGATTATTCCTCAGTCAGTATTTGAGGTCATGTATATTTCAGGTCCCCATTTTTGGACCCCATTGTTGTTATTATGTTATATCCTGATACGAGCATGGGAATGCCCGCCTCGTCCATATGATCAGATGATTCCTCATCCTTTATTGAGGTTATGTACTTTTAGTTCTTGCAGTTGTTCGGGATCGTTGTTCCGGGCTTCAGTTTGTTTCTTCTCTCCTCTCCACTCCCAAGGAAAACCATTCATGACTTATGATGTCCATCGGCCATACGATGAGCTCCTGCCCTCGCACATCAGGGGGCAATCTGTTAACACCCAAAAAGTGCTCACTAGCTCATTTACCACATTATATGGCCCATTTGTCCATTTTCCTACCATATTTCCATTAAAAATCCCAAAAAAATCACATTAAAAAGCCTCCAAAAGGCCTAAAATGCCTCCAAAAGGCCACAAAACCATCAAAATAGCCTAAAAAAGGCTAAAAAACCCCCTTTTCCTCCAAAAATAGCAAAAATCCCCTAAAAAGGGAATAAAAATATAAAATAATGAGGAAAAGGAGGAAAAAAACCCTATACAGCTGCATAAAACCATGTGTTTCCCAAAACCATGGGTCAGCACTCCACCACCAAAAAACTATAAATAGGTGATGGAGATCCCTTATTCCATATCCACAATCACAAGCACCCTTACTCTGCCAAAATCTCTCTCGAAACCCTAGTTCACCTTTGAACTATTTTCACCTTGAGAGCCATCTTTGGCCCATCCCCAACATTGGAGAAGGAGAAGGAGCATTCAGAAGCTTGGAGCATCCTCTTGGACACTGCAAAGGGCTTCACCAACCTTGACACTCAAGGTAACATCAATACAAAGTCATTCTTTCATTTTGGTGTTTATGCTTCATGCTTGTCTTAGAAATAATTTAATTTTTTTTGTTTTTGCATAATTAGTTTAATATACTGAACTGCTACTAAGGAGTCCATTCTCCTTAGTAGGTGCTCATTGGCACAAGCTAGGGGTAAAACCCTAGCTACAATGATGATGAAGATGATGATGATAATTTTGATGATGATGATGATGATGATGATGATGATGATGGAGAAGATGATGATGATGGAGATGGTGATGAAGATGATGATGAGAAAGGGGGAGATGACAATGATGATGAAGATGTTGTTGATGATGATGATGGTGATGGTGATGGTGATGATGATGAAGATGTTGATGATGATGGTGATGGTGATGAAGATGATGATGATGATGATGATGATGATGATGATGAAGAATATGATGATGATGGAGATGTTGATGAGGAACCTAGAGATGACAATGATGATGAAGATGTTGATGATGATGGTCATGGTGATGAAGATGATGATGATGATGAAGATGTTGATGAGGAAGGGGGAGATGACAATGATGATGAAGATATTGTTGAAGATGATGATGATGGAGATGTTGATGAGGAAGGGGGAGATGACAATGATGATGAAGATGTTGTTGTTGATGATGATGGTGATGATGGTGATGATGATGATGATGGTGATGATGATGAAGATGTTGATGATGATGGTGATGGTGATGAAGATGATGATGATGATGATGATGATGGTGAAGAAGATGATGATGATGATGGAGATGTTGATGAGGAACCTAGAGATGACAATGATGATGAAGATGGTGATGATGATGGTGATGGTGATGATGGTGATGATGATGAAGATGTTGATGATAATGGTGATGGTGATGAAGATGATGATGATGATGATGATGATGATGGAGATGTTGATGAGGAACATAGAGATGACAATGATGATGAAGATGTTGAGGTTGATGATGATGGTGATGATGATGAAGATGTTGATGATGATGGTGATGGTGATGAAGATGATGATGATGATGGTGATGATGATGAAGATGAAGAAGATGGAGATGTTGATGAGGAACCTAGAGATGACAATGATGGTGATGATGATGAAGATGTTGATGATGATGGTGATGAAGGTGAGGAGGAGGAGGGTATCCACCTTATCTTTATATTCGTAATTATCCAGGTCCCTATAGCACTCTCTCCCTTCGTTCACCCTTAATCACTACCTCTATGTGTCTTTATCCCTCCCCCTTGCCCTCTCTCTTTCACCTTGTAACCCTCCCTCTGTATCTCTATCACTAGATCTGTCCCTCACTCCCTTTACCTCCCTCCCTCTATGTCTCTTTCTCTCCCTTACACCATCTTCGTCCTTGCTACCTGACTAATTCCTCCTTCCCTATCACACACACACACACAACCTCCCACTTTCTTTGTCGCTCACACCTCCCTCTAGTCTAGATATCTCCCCAACCATCTCTCTCTCTCTCTCTCACACACACACACACACACACACACACAAACATATTATGTCCCTTTCCATTCTCAAACCCATTCCCCCTCCATCCATATCTTTCTCCACCTTTCTCCATCCATCCCTCACCCTACCTTCTCTCTCTCTCTCACCTTCTATCCCTCCCTCATGTTATCTTTCCCTCACCCTATCCCCATCTCCCCATTACTCCCTCTCTCTCTCTCTCTCTCTCTCTCTCACTTTATATCCCTTCCCCCTCTTCTCATATTCTCTCTCTCTCTCTCTCTCTCTCTCTCTCTCTTTCCACCACTCCTTGCATGTCTCCCACCGACACTTTTTGTCCCTCCCTTCCTATCTCTTTATTTCGTTCCATCCCTATATATCTCTCGCTCCCTCTAAATCCATTCCTCTCCATTGTCTGTCTCCCTCCCTCGCTATATGTCTCTCTCCCCCTTATATTTTTTCTTTCTCTTTCACATCCCCCTTGCCTCCATCCACCCCCACTTGTCACTCAAGTCTCACTTTCAACTTCTAACCCTATACCTCTTCGGAACCTCTTATACTCCTAATAGTGCTCTCAATATCCACTTCCCTTCACCCCTGTAGCCCATCATATTCTCATTCCCTTCGTCTCTCCCCACTCAAGCTTTCAACATCCTTCTAAGCCCTTGACCCTTTCCCACCCCTATTAAAAATATTAACCATATATTCCCTTGACCCCTCCCCACCCCTTCTCAAATATTAACAAAAAATGCCCTTGAGTCTTCCCCACCCCCTTTCAAGTATTAAACATAGATTTTATATTTTACATAACGCGCACGTGTTATGTAGTTATATAACGCGCACGCATTATGTAGTTATATAACACGGCCGGGTTATTACATTCTGAAAGCGCGGCAATATTTTTTGAATTTAAACAGAACTTGTACATGTTTGTTAGAGCCTAAACCAACCCTACTCACTTGCTCGTATGTCAACCATAATCCTATGTGTATGCTTTGGTGTTTGCTTCGGTAATACCAAACCTGTGCTATGGTAATGATAAACAAAAGCTAATTGGGTATATTTCTTCCAGTTTATGGAGAAGCCTGTGCTTAGCCACCCGTTACAGTCTGCTACACACAGTCATTTTTACGAAATCTTAAACAAAAATAGCATTTTCTCTGCAGATTCCAAATATGTAACTTTTATTTAAAAATAATAATTTTTCCTATTTTCTTTCAATTTCTTTCGTGTCCTACCTCCTTAACTCGTGAAACACACTGTTAGTGTTTCTTCCATAACTTTTTCAATTCTTGATCATTTAAAAAAAAAATGTATGGTGCACAAGTAGACACTAACCTCCACGTTCTATCAAAAACCCATTTCATGATTTTTGCATTAAGAACTTCAAACGCTGCACCCACAAAAGACGTACTATTTTCGAGGTTTAATCACTTAGACAATTATAAAATTACTAATTTAATTTTTGAAAAATAATGGCACACTAGTGCTATATGTTCTCTACATGCATGCCCATTTTTGTAGCTTGATTCCATCATTTATGCCCTCAAAGGATGCACCCACAAAAACATATACCTTATCATTTGCCTGAAAAATAAAAAGTGTTTGTTAGGAAAAATGAAACTTGACATAGCTATGCAAATTTTCAATACATAAAAGTTATATATTCAGAAACGTGATTCAATTTCCTACATTTCATCATTTTTACTTAATGCAAGATATTTTCCGTAAGTATCTCAAAAAATCCAAGTAAGTTGAGGGATGCCTGATTTTTCAGTTTTCTATTGCATCTAACGCGCCAAAAGTGACCCTCATTAGCTTGCACTACCCCTTAAGGTTTGTGTCGCATTGTGATGCTTATTAAGGCTTATGTTGTATTGTGTCGTTCATCAAGGGTTATGTTGCATTGCGACGATGCCCAAGATGTGAAATTTGACGTTCATTAAGGTTTGTGTCGCATTGTGATGCTTATCAAGGCTTATGTTGCATTGTGGCGTTCATAAAGGGTTATGTCGCATTGCAACGATGCCTAAGATGTGAAATTTGACATTCATTAAGGTTTGTGTTGCATTGTGATGCTTATCAAGGCTTATGTTACATTGTGGCGTTCATCAAGGGTTATGTCGCATTGCAACGATGCCCAAGATGTGAAATTTGACGTTCATCAAGGTTTATGTCGCATTGTGATGTTTATCAAGGGTTATGTTGCATTGTGGCATTCATCAAGTGTTAGATGCGACATATTCACAATGTAAAATTTGATGTTCATCAAGGTTTATGTCGCATTGTGGTGTTTATCAAGAGTTACGTTGCATTGTGGCATTCATCAAGGGTTATGTCGCATTGCGACAATGCCCAATAGCTGACACATATGCTGACACAACCCAAGATGCGACATATTCACAATGTGAAATTTGATGTTCATAAAGGTTTGTGTCGCATTGTGATATTTATCAAGGCTTATGTTGCATTGTGGCGTTCATCAAGGGTTATGTCGCATTGCGACGATGCCCAAGATGTGAAATTTGACGTTCATCAAGGTTTATGTCGCATTGTGATGTTTATCAAGGGTTATGTTGCATTGTGGCATTCATCAAGGGTTAGATGTAACATATTCACAATGTGAAATTTGACGTTCATCAAGGTTTATGTCGCATTGTGGTGTTTATCAAGGGTTACGTTGCATTATGCCATTCATCAAGGGTTAGATGCGACATATTCACAATGTGAAATTTGAAGTTCATCAAGGTTTATGTCGCATTGTGAGCACGTCCAGCCAGCGGTTGAGGAGACGTCCAGATGAAGCTTCTTGAATGTCCATTAACGACGAGAGGAGGAAGGAATCCAAGCGGGTTAATGCATGGTGCCACGTCGTGGGCTCCCATGCCTAGGAACCTCCAACACGTGTCGACCAGTTGTCGTGGTGGCACCCGTATCTGTGGATAATATATTATATCAAGTTATAATATTCTTCATCATTATTTTAATGCTCTGATTTATCATCAACATATATTAATTGTTTTAATTAAATTATAATATAATACTATAATTTAATGAAATTATTATAATATAATTGATTAATATCATATTTAATTAAATTAAAATATATTTAATATCTCTATAATTTAATGATTTTTTTAAATTAATTATTATATTATAATTGATTTAAATATCATAATTAATTAAATTATAATGTATTTAATATCTTTATCTATCACGTAGGTATACTATACTATAATTATATTATAGTCAAATAATAATATTTTGAATTAAGTAATATTACTTTATTATTACTTTGATTATAATATTTTAGTTAAATACTATCTTCTTATCATAGAATAATATAATATTATATAATTAAAAGTGTTATCATTATATTTAAAAATGATATTATTATTTAATTAATTGTTGAATTACAATTAATTAAGTAATTATTATATATTTTTAAATATTTTATCATTTATTAGTTTTATTTACTAAAATATAATTAAATAATAGTTTTTATAATATATTATTATATTATAAATAATTAAATTAGGTTATTTTATTAAAAATTATTATAAAAAAAACATTATTAATGTGTCGAATATATCATAATGTTAATAAATATCTCCAAAATATATTAAAATATTATGCATAGTTCCAATATTAATAAATTGATAATGTTAATTAATTATGATATAATAAAAATCATTTACATAACAAATAAGTATTTAATATATTATTAATTATTTAATTAATTAATATATATATATATTTTTTTTTTGACAAGAACGGTTAGGTTGCATTAATCTGCGTTCTGGCAAGCCAGAACCAAAAAGTTACAAATCTGAAGAAGGTTGGTGACCTCTAAGAGTGCTGCCAACCTTCTTGTTAAAGTCTTGGGAGACAAATCCCATCTGTTTCTTGAGCTGATTCGAGATGATGACAAAAGGAGCTTACAAGGGTAAATTCTCACAAACTGTGAGCAAAGTAGAAGACAAAAGCAAAGCATTTAGAATCAGGGGGATGAAATTTGCCCCTTAAAGTAGGGATCCATCTTTTTCTGAGATCCAAAAGAGATGTTGGAAGCCGTCTCCTTTTCTCTACGTGCCTTGTTGGTCCTTCGCCCTCTGGTAAGGGGTGGAGAGGGGACTGACTTGTCTTCAAGTTCAATAGTTCCCATAGAGCCGCTGGAGGGGACTGAAACAGCCGGATCTGCAGGGGCAGGGGGTTCAGGATCTGAAGCCCTGGCTTCCTTCGCATCTACTGAGCCAGGTAGGGCAGGATCCGGAAGTCTTTCGTCTACCGGAGGGTCTTCCAAAACTGTTGTTGCTTCAGGGTCTAGGGCTTCTTCTTCTTGCAGTGCTTCGAAGCTGTTTTTATTTTCAAGAGTTGCCTCCGCTGAAGGAGTGACCTTTGGAACCTGGGCTAGTGATTCCTTTCGCCTTGGCTGCCTTCGCCGGTTAGTTACTGGCTGAAAATCATCTCCTTTAGCTGGTTCTGCCACTTCTGAGGCTTTGGGGCAGCATTTTGCGAAGTGACCATAAGTATGGCACCGAAGGCACTTAAAAGGAATCTGCTCGTAGTCCAGCTCTTCGATATGGCGCCATTCCCCCAGGGAGAGCTGAATGGCTTCCGGGAGTCCTTTCTCGAGGTTAACCTCAACACAAACACGAGCACAGGTAAATTGATCCCCTTTCGGCTCCACACTGTCCAGGAAACGTCCAAGCTTATTTCCAATGTCCTCCAGAGAACTTTTCCCCCATAGATGCAGGGGGAGATGAGGCAGCCTAACCCAAACCGGGGCTGCAGTGATCTCATCTTCGGGATTAAAATCAAGAGTCCAGGGGGCTAAGAACAACCCCCTCGGCCCCATGAAATAGGGGCCAGATCTGAAGACTAGATCTCGATCCACTTTGCTAGAGAAGCTGAAAACAAAAAAACCCCTGCCTACTGCACATAGAGAAACGTTTCCATGTATCAGCGATTTCCAGCGTTCTTCCATCCAAGCCTCCACCGATTTGGGGCTAGGCCATAACCCCGTGAACTTTCTGATGAGGGCTTTTTCTGCTAGAAGGAGGGCAAGACTGCATGGCTCTTCTGGAGATAGCTCCAGAGAAGGGATCTCCTCCATCTTCTTAACAAACTTAGACGAGAGAGAAGGCTTGGCTTTAGGTCCTGCCAAACGGACTAATGCTGTGAAAGCTTCCAAAGAGTCTTTTTCCATCTCTGCAAACCGGTCTGAGGCCATCTTGGAAGGCGGTGCCCACCAGCTATGAGGAACGCAGCAGATCGAGCAACAAAATCGCAGGCACTTCGTCCTTGGCCCTGCAAGCAAAGGAGACGAGCGACGCATCCCTGAACAGACCGTTCCCTGCAAACGAAACCAGTGAGGCGGCTAGGGTTTGAGCCCTAATCGCATAAAATCCTTAATATTTTTATTAACTAAATAACAATAATTAATTAATTTACTAAATTATTTTATAATTATTTTGTTTAACTATTTATTATAAAATAATAGTAGTATTGATTTAAATTATTTTATAATTATTATGTTTAATTAATTATTATTAAATAACAAATAATTATTATATTAATAAGATATTTTTTATTATTAAAATTTAATAATAATAAAATATAGAAAGGAAAATGAAGATTATGCATCCACTAACAAAGCAATTAATTTTAAATAATTATTATTAAATATATTTTAAAATAAATTTAAATTTAATAATAATAATAAGTAGACTCTAAGTTAATATATGCTCTATCATTTATTTTAATTTATTCAATTTATTAATTTATTAATAAAAAGGTGAATATTTAACTATAACTTTCTCATATAATAAATATATATAATTCAATATATTATTAAATAATTATTTAATTATTTAATATTAACTAAATAACAATATTAATTAATTAATTAATTAATATTATCATTCACTAAATTATTTTATAATTATTATGTTTAATTAATTAGTATAAAATAATAATATTGTTTAATTAATCATTGTTATTAATCAAACAATTAAATTATATATTTCATTAAAATTATTAATCAATATTATTCTATTAATATTTCGGAGATATGTGTATGCGTACATTAATAATATTAATGTGTTTGAATACGTCGATAGGCGTAAATGAGGCACACACTTTTCATATTAATGTTTTTTTCCTATAGTATGTGTCCCATTTATGCCTATTGACATATTCAAACACATTAATATTATTAATGTTGTTGTTGCTAGTTAGATAAAACTAAAAAAACTAATAATTTAACCAATAAAATTAGATGTATCATGCTAATTCAGCTAACAATTATATATATATATATATATATATATATATATATATATATATATATATATAAAATTGTTATCTGAATTAGCATGATACATCTAATTTTATTGGTTATTTTTAGTTTTGTCTGGTGTTATTATTAAATAGTTTCAAAGCAAGCGTTACACAAATACAATGATATATATTTTATATACTTATTAGAAATTATAAATATTTCTATAAAAAATTGTTTAAAAAATAAAATGAATTATAAATATTTATAAGAAAATTGTTTAAAAATATATATATATTTTAATATAAAGAATAATATTTATATCTTTTAAGCTATATTTTTATGTAATATTAATTTTGTGTACAAATGATATATAAAATAATAGGAATCAAGTTAATGGACCATTATAGATATTAATAATGATTATTTTAATTTTAATATAAAAATGTTAAGAACATAAATATTATTTTGAAAATAAATTAACAAAATTTCATTATTGAAGAATAAATTTTTAACCAAAACTTCATTGTTGAAGAGTAAAAATTTAAACAAAACGTCGTGTAATATATAAATCCAAAATGTAAAAGGTAAAAAAAAAATTGATGGGTAAAATGAAAACCAAATTCCAACACTGCTTGTAGGAAATGCTAAAATTTATGCCTTGAGATAAAGCTGCCATCCCTGTGTCAGGTGTAGAGGCCCCTGCATCAAGTTGTGGTATCAGAGCCACTCGATTCCTAGGTTTATCATGGACTCTCATATCTCTTATAATGATGCTTTAAAATATAAATCAGATGATGGTTCTACTTCTTCGTCTTCCATGGATGTATTGTTTCCTAGCAAAGATATTCAATGGATAAATCATGGAAGTACTGAGTTTGTAAATAATGATCTTTCCAAACCATTTGAGCTACCTCTCCTATCAACTGATCAAATATATAAAGATATATCCATGTTTCATTTAAAATCTATACAGTTGTTTAAAGTCCGAGAAGGAGTTACTGAAGTTACTATAAATACCAGTTATGTAGGCCAAACCCTTGGTCTGTTAGATCCTGTAGAAGTCAAGTATTACAAGAAAAAATATGGGAAAAACTTTGTTAATTTGGGAAGGGCTCTTATTGGGGTCGAACCCCTAGTTCGACATGGGATTAATGCCACAGCCCTCGTCTGTTGTTTAGACAATCATCACAACAAATTCATGGATGCAATAATTGGAGGAGTGCAAATGCCACTCTCTAATGGAATCCAGTACCTGGACATCGTCCCTAGTTTTAATATATCTCTTAATGATCCTTGGATTCACAAAGTTTTAGAAGTAAATATTTTTACCTCTAGTTTTGACATGAAACCCGAAGCTCTTAACCTCCGTATTCATCATGCTCTTGCTTTACGGTTCACAAACACTGAAAACCCTATCAATCAGCTCCTTCCCCGTGATCAAGATACTGCCGCAGTCTTGGTCAAAAGTGATCCTAGGAATGGCGCCCTTGTGCCTTCCAAAATAACATGGAATCAGCTCAGTTTTCCCTCAGAATGGGTAATAGATGCCCCCAAGCAACCTCTTTCCCAAACTATTACCACTTCCTATATATGGGAAACTTCCTCTTCTGCGGTTATCTCTTTTCCTGCTTCCATAGCCCAGCGTAGTGGAAATATTCCTCTTCTCAAATCCAGATCTCTACACGCTAATTCATCAGAACCTCCTTTGGGAAGAACTATTTCTCTCAAAGAACCAGCACTTAGAGATCCCATCTGCCTACATGAAAAGGTTCCTGTAAATATTCCCCTTACAATTATCTGCCCCGACTGCCAATGCATGGTGCCCCAAAAACAACCTAGCAATAATAAACCTAGTGACAACAAACGGTCACAGAAATATCCTTGCCCAAACCCAGAGTGTGAGCCATTACCTTTAAGCCAATATATGCATGAGACACATTTTATGATGGCATCTTCCCCTCTAGGATGGTGGGAAGAAAGTTTTCAGAAAGCATCCAATAGTATAATCATAATCCATAAGGATGAAGTACTAGATGCCACCTCCCAACTAGACCAAATATTGTTAATCTAAAGACCCCATCAAGACTGGACAGGACTTGGGTTTTGTCCTATTTCAAGCCATAAAAAACAACTACTTGACCTACCTACCAAGGAAATGGAAAAGGCTGAGCAGTATCGGTTGGTTGCACAACAACAAAATATACAATAGAAAATGGCTCTTCCCCCATCAAGACTGAAACCATGTTCAGTCAAAGATATCAGAGAGCCATCTTTGGCCCAGAAAGAGATCTTTGAAACCATTAAGTATGGCCATTCCCCTTTTAATCCCAAAGATAAGATGATGAAGAATCTATTTTATTGGGATTTACATACTCATCCAGAAACAGAGGAAATCTGGAATCAAGATCTTCCCAAAGGATAAAGAAGAAGACTATCTGAAAGGTGGCTCTTTGAAATGGATTTCCACAACCAGTGGATATCCTTCTATGAATGGAGAAAGGAGTTCCAACAAACTTTTGCTATGATGCAATCTAGTCCTCCACCTGAAAGCAAAAGAACAGAATCCAGAGGAGAACGGACCTCAAAAGGACATTTATGGAAAACTCCAACATGAGAAGAAATATATACTAAGGCCAATTTCCTGCCATTCAGACCTATCAAGTTAGATTATGAAGAAGGATCTGCGCCTGCAGCTCCGGTCATTCTCAATAATGACAAAGCAGAACAGGCCAATTGGTCAAGCCTGGCATTAAAAGGACTAGCCATACAAAACATAGAACTCCAAAATAAAATGCCAATGGCAAGTCAAATTGATTCTTTGAAAATTCTTTGCAGAAGGATACATGATGAAATTCAGCACATAAGAATTGAGAATCCAAAACATGAACATTCTCTAGTCTCTGCTGAAGAAGTCAAGTCTATATGTGAATCTCTCAAAGATGAAGTTACAGATTCCATCTCAGAACTAGATAAGAATGTTGGAGATGCATTTTCCTACATAGCAGATAACGTAAATGAAAATGCTAAAAAATTGGGAAAAATCCAGAAAGATGTGGATAAGCCCAAGATAAAACTATCAAAACTTGGATGCTTTGGAGAATTCTCAGCGGCTAGCTCTTTGGGCATTCCATCCTCACAATCCATTCCCACTGGTAAAGAATTTTCCCTTATGAAAGTAGACTCAGGATGGGACTATAATAAACCCCGCAAATTTGTTCCCCCTGACCTCTATAAAGAAGATTCAGGATACCAGGAGTCTTATAACCCAAAGAATTTCTATTCTTGGAATATAGATGACAAGAATGAGGGAGAAATTCTTGATATGGTTAATAAAATGATGATTTGTTTTAAGGATTATATGTCCATAGGAAAATACGAACATGCTGATGCCAATAATATTATCGTTTATGGCTTTAATGGTAATTTGGGTGTATGGTGGAACACTCACCTCCCAACTGCTCAAAAGGTTGAAATCCAAAACAGCACCCAACATGACGAGCCCAACATCATTGGCGGTCTATTGGCAGCAATCATTGCATAATTTTGTGGTTATAGTGCCACCATGGATGATAAGCACAAACAAATCCTCCTTCAGCTCCACATCAAGTCCGTCACTCAGTTCCATTGGTATCACAAGCAATGGATCCGCCGCATCTACCAAATTGAATTTGACCGCACTGAAGAGAAGATGTTTAAAGAAAAATATTTTGCAGGTCTACCCTCCGGTTTCCGAGAACAACTCAGAGACAAATTCAGGAAGATCTCTCTCTCCACACTTGGGGGCAATTTCGAGCTGCTGCTGAAAAGATCTTCCTCCAATATTGTGAAACTAAAAAGCTTGATAAAGACCTTTCCCACAACACTTCTTTTCATGGCGGTAGAGAAGTTTGCAGAATGTTTGGTATAGAACCACAGAAAAGTCCACATAAGAAAAACAAGCACCATTCAAGCCATAGGATATTCCATAAGAAGCCTAAAGGAAGACAAAGTAACAGATGGAAACCAGAAGAAACCCATAGAAGAAAAGAAGCAGATTATAGAAAAGAACCAGAGAAAAGAAAAATTAAATGCTTCTATTGTGGTAAAGAAGGCCATACTGCTCCCGAATGTTATAAAAAGAACCAAGATTACCAAAGGAAGCAAAAGGGAGCTAGGACATGGACAAATAGGGAGCGGATGTTTCCCAAGGCCGAGCCATTTGATGACAATTTCAGAGGTCTCCCCAGAAGAGGAAGACCCAGGCACCAAAATTTGATGCATGCAGAAGTATTAAGTCCAAAAAATTCTGAATATGAGTCAGATGAGTCGGGAGATGTTGAACTCATGCATATCCACCAAATGTATGAAAGGCCATGTAAGTGTGGAGGTGAATGCCAAGAATGCCAGGAAGAACAATAAACATATGAGTCAAAAAGTTCTCCCCAATTAGATGAGCAAAGGTTGTTTATTGCATGGACCAAACAACATCCCAAGAATGAATCCCCTTCTGAAACAGAGTCAGAAGAAGTAAACTGCTTCATGGCCGGAACAAAAGAAGATCCAAAAGATATAATAAAGAAATCAATAGCCCAAATGAAAGAGGGAAATACGAAGGATGAACTGGTGAACGGCTTTAATAAAATTTTCCTTGATGATCGAAAAGGAAAAGGAATAAAAGGTGCTAGAAAAAGATATAGAAGGAAGTATGTACATGATTCAGAAGAAGAAGAACAGAAGGACTCAGATAAGGAAGACAACAAGTGGACATGGAAGGAAGCAAACCTGCCTAGTATGGAGAAAAATGTTTACCCCCTTCTTACAAAGATGCACTAAGAGCCACAAAAAATAGATTTGGAAACACTTCATAAGGAACACCTAAAATTAGTGCAAGAAGTCAAAGAGCTCATAATGACAGTTGAGAAGCTGGAAGGACAAGCAAAAATGTCTCAACCAGAGCTACCGCGACAGGAAGATGAAATGCATCTCATGATGGTTGTCCACCAGAAGACAGTAGTAAAATTACAAATCAAAGTACATGAAGATAACATAATGGTGTTAGCATTGATCGACTCAGGAGCATACATGTGTTTTCTCAAGAGGAAGTCTGTTGACCCAAATTACTGGGAACCATGCCAAGCTCCAGTCAGAGGTTTTGGAGGGAGAAAAGCAGTAGAATATAAGACCCGCCATGGAAAGGTATGCCTTTGAAATTTCTGTATAAATTGTATTTTCTTACTAGTGGAAGATGACTTTGCACACGAATGTGTAATAGGAACTAGTCTGTTGTCAACCACCATTTTTCATGGAGTAAAATATGATGATAACGGGAAAATTGGATACCATTTTATTATAAGGAAAAAGCAGGTTTTCCTCTCACTAGTATCTACATAAGAAATTACACATTCCATATGGAACTTAGAACTTGATACTGTGAAGCATTTCAAGGCCCAAATCAAAGAAAAGGGAAATCAAATTAGGGCCATCAAAAGGGCTGAACACTTACACAGGATTGAGGATGAATTGAAGGCTCCTGAAAGGCAGAAAAAGATTGAAGAAATCAGAAAAGAATATGCTGGAAAAGTATGCCATACCACTCCTAATGCATTCTGGCATAGAAAGAAATTTTGGGTAAACATAAAATATAAGGAAGCGTACCAAGGGAATCCAAGCAAAAGCAGAGCAATCCCCATGAACAAGGAATACCGAAATCTTTGCAGAAAAGAAATCTAGGACTTGCTTAGTAAAGGACTTATCAAGCATTCAAGAAGCCCATGGTCTTGTTCAGCCTTCTATGTAAACAAACACTATGAACAACTTCGTGGAGTACCAAGACTGGTGATCAATTACAAGCCGCTCAATGACACCCTAGAATGGGTAAGGTATCCAGTCCCAAACAAATCTGATCTGATCAAGAGAATTGCAGGAACAAAGATCTTCTCCAAGTTCGACCTAAAATCCGGCTTCTGGTAGATTGGAATCAAACCAGAAGACCAGTTCAAAACAACCTTCAATGTTCCACACGGGCAATACGAATGGAAGGTAATGCCTTTTGGATTAAAAAATGCCCCTTTAGAATTTCAAAAAATCATGGAATCTGTGCTGGAACCATATATGGATTGGCTCATGGTCTACATTGATGATATTCTTGTATTTTCAAAATCTGTTGACGAGCATATGAATCACTTTAGGACCTTGCTCCATGTCCTATACAAGAACGGATTTGTGCTATCTGAGAAAAAGATGAAACTATTCCAAACAGAGATCGAGTTCCTAGGGAAAAAAATAAAGAATGGAAAGATTGAAGTTCAACATCATGCTGTTGATTTTGTTGATAAATTCCTAGATGTCATTATAGACAAAAAACAGTTGCAGAGATTCCTAGGCTTCCTGAATTATGTAACGTCATATTATGAAAATTGTGCACAAGATAGGAAGTTGTTAAATAAACAACTGGGAACAAATCCTCCACCATGGAAACAAAAGCATACAGAAGCAGTCAAGAGGATAAAAACCAAGGTAAAAACTCTCCCTGTTTTACACATAATAGATGAAAGTCTAATGAAGATCTTGGAGACAGATGCATCAGAAGAAGGATGGGGAGCAGTCCTGAAACAGTGTCGAAGAGATTGCAACGGCACTAATGAAGAAGTAGTCTGGTATGCATCAGGACTATGGAACTATTCCCAAAGAAAATATCATGACAAAGAGATTAAGGCATGTCTGAATGCCATCTAGAAGTTTGAGATACACTTGATGAATAAGAAGTTCCTATTCAGAACAGACAGCCAGGCAATGAAATTTGTCCTAGAAAATCCAATTAGAAACTCCACTGCCAAAGCCAAGTTCACTAGATGCTAGGCCATGTTTTCTCAATATGAGTTTGAAATCAAGCACATCGACAAAGCAACCCAAAATTGTATTGCATATTTTCTTACAAGAGAACATCTACAGGATAAGTATGGGATTGCAGCCCCCAGTTGTATGATGATGATAACAAAATGGTATGAAGGAAGTGACTCCTGCAGATACGTTGATGATGAAATGAGCTAGGAAGATTATACGGAACAATGGAAGCCCACTTGGCAGCTGAGTTCCACATAAGTCTTGGATGAGAATTTACAACACCCAAATCTGCTGATAAATTTAGTACCAGAACACAAGAGATATCCAACATCAACCTATGGGGTTCCCAACATGGTTTATGGCCGACAATTGAGATAGGCCATTGATTCCTCACATGTGCTACAAACAAATTTCTAGGACCTGAGACTCATCGACACTGAATCAACACTAGGACAAGTCCTAGAACAATATTATTGTATCAATCACATGCGCACCTTAGCCTCCTGGCCAGGAAATGACCCTACCCCTCAATTTTCCCCTCACTGATGTAAATTATGAAAAGTACAAAAAAATGTGGTGGGACTTCCTAAAGAAGGACAACTGAGATCATGAATATTTTGCAAAGATAAAGTTTGGTCTGCAAAGGGCACATGTGCTGAATGGAATCCCAGACTGGACGCATTGCTAGTGGAATGACTTTGGCCTAAGCAGAAGCGGAGTGGACCCTGCCATTATACAACATGAGCACGCGCAGTACTGTATTCCCTGCTCTAAGGTCAAGGACATGTATACCAGCGAAGTATGTGATGACACACATCTGCTTCAGACCTTTATATACAATAAATTTCAGTGGCAGGTGAAAGCAAAGATCCGTGTACAAACACGACAAGGACAACGAATCATTATAAGGAGCATGCACACCAAGCTGTGGGATCCCTCATATCAACGAAGATTTGGAAATCCGTATGATGATATGATCGATTGGCCTCAAGAAAGGCCTACTTACAGTTTCTTGATTGATTAAATGGTTTCCATGGGATTCCCTGAAATCTCCACTTTGTTTCCTTTATTTTGGTTTCTGTAGGATTCCCTGAAATCTCCACTTTGTTGTACTGTCAGGCCTAGTGCCACTTTGTTTGGTTTGCGTGGGATTCCCTGAAATCTCCACTTTGTTGTACTGTCAGGTCTAGTGATCTTTTCTGACTTTGTTGATGTTCGAATCCTCTTTTAAAGATGTTCTGAGACTCGGGACACTTTCCCGACTTTTGGTGCGGTTTGACCCACATCTCAGACAACTTTTACGAACAAACAAATCAAAAGGACGATTTGTTTCCTGCAGCTGCTTGTTCGAGGAGATTCCTTGCTTCAGCATGAAGGAACCATCTCTCTTTCAAAACTATAAATAAGGAGTCCCTCCTCTCATTTTGGGCATCGTGCATCTGAGAGTAGAGAGTCTAGAGTCTTAAGTCTTGTTCGAGTATGATCTGCAAGTGCAGCTTAGTTTGATCACATTGCAGTAGAAAGATCTGTTTTAGGAAGTCGAGTCTAAAGGAATTGTGATTATGCTCTGCGAATTGCCCTATGGGTATAATATCGTATCAGAAAGCATTCTGATAATATCTGCTCTGTAATATTTCCGCTGCAAAATTAATAAAATTTCTGGGTACCATTCCCAGTTCGAAGTTTGTGTATTTCTAGTCTGTCTAAAGCCGTATCACCCGTTAGCCTGGATCTGTAATTCCCTAGTTATCTCGCAAGATTCTTCACTCTGGTCATGAAAAGCATCCATCCACGAAGTAAGTCCCAGGAGAGGCCGTAGTGCATGTTCGACATTACAAGGAGTGATTGAAGAAAGGTAGCAGGCTCGTGAGTTGCAGATATTCAGCCAGAAGGAAGCAAGCCCGATGCTGCGATTTCTATCCAGTCTACCAGGTGTAGAGGCACCTGCATCAAGTTGTACAATCCACTCTCACCAATTCCACGGCATTTTATGCCATTATTTGGCCTTTTCAATGCACCCTTCTTGTCACGCCATCATATATATTGAACTTTGAAGTGCTCTTTTTCCACCATGTTTCTAAGATCCTTTGTTGTGTTCTATTCTACATAGCACTAGACAGGACTTGCCTAAGTGCAGGGGATTGATTGAGTGAGTGGAAATGGAGAATCGAGTGTCAGCATCTAAATGTCGTCAGCTGGGAGCAACAGAAACGAATTGGTGCAGAGCTTTGGATGGAGGCACAGGCACCTGCATTACAGGTATTCTCTTGGCCAAATCCATGGGAGTTGCTCTCGTCCAAGCATCTCTTTCACTAATTTTAGCTGCCCAACCAATTCTCAGAGCTCAAATCGTTGACAAACAAGGCCAACTATGCTTTGATATCAATGATAATATATTGGTGGATATTGAAATCATAGATAGAAATGCTCAAGAGCCATGGTTACAGATAGTAGAAGACGAGATGAACACCGGTTTTCCTCGACAGAAACCATTCAGAGTTATCGAAGCTCGTCTGTATCGTCTTCCCAATACAAACAGTTTAATCATAGTTAAACTGCATCCTGCTGCAGCAGACCATGTTTCTGCAGTGGCTGTCTCTTCTCAGCTCTTGAAGCATTTACAGGACTTTGTTGTGGCTGAGGAGAATGGTGAAGATATGCAGAAATTGATAGATAGAAGGCTGGGTGTTGAGCTAGAAATGCACGAGGAGGTGCTTGCATGTGTGGAAGATGCCACTCCTCGTGGAAAGGCCAAGAAACCATTCTGGGCTCATGGCCTTGACGTTTTGGCATATGGGTTGTCCGCGTTTCGCCATGCTATTCTTCCCTTGGAGAATGTGGTTGACAACAACAGGAAGTCTCGTATCATTATAGCCGACTTCGGTGAATCTGCTACACGCAAAATGCTTCGAGTAATTCCATGGCCTACATCGCTTTTTGCTTTGAGTATTGTTTGCTTGTTTGTTCTTCAGACAAAAACTATTTGGTTGAACGAAGGGATATTTTATTTTAGGATTCTTCGTAACGGTTCTGTTATTACTGTTATGACTTTTTTCTGACAAGTTGAGGTTCTCTGTTTGCATGGATTGTTTTGAAGAAAAGTAAGCATTTTTCCAATTTATTGTTATTGGTTTTAACCCTTTAGACGTATATTGCTAAAAAAAAAACTTTGAAGACTTGAAAAAAGTCTAAAAATAGAAGTCTGAGGCAAGCTGGCCTGCATAGTCCATCCATTTATTTTTAGCTCGAGGGGAATCGGTAACTTGTCAAACTTGCCTGGGCCAGACCCAGGTTCAAATCCGCTGCTGCATAGTCCATCCATTAACAAAACATTACTTTTGCAACAGCAGGACTCATGCCTCAGAGGTGGGTCACCTCTATGGTTAGTGCTTCCCCATATTGGCCAGTGATGGCAATATTTATTTACTATGTAGATATGGCATTTTAAAGTTTCAGACAGTCTATATGGTAGATAAACGTCGCCAGTAAAAATGGACTCCTACCTATCATTGCCCTGCTCAGGTCAGGGAGGCTTTTCAGCCTCTGAAATGGCTGAAGCCATCTTCCACAATTTATCGTCCTGGGCCTGAGGTGGGGAAGGCCAACCATGGCGTCTCTCGGCGCTCTAAAACAACTTGCTAGGATTAGCAAAAAAGGCCTCAGGGGGAAAGAGAATTATCTGGTGTTTCCCGTGTTTACATTGTTTCAAAGATGTGTTTCAGACTTTCAGATATAATGTTTTAATGTTTTTTTCAAAGCAGATGTGTGACAGTAAATCATCAGATTTGAATGGACTGCTAATTGCTGCATCGTTGAGGGCGGTTGCAAAGTTCAAAGGCATTGGAAGAAAAGGAGAGCATTATGCATCAGTTATTCTGATCAACTGCAGATCCATGTTGGAGCCAGTGATACCAGATTCCACAGCAGGTATTTCTTCCATCCAAGATTGTCTTGGAAACTATTTTGTATGTTTTTTTTAACAACGATTACAGGACTTCACCTTATTTTCATATTTTTTTTGTCTTCTCTATTTCCAAACTTCGGGATTCTGGGTTCATTTTCTTTGGTCCTTTCAATCCATGCTCTCTCTATCACACACTCTGGATGACTATAATAGCATTTGGTTCATTGACTTGCAATATGGTTCACTAGCACATCTTGTAACATGGTTCTTTTTCTTTGGTCCTTTCAATCCATGCTCTCTCTATCACACTCTGGATGACTAGTAGCATTTGGTTCATTGGCTTGTAATATGGTCCACTAGATCAATCCATGCTTTCTCTATCACACTCTGGATGACTAGTAGCATTTGGTTCATTCGCTTGTAATGTGGTCCACTAGCTCAATCCATGCTCTCTCTATCACACTCTGGATGACTAGTAGCATTTGGTTCATTCGCTTGTAATATGGTCCACTAGCACATCTTGTAATGGTTCAATGGCTTGTAACATGGTGCACTAGTTCGTATCGAATTTTTACAGTGTAATCCAATTTTGACTGTGTAATCCAAAGTTTTTTAATGAGGTCCAGTCGTTTGCACTTTCCCATCTTGTTTCACATCCTAATTTTATTTTGACTCTTTGTGAGGAGGTTAAAAAGGTAGTTGCCCTTTTGGTTATTATTCAGCTAGCATGGTCTTTCTTTTCCAACTCATAACTGTATGCATATCTTCTGCCAGCATGGCCTTTCTTTTCCACCACATAACTGTATGCACATCAGGTTGTGGCACTGGACCTGGATTTACAAGTACATTTTTATGCTATATGTGTCATTTATATGGCTTCGTGCACATTTTTCTGCAAATAGATTATGTGCAAATCAGGGAACCTTCATAGCCTGGACTAACATAATCAAGGTTTTAATTGATAACATAGATTGACTTCTTACTCCGATTAATTACCTGCAGGTTTCTACCATTCAGCCATTTTGAAAACATTCAATGCCACTGAAACAGAACCCTTATGGAAGCTTGCAACAAAGATAACCAGAGATGTAAATGAATCGGTGAAGAACAGGAAGCATTTCACAGATATGGGTGATTTAAACATGCTGATGGCTCAGGCCATGGGTCACCCCGCTTTAACTCCTTCAGCATCAATGCGTACAGCACTCCTAACTAATGTGCGTGAGCCTCCCTGCCATGGTGCAGATAAAGAATTAACCTCATATTTAAATGTGAGGGATTGGGTTACCTGCACTTCTATAAATGGAGTTGGGCCTTGTCTTGCACTGTGTCCTGAGTTCAGATATGGCTGCCTTAGGGTTTCCTTTGTATACTGCAGTCCCCTCTTCTCTGCAGAAACCATGCATAAATTGGTGGATGATATATCGTCGATGCTTAACAATCTGGACTAGTTGTAGAAGGAGAGGCTTTATAATCTTTGGATGTAGGGTTTGGATTTACATTTAATTATAGGAGCATGTTGTCCTTTCTTGTCTTACCTTTGTATACTGCAATCCCTCTTCTCTGCAGAAACCATGCATAAATTGGTGGTTGATATATCGTCGATGCTTAACAATCTAGACTAGTTGTAGAAGCAGAGGCTTTATAGTCTTTGGATGTAGGGTTTGGATTTACATTTAATTATAGGAGCATGTTGTCCTTTCTTGTTTTAAAGAGCTTTTGACATGTAGCAAATTGTATGAGAAGTTATTAATTAGCATTCCTTTTGAAAAGCAAAATTCACTGAAGTCTGTATAGCAACATTATAGGTATAGCTTTAATGTTGTTGCTGGCTGATTACCAGCAGTTAAATTTGTCATTGGTTCAGATCCAATTACTTAAAATTTGACAGCAACAACATTAAATGTTCTATTACAGAGTGTTTATTAACCTATGATTATTATACTAAGTAAAAAAAGTCAAACTCAATAAGAAACATGTTTTCAAAATTCACAAAAGTCTTGATAACAACATTGTAGCTACAGCCAACATATGATTGGTATACCAAGTGGAAAGAAGATAACAAACATGTTTTCAAAATATCTGAGAATAATGCACTAGAGGAATTTTCAACTAGTTCATTCATTGGTGCTAGTAAGCAGAAGAGAAACCAACACCAATGCACACAAAAAATTAACTACGTGCATAAGAACGCTTCAAGCAAACACAGACATTTCATGACGTCATTTATATGCAAAATATTATAAATACTTTTAAATATCTATCCAATTGCCATAAAATGATAAATCCTTCCATGACTGTTTTTTCCCACCTAATTGTTCCTTTGTTCCTTTTCCTGACCTAACGTCCACCCTCCTTCTATAGTCTCGTAGACCTCCGAAAGTGCAGAAGGAGAGTGGAAACTTCTGTAATTTATCTAATGCTAACTGATTTACCTCTGCCTCATTGTCCCACTATAACATATATTTAATGTACTTAACCCTGTTGGTCTTGGTCACCTATGCTTCAATTACGCTTGCAATCTGCTCTTTATGTTTCTGTCTCCTAAGCTTGTTGACTTTCACTGCCTCTAACTATGTGGTTGGATTTTCGTATCAAGACATGCATACAAACTTGACATGAAAGTCAAATTCATTAAAGTTGGATTTGATTTCAGTCTAATTTTGTTGGGAAATAATTCAAAATAAAGTTGGATTAATATTATGTTAAAGTTTGTTTGAAAATAATTCAAAACAAGGATTTTTTACTTGTAAAATCATCAAGTTTTTAATGTGTTTTGAAATTGCAAAATTCTATTTACAAGTGAGAAATCAGAGTTCAAAAATGGAAAATAATATTTTAAGTTTACTATATATATTGTTGTATACTATAACTTATAACAACTAAACACAACTTAGTAGTAGCACATTGAAAATAACAAATGATTATTGGATTTCAATACATTCATCCTATGCAAATTAATATTTTTTATTCAATAATTAATATATTAAGCCTAGTAGCACATGGGGATTCTTTTTAATTCTAGAGGAAAGTATGTAAATGACTTTGCTTGGGACTAGGCAATATTACAAATAATGAAGCGTAAGCGTTGGTAGTGTATCAAGGGTGTGGGGATTCATTTTAATACTAGAGGAAACCGTGTAAATGACTTTGCTTTGGTAGTGTATGAAGGGATACAAAGGGCATAGGCTTAAGAAATCCAAATAATAACAATGGTTGGAGACTTTACTATAGCACAAATTGGCACTTTCTTGTTTGTGACGACAACACCCCAAGATGACACCTAAGTGTCCATGTTCGATCACAATAATAAACTTATCAAAGTGGATGAGCCCCTAATTTGACCCTATTTGATGGTCCACATCCCTTTGAAGAGATCCCAACTCATTTCCCTTTGAAATAAGCAAGTTGCAAGAAAAAATGAGGCCCCATGCAACTTTGTATCCAACAAGGTACGTCCCACACATGTTGCTCTTGAGCAGAGCATGTGGGCCTAAAAAAATGGCCAAAAAAAATATAGAATTTGAAAAAAATGAAAGTTATGACAGTTTCTAGTTAGTTGGTCTCGTTTGCAACCCTCAGAACTATGAACTAGAAACCATCTCAACTATCCCAAACATGTAATAAAATGGGATTAGATGGACCAACCAATGGAGCACACCCATTGAATTGTTATGCTAGAAGAATCTCACCACATTATTGAACACATTGATCCCATCATTCCCTCAGTGACCCCTGCCCCTAAGTATTATTCCCTTAAAGTGTTGGATTCATTACCCTCAAATGACCTCCATATTTTGCACATTAGGAGTATTGTATGCAGGATTATAGGTGTTTCAAGAGTAGAGGAACTTGATCGATAGATTCGAAAGGTTCCAAACAACAATGAAGGTAATTGATTGTATTACTTTATTGCATTAATGGAAATTTGCTATCTTTCCCTCTTCCATATGCAAGTGTATTATGTTGAATCATAGATTTGTTGAAAGTTACTTATAATTTGCAAGAATAGTGTTGAAGTTAATTAAAATTGCATATATGTCCTTGTATTTTTTGAGTATTTTCATTAAGGTCAAAATCTTGTGAGGAGGGTATTTGGTGTCTTTGCAGGTGTCAGAATGTTGCAAAGGAGCATATTAAAGGAGCAAAGTGAGAGTAGCGAGGATCAACCATTGAAAAAGGTTCCTCCTTTCTCTATATATCTCCTTCCTTTTTGTTTGCTTAGTGATTTTCCATGAAGAGTAGTGAATATAAGTTGATCCTTTGAGTCCAATCTGCCTATAGAGAAATCCCTAGGATCAAATTTCATCTATCCCAGTATGTTGGTGACCCGCCCTAGTCATTAGGAATATTTTTCCCATGAGAAAAATTGTGACTCCACTGGTGTAACGTCCCCATGCATTGGTCAAACCGCATAGAGGGGGATGAACGGATTATGGGTTCTTAAATTAAGCCTGAAGGCCACATACGATCCATAATAGGAAATAAATACATGTGTAGATGCATAATATAAGCACAACGGAATTAAACTCAATCTACACAAATAACACATGCATTTACCGACATAATACATCACATGCATAATCATAGGAGCATTGTAGATTCAAATAACAACAATTAACAGATCAAGCACTGATAATATATAAGAGAATACTTATCTGGAATAAATATCCAAGAAACTAGCTATGTAAGTGTCATTTTCCACCCAACCATAGGTACTATGTCACATATACTATTTATGTTGAGAATCCACCCCCAAGTCGGGCTATGAGTCCACCAGGGAGAAAGAAAACACCTACAGGTTTATATTTCTTAGCCCACAACCCATTCTTCCCTCCATGCTCAACCAAATTGTTGTGGGGAAAATGCACCTATAGTTGACCAAAAACTGTAGATTCAAGCTTGGCACTTCACGAAACCTAGATTCAAGGTCTCCTGCTTCCGTTCTCCAAAGATCCCAGCCTCTAAGCAACTGTGCTAGGGTTTACCAAAACTGAAGCACAAGAGAGGGGGATGAGGGTCTCCATTCCTCCAGCATAACTTTGTAATTGGGCTTGGTCCCCTCACATGGCCCTTCTACCCTCCTTATATAGTCAGTGAGGAAGAGGAAAAGAAGTTACAACCACTCAAGAGGTTTCCCAACCAACTTAACTTACTCGAATTTCGAGATTTTGACCAAAACAGGGGTGTACGCTACTTATAGTAGACAAAGTCGCATACACATGGCAATGGGCTCTACTTTAAATGAGACAAAGTCGTGTACACACGCTACTATTTCAACAGTGGAGTCACGCTCATATTGAAAAATGGCCAAAAACAGGCTTTTCTGCTCATTTTCAAGAGATGGTTTGGTCTGGAAAAATGTTCCTAAGGGTCATATACATCAAATGGGTCAAGAATAAGGTAATTTCAACCATTTTTGGTGTCCCAAATGACTCCTCCATCCACAAATGTCCTGTTGTGTGACTTAACTTGATCTCAAGAAGTGTCGTCATGCGACCAAGGGAAGCAAGTGTCGTCACGGACGGAGAGGTGTCATTTCAAGCTATAACAGATGCCCCCTAATGTATGAGATCAGAGGGAGTACGGGAAATGATGGCCAAAATACATTATAAATAAAAAAGAGTTGAATCGTGGAGGAACGGAGAAACCAAGAATCATAGGCTCAAATGAAGTACCTAAAAGCAAAGGCAATGTCAGACAAACTTATCCTTGGGGTAACTGTCCATGTTCAAATAGTGAACATGACCTCCAAGAGGATACAATAATGATCCAAATACTGATGCATATATCATGGCCACTAAAATACAAGCGTGGATCCATGAAGAACATAAGTGTAAACATAGCCACATAAATACAAGGTGGATCTATGTCAAAACTGGAGAACATAGCCATAGAGAACAAGCTGGATCTATGTCTCATCAAGAGCCAAAAAGAGTGTGGCTCAGTCTTGCGCAACTTGGGCGATAACATAAATGAGGTGATGCTATCGAGGATCCCAAGGTCTTCATCCAAAAACAACCCAAGGTACAAACCTATCCATGCGAATAAATGAGTTGTTGTCGAACATGGGAGGTATCGTTTGATTACCGGTCATTGATGTATACCGTTAACAAACGCGAGGGTGTCCACCAATAATGAAAATGGAACCCAAGGTACCTAGTACATTCAAGCAAGTGTGAATAGATGGTCTTGCCGTCGAACACTTGAAGAATCCATTGGATAGGAGACATTGATGTATTCCCATCTATCCAATAGTGAGGGAAACTGCCACTAATGACTGCAATCCCCAAGGTACTAACTGAAACTCTAAACTTCATTCCCAGAGTACAATGAGTTGAAGTCGATGGGAAGAAGTCCGTTGGAAGGGAGGCCTTAATGCATCCTCCATCATCCAACACAAGGAACACTCAAATAGGGATGAGCTGATTTGGAGTAGGACTAAACACATGATGAAACATACTGACACGAAGGAATGGCCAACACATGAGGTCAAGGCAATTGCAGAATGGCCGACACAGATTGTATCCTTGAACAGTGAGCACGACACAAGAGTGACTTAGGCAGCTTTGAACACAAATGGACCACGATGCAAGTCTGCAATGTAGGAGACATTAACAGATTCTCCATATGATTGGAACACTAACCAAATGGAGGAGTAGGAACTCTGAGATCAGGTTTATCCTAAGGCCAACACTAGAACCCAACTTGTTTGATAGACTCAAAACAGGTGCTTTGTTCAAGGAGATAATTGACTTGCTGCCATCATATTGAAAGATATTTTGACATTCTTCCCTTCCCTTTCCTTTTTCATTTTTTTAACAAGCTTGAGAAAGAACTAAAGCATGCTCGACGGTATTTTCATATTTAAGGAGTCTGAAAAACCTAGAAGAAAACTCCATACACCTATCCGTGGATTTTATATCGAGCCCGGATTGGTCTGTGCTCGGCAGTGTTTTCTTGCTTATAGAGTTGAAAAACTTAAACAGTCCTCTACTTACCCTCTCGTGGATTTCACATCGAGCCCGAGTAGGTGAATGCTCACTTGGTATTTTCATGTTTAGAGAGCCTGAAAACCCTAAAGAGAGGCTCCAAAAGGTCCTTTTTCATACATTTAGTCTCCTCCCCCGAAAAAGTATAAAACAATGAAAGAAGAACTCTTCTAGCGCATACAAGAGTATACCTAGAGTATACCTTTTCCGTAAATTATCCACCAAGGCCCGTAAAAGGGGTAATTCTATACCTAAGTGGATGTCGGTTCAGTTATTTTAACGAGCCCGAAAAGACAACTATGCTCGGCAAACTTTTCCTATTTAAGGAGTCTGAAAAGGGCTTAAAATAACTCATAGGGATCTTTTCCGTAAAGGTTTAACGAGTTCGGAAAAGTAAACTCATGACCTCCTTACTGTTTTTAATGAGCTCAAAGGAGATACAGAAAATGCTCACAACTTCCTTACTATTTTTAATGAGCTCGAAGTGAAGATGAAAGAAATGCTCATAGCCTCCTTACTTTTTTTAACGAGCTCGAAGTGAAAGCAGAAGAATGCTCGTAACCTACTTACTGTTTTTAACGAGCTCAAAGTAAAAGAAGAATGCTCGTAACCTACTTACTGTTTTTAACGAGCTCGAAGTAAAAGAAGAATGCTCGAAACCTACTTACTGTTTTTAACGAGCTCGAAGTAAAGGTAGAAGAATGCTCGCAATGGGAGGAGACGAGTGTCAGGGACATGCAAAACTAGCTCCAAGCGCATGGAACAAAGCTATGCCTAATGCAAGGAACATGAGCAAGATAAGTACACTCAGGGTGTGTCTCCTCCAGGTAAGACGTGTCAAATTGTGAGGGCAAAATGATACATGGCTTAGGAGAAATGAGATCAGATATGGAGGCTTATATAACGAGCTAAAAGCGTGGAAGCCGGCTTCAGGCTCATTAGCGCAAGCGAGATCATAATAGATGCATATGCAATTTGAACACAAAGATGGGAGCCTTATCAGGGATGGCCAAAAATATATGAGGAAGAAAGATATGAGGCTTCTTCTCAAAGTCATGGTAAATCTAAAAAGGCTCCCAAGCCTATGAGAAAAACTTAGCATGGGCACCAGAATGGCATAAGGGTGCTGACTAGGGTGACCCATGTTAGGTAGGCTCTGCTGTCGGACTGGTGCACGATGCATAAAGAGATGGCTAACACACCAATATCTAACAGGTTCGACCCTATGGCGAATTCGGATGGCAAAAGGTTCAAATGCAACATAACAGCGAGGAAGCTTAAACCTATATGAAAGGTTCCAAATATACCTGACATGGTCGCACAAGGTGTCGAAAAGGACCAGTAAGCAAGTATACATCCAGTTAAGAATCCTGTCTCCAAGAAACATTAGTACCAGGATCATATCTAAAACATATGTAAAGAAAGACCCGATACAAGTCACTGTGGTAGAAATACTTTCAACTTCACTATCATCAACAACAGGCATAAACAAGGCAGAGTTTTCAAATGAAGACTCTATGGTACCCAAGCCCGAGGACTTACAATCAACAAGGTCAACTTCAGGATGAAGATCAAAGTTGAAGGACATGATGGAATCTGCAGAAACAAATTCATCATCACGGGAGTTGAAAATTCTAGAAGTAGAATCAAACTCAGTAGGAACACCGATTTGCGGATCTATAGGAGAGTCCAAAGACTCAACAATAGGAAGATCAGACTTTAAGGTCAAACCAGGTTTGGACATAACTGCGACTGGATCAACATCCAAATGAATAGCAGACTGTACTATAGACTCTAGGAAAACTTCATCGGAAGGAAGTATATCATCCCAGATAGAATACATATCTAAACATTCAGATGGAGGTGTCACTTGGTCAAAAGTTGGGACCAAGTCCCGAGAAGGTAAGCATGAATTAAGAGACTTCTTCTCAGTAGCATTTGAACTCAAGGAACAATATGCCACAACATTCCCATGTGACATAGTAGTGCCTAATGACGATGGATCCGACTGGTCTACAGTTGGGTAATAAGGAGGATCAACGAATGCAAGCTAGTTGATGGTGACAATGTTTTCGTTATGAGGGAAATGCATCACACGAAAAAGCGTAGACACCACAGCATGCATAGCATAAATGTAATCATGCCCGAGGATCATATCAAAGTCCATAGGGTCCTTTAAAACCATAAAATCAACTAAGACTATTTTTTTACCCAAAGTAACAGGTGCCTGATGGAGGAATCCAAATGGTTCACTAGGTCTTTTATTGAAGGTCAACGGCCAATTAACAGCTGGAATAACATTAGGGAAACCCAAATCTCTCCAAGCATAAGCGGATAAGATACTAACAGAAGCACCTTCATCAACTATGCATCGATCAACCGTATGGTTCCCGATATCAACCTTTATCTGGAAAGGTGTCGAAGAAGGAAGACGAGGCTAGGCTAGACTATTCCAATCAAAGGAAACAATCCTAGGGCTTGGTAGGGGTTCACACGGCACAGATGAAGTGCCCCCTTTTTCAGGAACATCCAAACTGGTAATGCAGAAGACTTCCGCAGTAGGTGCATCAATCTCTGAAGGACTGATGGGATCGGTCGAAGATTGCATCGATTCAATCACTTCACTCTCCGAAGGAAGAGTGGGGTCAACCAAAGATTGCATTGGTTCAACCACTTTATCAACCAAAGGTTGATCTGACTGCAAAAAATCTATAGACAACTCAGGAACAGAGGTTCCTTCAGACATGGGCCACACTCTTCGTGCTTCTGGAATGGCAGGGCATCGGTGAGTAAGGTGATCTCTCTTACAAAGTTTACAAGGGAACTTTTGTTTCTGTCCTATATGTTTAGACTCCTTTACAACATCCATACTCTCAGCATAACTAGCATTTGCTGACAGCTTTCCCCCAGCATGACTCACAGAGGCTGGTTGCTCAGAAGCAGAAGACTTTTGAACTAAGGACCACACTTTTTGCACTTCTGGAATTGCAGGGCACAAGTAAGTAAGGTGGTCTCCCTCGCAAAACTTACAAGGGAACTTAAGCTTCTGTTTGTTGGGTTTGTCGACAATGTCAACTCCCTCAGCATGACTTGCAGTGGATGATCTGGTGTCTCTAGTATGACTCATAGGAACTGGTGACTTGTCATTAATATGACTAGTATTGATCAATGACATGTCCTCAACATGACTGACAGTGGTTGAAGACAAGCTTTCAGTATGATTTTCAGTGACTAAAAGTTTTCTCCCAGCATGACCTCCAGAGGCTAGGTAGGTGCCCCCTACATGATTTGCAGAGGCAGGGTGCTTGCCCCCAACATGACTTACAGAGGCTGGGTTGCTGCCCCCTTGTTTTGGCATCTTCTTCCCATTCTTCCTCCGTCTATTCCTTTTAGACTGCTGGTTACTTGTATTGCTACTTTCGCCACATGAGGTAGAAGGAGGAGGAGAAGATGTTACTGGAAAGGGAGGCACAGGGTTCTGATGCTCTTGATTTGAGGTGCTCACCAAAGAAGCGTCAGGATCATGCAAGGCATTCGGAGTGGAAAACAACCAAACCGGCAGCCCAATAGTGAATCTAGGAAGATTCAAAGTAGCCATTAAGGGAGCACCAATGTTTCCAATGAATGGAACAGCACAAGGATCCCCCGGAACAGGGGTACCCTGATTGGAACTCGCCGGAATGCTAGACATAGTTTGCTGCTCAAATGAATAAGAAGTTCTCTAAGGCAAACTAAAAAAAAAAGTAGCACAAAGAGCACACCACTAAAAAAGGTCCTAGGTAAATCAAACCAGGAAAACAGATGCCTTCCGGAGAAGAGTCTGGGATGATGAGGGCCCAGAACAGATCAACAAAGGAAGAAAGACAGTTACCCGGGGTCCACAATACAATGACTAAGCGTGCAAGCGCTGGAATCACCCAACCGCCCTCCCAAAGACCTGCAAGGGATTTCCTCCCACGTCTGTCTTAGGTACAGAAGATATACCCTCCGCTGTCACCTGTGTATGAACCTAGAGTCAGATACTAAGGATACCAAAACACCGAAAACTCATGGGGGAACAGTCACCGGTCGAATCAGAAAGCGTGGGCAGGGTAGCTAAGCCCGAAACTCGAAAGAGTCCCCAATACGCAATCCGATCCTGGCGTATGCTCGAACAGAAAGTAGGAGGAGTATTCCCAAAAATCTGATCTTGTAATGACCTACTGCATAGATCCCAGGCAAGTTTTGAGTGTGGTGGGTTTACCTATGATAGTCTCACTACGATTTTTGCGTAATGTGTGATCTTGGGTGGTTTAAGGTGTTTTAAACCCAAGATCCTAACCAAGACTAGTTGGTGTAGTGTAACCTAGAAAAGAAAATGTTGCTAGTACATTTTATTAGAGTTCATTTTAAAGGTTACTTGCTTACTCAAAAAGGTAGTGGGTGTGTGAGAGTGGTTAAAATAAAGATAGAGTACTGAAAATGAAATATTTACCACCAAACAAATCTTTTCTTTTCAATGCAAGTCTTAAAATTCTGATCTAGAATTCATGTGCAACTGCAATTTTTTAATCTTTCGAATGCAAAAAGGTAAAAATAAAGTCTAAATGTACAAAAATAAACTCAAAACCTAAGAATGCAGCTACTCAAGCAACTAGGTATGCAAAAGAAAACTTGTTCTTTTTGATGCAAAGCACTCTAGAATCTTTTAAGCCACTTGCAAGGTACTCTATTCAGAAGATAAATCAAAATTCTTTATGCTTTTCAAAGGTAAGAAACAAAACTGAAACTAACGTACTATCAAAGCAAAGCAAAGAAACTTTCAGGTTCTCTTTATGAAACAGTAAAAGCTACCAAATATGACTTTCAAATTCTTATTGATGTAAGCATGTTAAACATTGGGAAAAGAGTACAAAAACTACTTTTAGACCCAAACGAAGCAAATGACCTACAAAGAATTATGGTTTGGTAAATTCAGGTCTGCACATAACAATGCAAACAAGGTCTTGAACAACAGCCAAAACACTTGAGCTTTCACTACAAAAGAAAAACTAAAAGCATAAGGGAGGATAAGAAACCAACCTAAAAGAGATATTTCACTCAAATAGATACAAACAGGGTCAAGAAGACTCAATAGGTTTCAAATCCAATGGAAATGGGGTAAGCAGGTTCAATCAGACACAAATTAGGGTACAAAACACCAAACGGGTCCACAACCCCCCAACTTGGGTCAACAAGCCCCAAAACTTTCCAAACAAGCCCAAATTGATCAAAAGAGGTTCAAATGATGAATGTAAGATCAGTACAAGGATGGGAGACCACTTACAGGGGTTTAACTCAGACCTAGGGTCATCAGGGACCCCAAAAAATGCAGCCACAGCCCCTAGATTTGGGTCCACAACCCAAAAACTCAAAAAATCAAACCTAGATTTTGAGCGCTACTGTGTATGAAGGAAAATAGCGCTCATAGCAGTATGGGCTCTATTGTGCAGAGGAAAAGTAACGTATGGGCGCTACTGTGTGGTACAAACAGTAGCGTACAAGAAAAAAAGTCTAAAAAACGGGGTTAAAACCCCCAAACTGGGTCCACAAAGGTTTGCAAGGGCTAGGAAGGGTCTGTAAAAAGCCCAGGAGGGTCAAACACAGCCTACTAACTGATCCTAATCAAGAAAATGAACAAAGACCATCAAACAGAACTGAAGAAATGACCTTGGATACCCCTAAGCAGTTAGGCTTTCCCCAGCGGAGTCGCCATTCTGTTGTGGGGAAAATGCACCTATAGTTCAGGGGAGAAACTACCAGCTTACGGTGATAAAGATAGACTTACAAGCATTCTGCAAGTACAACAAATAAATGAAGATATTAGGGTTTAGAGATGTAGGCACCTCATTCAGAAGGTTGATCCTAGCTTTGCCTCCCTCGCTCTTCAATGCTTATCCAGTGTTGCAATGCCCAGACCTGCAAAACAACTTGATACCTTTCTCAAATACATTTGACTACATATATAATACTGATATCCATAATAGAAAGAAGACATCAAACTACAATCAAACAGTAATCAAATCCAAGATACATTAATAGGTCAACACAATATTTACATAGCATTCAAGTTGGATTGATTAGCCAATCACATGGTCCAAATAAGAAAATTATACATCATTTGCATAATTTGGTTCAATATATTCCAGGGGTCAAACCGGGGGTATTACAATCTACTCCCCCTTGGAATAACACCGATCTCGGTGTTCAATTTATTCCCAACAAGGTTCCAATGTCATTAGGGTAGCATTCTTCCCAAATTTTAGCATCCATCATCTACCCTCACTAGATGGATCCATTATCTCACATGTATCATACACATACAGTTACCATGAGATGTCATCATAAAATTTCAATCACAATTTCAAATTTGTTTCATACAGAAACCAGATTCACAACTATGAGATCCTCCTCATAATGTTTGGCTCTTGCAATCCATAGCACATGGTATTCCTACAATGTGTCCTCCTAACACAATTTACAAACAACCAAATAGTCAATAACATTAATAACCAAATTCAAATTTGAATTTACAATTCTATCTTCTATAGAAATTAGATCTATTTAGCCATGAGACCATCCTTATATTTTTGGCTCTTGTAAGTGGTACCACTATGTCCCATATGGATTTCTACTTGCTTCCATCACCTGGAAATCCACCTACAACATATCCTCTTGACACAATTCTATATCAGCCAAATAGTTGTTCGCAATCATTAGCAAAAAATTCAAATATAGAATTTACAAATCCGTTCCCTACGGAAATCAGATTTCACAACCATGATATCCTTCTCATAATGTTTGGCTTTTTGCACATGGTATATCCCGGTCTTTATTATGTACTTACACGCATTTCCATATCCAATACAATTTTACCTACAATCTAAAACCTTCCAAATAGCCAAATATGTTGTGAGTATCTATGCATGTAGTATTTTCATTGCAACATTTACAACAGTCGTTGAAGTGATCTCAGTATTATAGCACACAATAATTCAAACACCATCAGTTGTTAATAATGAAATACATTTACTTTATGTGCATCACTATGACAACAAAATTACAAGATACGTAATTAAGTAAAACTTCAAATACTGGTGACTACATAGTCATATCCTTTCATGCGACTCAGTCCCCCCAATAGAAATTACGGCATCCCATTAAACATGACTACTTTCTTCATGCAATTATTTCCCCTACATCCATAGTAGCTCATGAAATGACTTCAGAATTGCCAAAAAATATATCATTTTATCCATTGGTGAATTGCAATCAAATATATGAGTCAGGACCATTCATTTCCATAATGCATTGAATATCACATACATACCAATTTATAATTATTAAAATATGGCTGAAGGGACTCTTACCCAATTTCGCTTTAACACTTATGCAATCAGCATAAATAAAACATGACTTGCATAGCCGTCATCAATGTCTCTAGTGTTACCCGATCAGTTGATGCAAAACACCACTGGGAAGTCCTTGATACGTCGCCACGTGTCCCATCAGGACTTCTCCATCGGGAATCTCTTTGGTGTACACTATTGCCAACTTTGACACCATATCTCTGATATGTCGATCTTGATATGATATCGGTATTCTTCTATCAGAATTTAACTCCGATGCTCTTTGGACACCTTGCCTATTAACCCTTCAGCCTCAACATCAATCAAATAATTGAGCAGCTGTCACCTCGCCCAATATCTCAGCGAACAACTGATATTTCTTCTCCTTGCTCTTATGCGGATGGATGCACTATGTTCAAACTTCTTCTTATATGCAAAGCCTGTGATGGCGCCCAAAATTCTAAGGGTCATTGCACTTGGGCCTAAATTCTCCTGAGCTTGGAATGGTGCCCCATATCCATGATTCCAGACTTTGCACAATGGTCATGCATCATCACTTGGCCCCTTACCAAGGATTACACAATACGTCCACCAACCTATTGATTGTACATTTGTTTCATAGCCCTTCTTCCTTAGGATTTCGTTGATGTGCAACATCACCATCCACATATTCAACCATGCTTCTATTGACTCTAATCCTTCAACTATTACCAACATCAATAATTATCATCAACCACAATAATTCATTACAAGGGATTCATTGCACATGTAAAAACCATACCACCTTCACTAGTACACAATATCATGTGCATGCACAAGCATATTCACATGCACCATGCATTATCTCCTAAAATTCCTGCTAGTGCATAGGAATTCCATCTATCTAATCTCTTGCATTTTCAAGATTCCTATGCCAAAATTTTATGTATATAAACTCAAAAAATATAAATATAACATCAAGATATGAGTCAAGGAATTCTACCTTTACAAGTCCTCATCATAACTTGGAATTCCTCTTCCACATCATAGTTTATCCAATTCATGGCCCTCTTTATCAAATTTTCCTTATGGATATCATTCTCGAGTTTCTGCTACAACCATCTATCAACCTTTTGTAGCTATCCTTGGTCATTACAACAGATTTGATTGCATTCTGTTCACATTTCCTTGCTACTCGAATTGCTTTGAGCATTTCTGACAAGTCTACTTCTTCCTTTCTTGGGATTTCTAACACTTTAACAGTGTTTCAATTGATTCCATTCCTACTCCATATGGAGTCTTTTTAAGGTCCATTATATGTCCTCATGTCTCATTCAATTACGATACTTTCTTTGCTTTCCTATGAAAATATTTTCCACAATTCTGAACCACACAAATTCACACACAGGAATGCCTCGGTCCCTAACTGGAAGCCTTTCCATATTGACCAGTCTATCATTATCACACACACACACACATTATGTCCCTTTCCATTCTCAAGCCCATTCCCCCTCCATCCATATCTTTCTCCACTTTTCTCCATCCATCCCTCACCATACCTTCTCTCTCTCTCATCTTTTATCACTCCCTCATGTTATCTTTCCCTCACCATATCCCCATATACCCATCACTCAATCTCTCTCACACACACTTTATGTCCCTTCCCCCTCCTCTCTCTCTCTCTCTCTCTCTCTCTCTCTCTCTCTCTCTCTCTCTCCATCGCCACCACTCTCTACATGTCTCCCACCAACACTTTTTGTCCCTCCCTTCCTATCTCTTTATTTTGTCCCATCCCCGTATATCTCTCGCTCCCTCTAAATCCATTCCTCCCCATTGTCCATCTCCCTCCCTTGCTCTATGTCTCTCCCCCCCTTGCATTCTTTCTTTCTCTCTCACATCCCCTTTGCCTCCATCCATCCCCCCTTGTCACTCAAGTCTCACTTTCAACTTCTAACCCTATACCTCTTCGGAACCTCTTCTACTCCTAATAGTGCTCTCAAGATCCACTTCCCTTCACCCCTGTAGCCCATCATATTCTCATTCCCTTCATCTCTCCCCACTCAAGCTTCCAACATCCTTCTAAGCCCTTGACCCTTTCCCACCCCTATTAAAAATATTAACCACAGATTCCCTTGACCCTTCCCCACCCCTTCTCAAATATTAACCAAAAATGCCCTTGAGTCTTCCCCACCCCCTTTCAAGTATCAAACATAGATTTTATAGTTTACATAACGCGCACGCGTTATGTAGTTATATAACGCGGTCGTGTTATTAAATTTTGAAAGTGTTGCAATATTTTTTGAATTTAAATAGAACGCATATGTGTTTGTTAGAGCCTAAACCAACCCTACTCACTTGCTCACATGTCAACCGTAATCCTATGTGTATGCTTTGGAGTTTGCTTTGGTAATACCAAACCTATGCTATGGTAATGATAAACCAAAGCTAATTGGGTATATTTCTTCCAGTTTATGGAGAAGCCTGTGCTTAGCCACTCGTTACAATATGCTACACACAGTCATTTTTTACGAAATCTTAAACACAAATAACATTTTTTCTGCAGATTCCAAATATGTAACTTTTATTTAAAAATAATATTTTTTCCTATTTTCTTTCAATTTCTTTCGTGTCCTACCTCCTTAACTCGTGAAACACACTGTTAGTGTTTATTCCATAACTTTTTCAATTCTTGATCATTTCAAAAAAAAATTGTATGGTGAACAAGTAGACACTAACCTCCATGTTCTATCAAAAACCCATTTCATGATTTTTGCATTAAGACCTTCAAAGGCCGCACCCACAAAAGACATACTATTTTTGAGGTTTGATCACTTAGACAATTATAAAAGAATTATAAAATTACTAATTTAATTTTCGAAAAATAATGGCACACTAGTGCTATATGTTCTCTACATGCATGCCCATTTTTGTAGCTTGATTCCATCATTTAGGCCCTCAAAGGCTACACCCACAAAAACATATACCTTATCATTTGCTTGAAAAATAAAAAGTGTCTGTTAGGAAAAATGAAACTTGACATAGCTATGCAAATTTTCAATTCATAAAAGTTATATATTTGGAAACGTGATTCAATTTCCTACATTTCATCCTATTTACTTAATGCAATATATTTTGCGTAAGTATCTCAAAAAATCCAAGTAAGTTGAGGGATGCCTGATTTTTTAGTTTTCTATTGCATCTAACACGCCAAAAGTGACCCTCATTAGCTTGCACTGCTGTTGTGGAGAAAATGCACCTATAGTTCAGGGGAGAAACTACCAACTTACGGTGATAAAGATAGACTTACAAGCATTCTGCAAGTACAACAAATAAATGAAGATATTAGGGTTTAGAGATGTAGGCACCTCATTTAGAAGGTTGATCCTAGCTTTGCCTCCCTCGCTCTTCAATGCTTATCCAGTGTTGCAATGCCCAGACCTGCAAAACAACTTGATACCTTTCTCAAATACATTTGACTACATATATAATACTGATATCCATAATAGAAAGAAGACATCAAACTACAATCAAACAGTAATCAAATCCAAGATACATTAATAGGTCATATTTGGAAAGAGAAGAACGTCTAATCTTTATTAATGAATGAAAGCAAGTATATAAAGTTATACCTTCCTTCAAGCTTGGCACTTCACGAAACCTAGATTCAAGGTCTCCTGCTTCCGTTCTCCAAAGATCCCAGCCTCTAAGCAACTGTGCTAGGGTTTACCAAAACTGAAGCACAAGAGAGGGGGATGAGGGTCTCCATTCCTCCAGCATAACTTTGTAATTGGGCTTGGTCCCCTCACATGGCCCTTCTACCCTCCTTATATAGTCAGTGAGGAAGAGGAAAAGAAGTTACAACCACTCAAGAGGTTTCCCAACCAACTTAACTTGCTCGAATTTCGAGATTTTGACCAAAACAGGGGTGTACGCTACTCTAGAGTAGACAAAGTCGCGTACACATGGCAATGGGCGCTACTTTAAATGAGACAAAGTCGCGTACACACACTACTATTTCAACAGTGGAGTCGCGCTCATATTGAAAAATGGCCAAAAATAGGCTTTTCTGCTCATTTTCAGGAGATGGTTTGGTCTGGAAAAATGTTCCTAAGGGTCATATACATCAAATGGGTCAAGAATAAGGTAATTTCAACCATTTTTGGTGTCCCAAATGACTCCTCCATCCACAAATGTCCTGTTGTGTGACTTAACTTGATCTCACGAAGTGTCGTCATGCGACCAAGGGAAGCAAGTGTCGTGACGGACGGAGAGGTGTCATTTCAAGCTATAACAACTGCCCCTTAAGGTTTATGTCACATTGTGATGCTTATCAAGGCTTATGTTGTATTGTGTTGTTCATCTAGGGCTATGTCGCATTGCGACGATGCCCAAGATGTGAAATTTGACGTTCATTAAGGTTTGTGTCGCATTGTGATGCTTATCAAGGCTTATGTTGCATTGTGGCATTCACAAAGGGTTATGTCACATTGCAACGATGCCCACGATGTGAAATTTGACGTTCATTAAGGTTTGTGTCACATTGTGATGCTTATCAAGGCTTATGTTACATTGTGGCGTTCATCAAGGGTTATGTCGCATTGTGACGATGCCCAAGATGTGAAATTTGGCGTTCATCAATATTTATGTCGCATTGTGATGTTTATCAAGAGTTATGTTGCATTGTGGCATTCATCAAGCGGTAGATGTGACATATTCACAATGTGAAATTTGACGTTCATCAAGGTTTATGTCGCATTGTGGTGTTTATTAAGGGTTACGTTGCATTATGGCATTCATCAAGGGTTATGTCGCATTGCGACAATGCCCAATATCTGACACATATGCTGACACAACCCAAGATGCGACATATTCACAATGTGAAATTTGATGTTCATAAAGGTTTGTGTCACATTGTGATGTTTATCAAGGCTTATGTTGCATTGTGGTGTTCATCAAGGGTTATGTCGCATTACGACGATGCCCAAGATGTGAAATTTGATTTTCATCAAGGTTTATGTCGCATTGTGATGTTTATCAAGGGTTATGTTGCATTGTGGCATTCATCAAGGGTTAGGTGCAACATATTCACAATGTGAAATTTGACATTCATCAAGGTTTATGTCGCATTGTGGTGCTTATCAAGGGTGTTTGGCTTGGTTTTGCAACCAAGCTTTGTGCAATGGGCACCTATCAACAAGTGATAGCAGTTTCAAATATTGAAAGCAAAAAACAATTATAAATCTGAATCTAACATGTGCATATAACAATAAACTTGAAAAGATCTAAGAACAAGAACAAGACATAAAATAAAAAATAACTTTTGTATTATGATACCTCAAATGGTGAGGATGTTGTGGTGTTGAGTAGCTCCAAGGGTGAGATGCTCCAGGCTCCAATGGTCTCTTCTCTAAGATTGCTATAATGGTCAAGAACTCATGAGAGATTTTGACAACATGAGGATAGGATGATGGATGGATGGAAAGTGAGGAGCCCCTACCACCTTTTTATAGTTTTTGGTGGTGGGGAATACCATTATGGTTTTGAGGAAACCAATGGTATTGACCAACATGGTTTAGGTACCTTTTCCCTCATTTTTTCCTTTTTGAATATTTTTAATATTTTTATTCCCTTTTTAATATTTTTGGGAATTCTGGACCCTTTTTGAGGGTTTTTTTATGTTTTTTGAGAAAAAATATTCATTTTGAGGGGAAAAAGGGGTGTATTATGGTCATTTGGTGACCTTTTGGTGGCTTTAGAGGCTCAAATGGTGGAAAAGTGGACAAGTGGGTCATGTAAATAAGGAAATGAGCTAGTGAGCACTTTTAGGGTGTTAACAGATTTTCCCCTGATGTGTGAGGGCAGGAGCTCATCGTATGGCCGATAGACATCATAGTTCTTTTGTCTTTTTCCTGGGGTTTGGGGAAGCGAAGAGACCGGTTGGAGACTGGATCAACAGCCCTTGGAAGCTGCAAAAACAAAAAATATTACATGGCCTCAATATGAATGAGGAATAATCTCTGATAATGGACGAGGCGGGCATACCCATGCTCGTATCAAGACATAACAATTAGTCCCAAGAAGGGGGACCTAAATAAGACATAAAAATCTGCTGGTACATCATAATGGTCCAAAGGTGACACTATTTTGGGATGTACTCATGATCATAACATGACTGATCTCAATAACTGATACACTGGAATAAAGCTACAACCGTTCTGAATAAGGTCTCAGAAGGGTTGATGAACTGCTGAAGCTGAAGGTGTCCAACATCTGTAGGGACTTAATGAATGTGAGTCATCTCTGAGAAGTACATGTAACTGTATACTCGAGGGAGTATAAAACTAGGGTACATCGGAATACTGTCGCCATGCGCAACCTGGATATCTATAGGAAAAAATGTAACTGGTTGTTTCCATAGGTAGACTCTCAAATGTGGAAGAGTCAGGTGGTATCGAGGTCTTCAACAAATAACTGAACGGACCAATACCCTGTGCGAGTCTCAACGATGCGATCAAGGTGTTGAATTCGAGCATGTGAGAAACAACCATTTGGAGAGGCACTGAGGACTCTTCTCGAAATGATTCGTAGGCACTCATCATAAATGGTGATAAGTCCAAGACATAGGGACCTCTAGATGTATCCTCTGGAATAAATTTGGGTGTCGTCGATAGAGGGAGACCATCGACTAACAAGGCAATGATGTTTCCTTGATAGGAGCACGAGGTGTAGAACTGAAGTGTGGTAGTACTGACGGTAGGACTGACATACTTGTGGGGATGGGAAGTAACTGGGTCATAGAGTGGGTAGACTCAAACTTCCTTTGTTCAGAGCATGATGACATGGTTGACCTGGCAGCGTAGGGAACTGACTTGTAGGTGCGGGGATCATAGCTTTTAAGGACTGAAGGGTATGTATTAACTCTGGGTGGGGGGGGGGACGAGCTAATGGGTGCTATCGATGGATTCTCAGGGTGACATACTGCAGAATACTCTGAACAAAGGCGACCAAAATGGGGAAGCTGCCATATGAGTAGACGTGATCTGTTGTGGCACCGAGAAGCACCATTGGGTCCTTCTTCGTAGTTTTAATGAGCTCCAAGAAGGGATAAAAGTGTGCTCTGAAATGGTACTGTCCTGTGGATTTTGTGAGCCCAGGATTGTTCGTGCTCATGGGTGCTTTCATTTTTAAGGAGTCTGAAAACGATAAGAAGACTTTGCAGTGGTTGTGAGTACCTTCCTATGGGTTTTTACGAGCCCAGGATGGTGATTGCTCGTGGTCGCTTTCATGTTTAGAGAGTCTGAAAGCGGTAAGTGGACTCCATTGGTTTTCTTTTTCGTAAGTTAGTCTCCAAGGCCCGAAAAAGCATAAAATGATGCAAATGGAGAACTCTTCTAGCCGATGTGACTAGAGTATTCCTTTTTCGTAATTAGTCTACAAGGTCCGGAAAAGGGGTAAAATTATACTAGGTAGACGCCGTTTCAGATACGTTTAGCGAGCATGAAAGGAAGCAAGATTGCTCGACGATCTTTTCATTGTTTTAGGAGTCAGAAAAGAGCTTAACAGAAACTCCCTAAGTGCCTTTTTCGTAAAAGGGATTGCTCGGCCCGAAAAAGGGGTAAAACTATACCGAACAAAAAGGGATTGATGAGAGCAAGAAAAGGTTTCAAGCATCGTCATGAGTGCGGAATACTGAATCCGGTGACATAAAGATTGTCAAAAAAGGGGGCAACGACCAATGTGGCACGCAAACCGAGGTAATGAGTGGTATTTTGAAAAAATGCCCAAAAATTATGGGGTGAAAGTGAGAAATGATCTCAAGCATCATCATGAGTGTGGAAAACTGAATCCGATGATATCAAACTTGTTGAAAACGGACGACGGCCGATGTGGCACGCAAACCGAGGCGACGAGGGGGCATAGAAAAAAATGCCTGAAAAATATGGGCGTGAGAGCGAGAAATGATCTCAAGCATCATCACGAGCGTGAAAAACTGAATCCGACGATATAAGACCTGTTAAAAATGGAGTACGGCTGATGTGCCACGCAAACCGAGGCAACGAGGGGGCATGGGAAAAATGACCAAAAAATCCTGGACGTGAGAGCGAGAAATGATCTCAAGCGTCATCATGAGCACGGAAAACTGAATCTGGCAATATAAGACTCGTCAAAAAATGGAGAACGACCAATGTGGCATGCAAACCGAGGCAACGAGGGCATGAAAAAATGGTCAAAAAATGGACCTAGTGAAAATAGGAAAAGGAAAGAACTATCATGAAGTTCTCGCTGTGCTGATTCCAACGGTACCAACGGTTTGAGGAACGGACGTGGTATGATACCGCAATGGTTGTTTGAAAAATGGTGAAATTTCTATAAATAGGGTGTGGGACCCATATGACGTGTCATTGTTACGTGTGAGTTTGGCAGAGCAATCAGAGCTCTTTCTTGATTTCCAGGAGATTTGACCGTTGGTTTTCGATTCCTTGAGTTTCAGGTAACCCTATTCGCCTTAGACTTTTTAAGTATGTCTTTTTTGGTTAGCGGCGGGCCCCTGAAGGCCGTGAAATTCCATGTTGGCCTTCCAACGTGGAATATTGCAGGTTTCGTGACTTTTTCCGCGATGAACATCGCGGGTTCGGGGCTGACAGTCGCGATGTTCATCGCGGCTGTCGGGCTGAAAGTCGCGATGTTCATCGTGACTATGGGGTTGATAGTCACGATGTTCATCGCGACTGTGTGGTCAATACCCGCGATGTTCATCGCGGGTTCTTGGATGAAAGCCGCGATGGCATTTTTTGAAAAATTTTCTCCGATTCTTAAAAATTTCTTTGTTTCTTGGCAGGATGTTGAGGAGACCATTGGTGTCATGGCGAGAGTGAGAGATGGAGGAGGATTTGATGATTTGGATTCAGACCGATCAGGCGGTCCGGCAGGCTCTGGCTGTGAGTGGGCTCCTGAAGTTCGCTCAGATTCCTCCGATGTGTTCAGTAGGACCGCTACTGAACAAATTGGTGAGTCTGTGGGTCCCTGCAGAGGGTTCCTTTATTGTTGGGGGTGAGAGATTAGAGATCACCCCTACTGATGCATATTTTCTTATCGGGTTACCTCGCTTAGGGGAGGTGGGGGATCTTCTGTTGAGGATCCCGGCAGGTGTGGACATGGAGGATCTCCTGGAGACCTTCTGTGTTGCTAGGGCGATTGTGCAGAATAGCGCTTTGAGCCTGAGATCTTTGCTGGAGTGGGACATGTGGGTTGTTGGGGCTTGTGTTCTGCAGGTGTTGGGTGCCGCGGCGCCACATCGTTTGTCGGGGGGACAAACGATGATGGTGGATTCTGTGTTGAGGGGGACCTACTATGCGTGGGGTCAGATGTTTTTGGCTGGTGTCCGGAGAGATCTGGACAAGGTCAGTCGGGAGGGGGGAGAGTTTTGCTATGCCTCCTTTTTGTGTTGTTTTTTCTTTGAGCGGGGTACCGACTTTGCGGCCACGGGTGCCGGTTCTAGACGGTTTGGTGAGCGAGCCGCGCATGGTGCGGTGGGGGAAGATGATGCCCCGCGGTGGTGGTGGTATCCGCGGGTTCTTTTCGCAGGATATGTATGAGCAATGGAAGCAGATCCCCCTGCTGATTGAGGACTATCCATATGCCGGTATGGATTATCGAGGAGATCCGGAGATGCCTCGAGCCCAGGGACAGGCCTGGGGTTTAGATGGTATGTTTTGTGTTTTGTTCTCTACTATATCATGTGTTTTAGATGTGTTTTTTATGATTATAGCTAGATATTTATATGATGGTTCACTTGCATGATTGTGCAGATGTTAGTCTTGTACCACCGGCCGACCATGTGGTTCGTAGGGGACGGGTGATGGTGGTCATTCCACCTCCTGTAGTGGTACCGCCTCCTCATGCTCGAGGTTTTGGGGCTCACAGTTGAGGAGCTGGGCCTCAAGATGATGCCATGGAGGGTGTCAAAGAGACACTAGACATGATCCTAGCAGGATTTCCAGAGGATGGGTGGAGGGATTTGGATCGGGACATTGTCGAGCATTGTTTTGATGCGCCTCGTGAGTGGCACTCGATCTTGCTCAGAGCAGCATTATTGGCAGTTGAGTGGAGGGATGGGGATCGGCATGATCCAGCAAGGCCGGTGGAGGGGAGGATTCATTTACGAGATGATCCAGCGGGGCCAGCGGAGAGGAGAGTTCAGGGTCGGCATGATCCAGCGGGGCCGGCGGAGGAGGCGCTAGAGGAGCCTGCAGACCGTGATGATTAGATGATCTTGTATCTGCCCCCAAATGCTAATGAGCATATGGGGAAGTACCTTTTTGTACGGCTGATGTATTTTTGTATATTGGGTGCTAAGGGAACCTATGACACATTTGAATATATTATGATGTATATATATATGATTTGGTATATAGTCGTGTATGCACATGGATGCATTTATTGTCTTTTTGATTGCCCGTGGAGGCATGTTTGATTTTCTATATGCCCATGGAGGCACATGTTATGCACGTGGATGCAACATTTTGATTTTTGTATATGCCCGTGGAGGCACATGTTATGCACGTGGATGCAACATTTTGATTTTTGTATATGCCTGTGGAGGTACATTTGTGTTTACTATATGGTTTGATTGGTGTGCCAGTCAAGAATGTTGTTGGCCATATGGTCTGCTACATTGTTGAGATTCCTTGGGACATGTGTGAATGAAATGGATTCAAACTGTCAAACCATTTGTTTAGTGCACAAGAATTTTTTGAAAAGACAGGGATTGCTTACCTGGTAATCATTGTTGAGCTGGGAAACAAGGAGTTGTGAGTCCAAGAAAACGTTAAGGTGATGTATGCTCATTTGGAGAGCTGCGGCCAGGAGACTGGTCACGGCATTGTATTCAGCTTGGTTGTTGGTGGCGGAACCTATACACACTCCGTCGATGTGGATCAACTCATGTGAAGGGGAATATATTACCCAAGCTGCGGAGGCCAGATTGGGGGACCAACGGCTTGCACCATCAGTGAAACCGACGTAGCAGAGTGGAACAGGATCCATCTGTGGTCATGCAGAGAAAACAAATATTTAGGTTTTTTGAATTTTTTGTGAAAAACAAAATAAGACTGTAAAATAATGGACGGTGGTGTCCATCAGATTTGCTATGGGTAAAATCTTTTGAGGTACAACCCGTTGCGTGGGTTGCACAGGGGGTTGCCTTTTGAATCGGTCAGAATGTATGCCCCCTGTCTGAGACAAGTGTGAATAATGTATGGGCCTTGCCACATGGACACAAACTTTCCTTTCCCGGTTTTGTCATGAGCTTGATCATAGGCGAGGACAAGGTCCCCTTCAGTAAAAGTTCTTGGGTGGACATGTTTGTCGTAACTCAGTTTGGATCGGTTCTTGGCTGCTTCCATGGTTTGAAGGGTTGTACACCGATCTTCATCTGCCTGCTCCAGGAGTAATAAGCATTGCTCAATCGAGGAAGTGTCCGGTAGGAGTTCAACGGCCATATGTAGGGCTGGAATCTGGAACTCGATGGGGAGGATGGATTCGACACCGTGAACTAAATGGAAAGGGGTAAAACCAGTGGCAGTTTTGGATGACGTGCGGTATGCCCATAGTGCCGGGAAGAGCATGTGGTGCCAATTTGATTTCTGTTTGTCTACAGTGCGCTGGAGGATGGTTTTAAAAATTTTGTTAATCGCTTCGACTTGGCCATTTCCTTGGGGGTAGTAGGTGAAGGAGAAAATGGTGTTCAAATTTCAGTAAGGTTGATAATTCTCTCCATACGGCATCTTCGAAGTGAGAGCCGTGGTCTGAGACGAGTTGCTTTGGCACTCCAAAACGAGCGATAACATGGTTGAGGAAAAAACGTGCTGCGGTGTCGGCCTTTCAATTGTAAGTTGGCATGGCTTCCGCCCACTTGGTGAAATAATCTACGGCCACAATAATGTGTTTATGACCGCCAGCTGACGTGGGATTGCAATCGAGGAAGTTGATGGCCCATTTGCAGAATGGTCCGATAGTGACGACTGGATGAAGGGGGGCGGGTGGGGTTCTTTCCTTGGGGGAAAAAAGTTGGCAGTTTTGACAATGTTTGACTGCGGTAATGCAATCAGTAAATAATGAAGGCCAAAAGTAACCTGCGCAGATGATCTTTTGGGTGGTGTCCATGCCGGAGAAGTGTCCTCCGTAGGCACCGCTATGGCAGTCATTAAGGACTTGTTCTGCCTCGTTATGAGATAGGCAGCGTCGTAAGATGGTATCTACGCCATGTCGATAAAGTACATCGCATAATAGGAGGTATCGGGGGGCGTGGTGTCGTATACGATGGCGTTCGTCACAATCGATGTGGGGTCGAAATTTTTGTGTGCGAAGGTAGATTAAGATGTCGCCGTTCCATGGGTCGTTAGAAGAAATGATGAAAATGTGATCATCAATGAGATTCGTTTGGATAGCGGGTGATGACGAAGAGGATGGGAGGTCTGTGATGAGTTGAGTGAGTGCTAGGGCCTTGGTGCTCTTTGGGGTCTTGAAAGTTAGGTCGTATTCTTGCAGGATAATCACCCATTTAGCTATGCGGCCTTGAAGAAGGCGACACGTCAAGAGGTAAACCATAGGATTGGAATTGGCTACAACTGTGGTGTGGCTCAGGAGAATGTAATGTTGCAGATTTTGTACTGAAAAGACGACGGTGAGGGCCATATTTTCTTCATGTGGATAGCGGAGGGGTGGGCCGGACAAAGTCTGGCTCACATAGTAGATGACATGCTCTTGGCGAGCAGTATCTTCTTGTACAAGAACTCCAGATACGGCATTTTTAGATGCTGAAACATAGAGGGTGAAATCTTTTGTGAAATCTGGAGGAGAAATCAACGGGGCGTTTGTGAGTGTTTTCTTTAAGTCAGTGAAAGTTGTCTCTGCTTGTTGGTCCCATATGAAACGGGTATGTAGACGTAGTAGTCATAGGAAACCGTGGACCGTTGTGGTATAGTCAGGGACAAAGCGGCAGAGGAAGTTGGACCTCCCTTGAAGGCTTTGAAGTTGTCTTAATGTACGGGGGTGACGGTAATTCGATGATGGCTTGGACTTTTAAGGGGTCTACAGTGATGCCTTTTTCTGAGATAACGAACCCTAGCAGGAAACCTGATGTAACACAAAAGACACACTTGAGAGGGTTCAAGCGGATGTTGTATTTTTGACAACGCAAGAAAACTTGTCGAAGGTCATCTAAATGGTCAGATCGCTTCTTGGATAGAGCGGTGAGGTCGTCCAGATAAAATTTTATGATCTTGTGTAGATCGTGGAAGCAATAAGTCATGGCGCGTTGGAAAGTGGCTCCAGCATTCTTAAGACCAAAAGGCATGATGCGATAGGTGAAGGTGCCCCATGGTGTAGTGAAAGCTGTCTTGTATTGGTCTTCTTTACGGATTTTTATTTGGTTATATCTGGAGAAACCGTCCATAAAAGAAAGGACCTCATGTCCCGCACATTCATCGATTAGTTGGTCAATGAAAGGTGTGGGGAAGTTGTCTTTGGGACAAGCGAGGTTGAGGTCTCGGAAATCAGTACAAACGCGTATGGTGCCCACTTTTTTGTTTACTGGCACTAGGTTTGAAACCCATATGGTGTAGGCAATAGGATATATGAATCCTGCTTTTTGGAGTTTTTCAATCTCAGCTTTAACAGCTGGGAGCTTGGACGGGTGAATTGGTCGTTGTTTCTATCGGACAGGAGGCACATTGGGCCAAGTGTCGATGTGATGTTCCACAATTTTGGGATCGAGGCCAGGCATCTCGGTGTAAGACCAGGTGAAGACATCACGAAACTCTTGGAAGAGTTTCTTATATGCCTGAGTTTCTGCTTGAGTGCATGATGCACCTAGCGAGATGAGCTCAGGTTTTCCAGGTGTGGTGGAAATGTCGATTTGTATAATAGGGGAAATGTTGGACATGTTCCCTTCTTTGAAGGCATCTGGTGTTGGGATGGGGTCCTTGAACCAATCAACCTTAGTTGGTAGGAAATCTTTCGATTCGACTGATAGTTGGTTTTCTGCAATGGATGTAGACGCCTCAGGGAGGAAGTATGAGCGATGATGCATATCATCCCAAGGGTAGTCTGGTGCAGTGAGTGTTTCTAAAATTTGCTCATTAGTATGAAAGTAATCAGACCATAAATCAACGGGTTCTGGTTTGTATGTGGTTGAAATCATATAGATGGTATTGATTTCTTCCGAAGAAGATGATTTCGGAGGGTAGATCTCCTCGATGAGGGGAGGAGATATCTCTAAGTCGACATTGTTCATCTCGTACAAGGCTGCTCTATAATCTGGGAGATCAGGGCAGTGGTGTGAATAATGGCCATAAATACCGCATATCGCACAAGGGTGGTTAGTGCAGAGTGTTTTGTCGCGAGGGTGAGGAGGTGGCTCAAGTATTACCACTGGAATTCTGGTGTCGTCATCCAACATATTCATGTGTTCTTGGAGTGTCGGTAATTGTGGACATTGATGAGTGGCATGGCCTACGTCGTCACACAACGAGCACTTAGGGGGAATGCGAATAGTTGGGTGGTTTTTAGCTACCTTGGGGGTTGCTGGGGGGGTGCGAGTTATGAGTACAGTGTTATAAGTTGGTGGGCCTCTGCCCCCTGCGTTCCGTAACAGAGGTGGGGCGTTTCTGGATGTTGATGCCGTAGTCACTATTGGGGGTGGTTTGTTTTGCAGATGAGTGACCGGAGGGGGTGGGTGGCTGGTAGTAGGGATAGGTTGTACCGGTTGTAAAATAACAGTCGGAGTCGGTGGGGGGCTTGGAGGAGGTAAGTACCATACAGGTATCCCTAATGTTAAACCAGGAAGGTTGAGTGTAGCCATTACTGGCGAACTGACAACTCCGAAAAATGGGAATAAGAACAGGATAGTGTGAATTGGCGTTGTGCCAATATGAGTAGGCACTGTGGGTGTTTGTGGTAGTGACAAAGGCTGTTGTGTGGTGTGCGACAGGGTGCACAAATCCGATGTTTTTGTTATCGGTGAAGGTGGTGAGATCAATGGAAATGTGGAAGTCATAGGTGACTCGGTGTAGATTTCAGGACCAATTGACGACACAAATGATGTTGGTGCGTTTTGAATGGTTTGTTCAATCATTGGTAGCACATTTTGAGGAGCTGCGGGGGCGTTAGGATCATAATATGTGAGTTGATCGATCTTGATAACGCGTCCTTCATGTGGTAACATCATGAGGCAAAAAATAGATGAAGCCATTGCTTTCATTTTGTACATATAACTATGTCCAAGAAGGAGGTTGTAGTCGAGCTGGGCATTGATCACTTCAATGTCGATAAGAACTAATTTGCCACCTAGTTCTACGAGTATGTTTGCTAAGAGGCCTTGTGGTTGAGCTGAGCATCCGTTGTAAGCTCGTAATGCCGTGGTGGATGGTTGTAAAGCGGGGGAGCCAAGCTTCTGCCACACAAGGGTGGACATAACGTATGTGGAAGCTCCTTCATCGATGATGCATCGATGCACAACAAGGTTTCAAATGTTTACTGATACTTGGAAAGACAAATTTGATGTCAATCGAGGTTCGGCTTGGTCTAAGTCGAAAGCCATCATATGTGTGTCATCAGGGTCTACTCCTCCGATGGCGGATAGTAGTAGTTTTCGTTGTGCAGTGCATGTTTTCAATACCTCTAAAGCAGACATAGCAGCGGGGGATTGTGCTAGGTCTTCCACGACGTTATAATTGGATGCTGCACAAGCATTAGGATTGTTGTTAATCCTTCGCAAAGGGATGCGAGGTATTTTAGGTCCTCCGTCCAACGACATATTTGGTATGCGTAGTGGTTGATTTGGTGGAAGGAAGGTGGATGCATCAGTGGGAGGAGTTTCTGGGGGTGGGCCGTACTGATTTCTGTGAGTTTGAAGGTTGATGTCATTGGATGACGTCATTAATAAATGGTGTGTGACTGGATCCGCATGCTGATAATCAGTTGCGGCATAGGTGATTTGCTGCTGGGGTGCAGCGGATCCTTGTGGGGGATCCATAGGGCGAGTATTTACTACTCCCTGGCATGGAAATGGGTTTTGTAATATCATGGGTTGCGGTTGATTAAGTGGAGCTGGCTGTCCAGCGTGGCCCTAGCGTTGGGCATCGTCAACCCAAAGTTTACGTGCTTTCTCTAAATGGGGGCAGTTATGAGTGTAGTGTCCATAGAATCCACATATAGAACATGGATGGTTTGTTCTCGGGTTATTGTTTTTTGGTTGCTTGGGATGACGATCAGGATTATGGTTGGGAGGAGCAGCATTGTTATTATTTGGAGGATTGGGGGGTGGTGGACCTTGATTATGTTGTTGGTTGTTTCCGCGGTTACGTCCTCTTACACGGTTTTGTTTTCCACCCTGGTTGCGTTGGTTGTTTTGATGTTGGGGATGATTGTGTTGTGTGTACACTTGCCCTTGAGAAATGGGAGGATTTTGGGGTGCCACAGGTTGCGGTGGATAATAAGCTGGTGGGGCTGGAGGTGGTCCAGTTACCTGCTAGGGTTGTTGGTAACCCTGAGCTATTGGAGGTGTTGAGTTAGCTATTGTAGTTTGCTGTGGGTAATACATTGGTTGTGTCGGTAAATGAATTGGATTCTAAGTGGCCGGTTGGTTATAGTATGTGGGTGGTACATATGTCAATGGTGCTTGCCCATAGAAATGTTGTGGACAAGAGGGTCCATGAGTGTGATGAGTCTGATTCGTTGGAGCGTACGAAGTTGTCGCTCCAGAATTAGATGTATCCCTACAGAGGTCTGAGGCATTTATGGTGCTTACCATGCTAAAGGGTTTAATTTGTGCCGTGACTTGGCCGATAATACCATCAGCAGCATGTGATGCCCCCGAAGCGTCACCGCGTGAAGAATCACCTCGTGGGGCGTCTGGTATGATGGTGTAGAGATAGCCTGATTGGGCATAAATTAGGTCGAATTGCTGAGCTTTTAAGATAGCTTCTTCCTTTGACTGGGGTCGTTCGGAAGCTACGTCTTTTGCTATGAGGGGTAGGAGTGATTTAAGAAATCAGTCCAAAAATATACGGTCATCTAGTTTTACCTTACAGAGGCTATGACGCTTGTGCCACTCATGGATATGGTCGGTGATGTGGGTAGTTGTGTTTTGTCTGCAAGACAATAGTATTTCAACTCCTGCATCATAGCGTACAGGTAGCTGAAAAAACTGAAGGAAAGTGGAGGCGAGAGACGTAAATGTATGGTAGGTTCCATGTGGTTGTTCGATGTACCACTTGGCTACAGAGCTAGTGAACGTTCGTTGCAACAGTCTCAGTCAAATGGAGTCATCCACTATGTAGTTAGATGAACACCATAGGTGAAATGATATTATGTGGTTTTGGGGATCCTCCCCAGGTTTTCCTTCAAACTTGGGGATGTCCGAGGGGAGCTTTGTAGGCATGGTGTGTCCATGTAGGGTTGTGCCTGATAGGATCGTTGGTTATCCTGGCTAGGTCTAGTAAGTTCAGACAAGCTATGTAAGGTAAACTAGAAGATGGGTGTGGCGTAGTGACTGGGACATAACTATTAATGTTGGCATTATGTAGTGGTCCAGTGGCCCCTAAGGGTATGCTAGGTATTGAAGGTATGTGTCCTCCAACCGTTGTGGTTTGGTATGGGGCCAACGTTTCCAAGTGCAACATGGGTTACACCGGGGTTAGGAATAGCGCCAGGAATTCCTGGGATCTGGGTTGTGGTAATGACAGGTGGTGTGATTCCTATGTTTGGGCATACCCATAATAGGAGGTAAGTCCTGTGTTGGGCATACCTAAAGGTGGAGTGTCCCCCATATTAGGCATGCCTAGAGGGGTGGTTGTTACCATGGATGGCACAGTAGTAGAAGGGTTTGTGGATGTATCTCCAATAGTACTAGTGAAAAGTGGGTCGTATTGTGGTCCAACCATGAGGTTGGTTGGTGATATTTCAGTAGGGTTTTCGGATTCAGCCTTAGAATCAAAATGTGAAGTGAGGCGTGTCAGAATCGGATGACTGTGTGTTTGGCCGATGATGTGTCGAGTCAAGGGATAAGGCTCTATGTCGGGTGACGTGTAGAGCCAAGTATACTGAACTGAGGGGGTTCACCCTGAAGACGACGAGATCGTCTTAAATTCTCAATGGTGAGAAATATATTTTTTTTTAAAATTTCAGTGTAGGGTGGTGATTGTAAAAAACTCGAAACCCCAATGCAACAATGAGTGCAAAAGGGGGAGTGAAAAAATAAAGGCTCTCAGGCCAACAATCAACCTCAAAAAGCACTTATTATAGCAGCTGTGCTATAATAAGTGGAGGGATTGCAACAAAATTGGTCAGAATACCAAAAGTCAAACAGTTTCTAGAAAAAAGGGGTTGTTACTAGACCAAAGGTGGGTAATGTATCATGCAAACACCTAACTAGAAGTATTGTGAGTCAACAAACGATATCCTCTGCAAGGTGATGAAATCCAAGTCAGACAATATAGAGTGTTGAATCAAACGGCTATATATCCCCCCTACCGAGAGGGACACCGGGTAGACAATCCTAAAGAGTGGCAACTAGGATACCCCGTTCATGACACGTTCGATTGGGTGAATCTGCAGTTTGGTTCTATCGCCGTTGTACACCCTCTTGGGTGTACACCGAGAACTTCAAAAGGTATCCTTCGGTTACTGAATGGATTGCAGCATTCCACTCAAACTTCCGGAACCAGTCTGGCTACTTCAACCCTCCTAAGGGAGAGGCCTTCCCGATAAATTGGTTGATAACCGTGTTAAAATTATAAGGGATTTTGGTACCGTAGAGGACAACCACTATGTCTCAAATGTAATAATTGAGGGGTGTTATTGGAACACCTATCCCCTCAATTCTACCTAACTACAAAATTATTTTAAGTGCTCTCCAAGTGGGGTTAAAAGTTTGTTGAGTTTAAGGTAAATTTTAAGGCTCAATTTAAATTATGTGGCAGAGTGGGTGCAAGTGTGGTATTTAAACTGAAATTGATCTGCCTCGCTTGAGCGATTGATTACCAATGAAAGAAAAGACACTTCCAGTTTTGCAAAAAATAAAGGCGTTTTTGAAATGTAAATGCTTGAAAAAACTATTCAAAAATAATGGATCTTTGAAATAATTTAAAGGGAAGCAAATAACATAAATATTTCAAGAAATAAATGGATCTCTTAAAAGTTGCTTGGGAAAAGTATTGAGCAAATAAACAGTGAAACCTTGATCTAAATAAAATGCAGAAAAATATCTCTTTCAATTACTGAATTTTTTTTAAAAAGACTTTTAATGGAGTATTCTAAGTAGTAAAAGATTTAATTTGGCTGTAAAAATGCAGAAAAATTAATGTTGTAAAATATGCTAAATGGCCAGAAAATACAGCAAAAATTAATTTTCAAAAAATTGGCCCGAATTAAAAATAAAAATAATTGCATCGCGGGTTTCGGGAAAACAATCGCGATGGGCAACGTGGGTTTCGTCCGCGAAGCCACGATGTGCAGTGCGAATTTCAGCCGCGCAGTTGCGATGTGCATCGCAAGTTTCGGCCACGAAGCCGCGATGATGATGATGATGATGATGAAGATGATGATGATGATGATGATGATGGAGATGGTGATGAAGATGATGATGATGGAGATGTTGATGAGAAAGGGGGAGATGACAATGATGATGAAGATGTTGTTGATGATGATGATGGTGATGGTGATGGTGATGGTGATGGTGATGATGATGAAGATGTTGATGATGATGGTGATGGTGATGAAGATGATGATGATGATGATGATGATGATGATGATGATGATGAATATGATGATGATGGAGATGTTGATGAGGAACCTAGAGATGACAATGATGATGAAGATGTTGATGATGATGGTCATGGTGATGAAGATGATGATGATGATGAAGATGTTGATGAGGAAGGGGGAGATGACAATGATGATGAAGATATTGTTGAAGATGATGATGATGGAGATGTTGATGAGGAAGGGGGAGATGACAATGATGATGAAGATGTTGTTGTTGATGATGATGGTGATGATGGTGATGATGATGATGATGGTGATGATGATGAAGATGTTGATGATGATGGTGATGGTGATGAAGATGATGATGATGATGATGATGATGATGAAGAAGATGATGATGATGATGGAGATGTTGATGAGGAACCTAGAGATGACAATGATGATGAAGATGGTGATGATGATGGTGATGGTGATGATGGTGATGATGATGAAGATGTTGATGATAATGGTGATGGTGATGAAGATGATGATGATGATGATGATGATGATGGAGATGTTGATGAGGAACATAGAGATGACAATGATGATGAAGATGTTGAGGTTGATGATGATGGTGATGATGATGAAGATGAAGAAGATGGAGATGTTGATGAGGAACCTAGAGATGACAATGATGGTGATGATGATGAAGATGTTGATGATGATGATGATGAAGGTGAGGAGGAGGAGGGTATCCACCTTATCTTTATATTCGTAATTATCCAGGTCCCTATAGCACTCTCTCCCTTCGTTCACCCTTAATCACTACCTCTATGTGTCTTTATCCCTCCCCCTTGCCCTCTCTCTTTCACCTTGTAACCCTCCCTCTATATCTCTATCACTAGATCTGTCCCTCACTCCCTTTACCTCCCTCCCTCTATGTCGCTTTCTCTCCCTTACACCATCTTCGTCCTTGCTACCTGACTAATTCCTCCTTCCCTATCACACACACACACACAACCTCCCACTTTCTTTGTCGCTCACACCTCCCTCTAGTCTAGATATCTCCCCAACCATCTCTCTCTCTCTCTCTCTCTCTCTCTCACACACACACACACACACACAAACATATTATGTCCCTTTCCATTCTCAAACCCATTCCCCCTCCATCCATATCTTTCTCCACCTTTCTCCATCCATCCCTCACCCTACCTTCTCTCTCTCTCTCACCTTCTATCCCTCCCTCATGTTATCTTTCCCTCACCCTATCCCCATCTCCCCATTACTCCCTCTCTCTCTCTCTCTCACTTTATATCCCTTCCCCCTCTTCTCATATTCTCTCTCTCTCTCTCTCTCTCTCTCTCTCTCTCTCTCTTTCCACCGCTCCTTGCATGTCTCCCACCGACACTTTTTGTCCCTCCCTTCCTATCTCTTTATTTCGTTCCATCCCTATATATCTCTTGCTCCCTCTAAATCCATTCCTCTCCATTGTCTGTCTCCCTCCCTCGCTATATGTCTCTCTCTCCCTTATATTTTTTCTTTCTCTTTCACATCCCCCTTGCCTCCATCCACCCCCACTTGTCACTCAAGTCTCACTTTCAACTTCTAACCCTATACCTCTTCGGAACCTCTTATACTCCTAATAGTGCTCTCAATATCCACTTCCCTTCACCCCTGTAGCCCATCATATTCTCATTCCCTTCGTCTCTCCCCACTCAAGCTTTCAACATCCTTCTAAGCCCTTGACCCTTTCCCACCCCTATTAAAAATATTAACCATATATTCCCTTGACCCCTCCCCACCCCTTCTCAAATATTAACAAAAAATGCCCTTGAGTCTTCCCCACCCCCTTTCAAGTATTAAACATAGATTTTATATTTTACATAACGCGCACGTGTTATGTAGTTATATAACGCGCACGCATTATGTAGTTATATAACACAGCCGGGTTATTACATTCTGAAAGCGCGGCAATATTTTTTGAATTTAAACAGAACTCGTACATGTTTGTTAGAGCCTAAACCAACCCTACTCACTTGCTCGTATGTCAACCATAATCCTATGTGTATGCTTTGGTGTTTGCTTCGGTAATACCAAACCTGTGCTATGGTAATGATAAACCAAAGCTAATTGGGTATATTTCTTCCAGTTTATGGAGAAGCCTGTGCTTAGACACCCGTTACAGTCTGCTACACACAGTCATTTTTACGAAATCTTAAACACAAATAGCATTTTCTCTGCAGATTCCAAATATGTAACTTTTATTTAAAAATAATAATTTTTCCTATTTTCTTTCAATTTCTTTCGTGTCCTACCTCCTTAACTCGTGAAACACACTGTTAGTGTTTCTTCCATAACTTTTTCAATTCTTGATCATTTAAAAAAAATGTATGGTGCACAAGTAGACACTAACCTCCACGTTCTATCAAAAACCCATTTCATGATTTTTGCATTAAGAACTTCAAACGCTGCACCCACAAAAGACGTACTATTTTCGAGGTTTAATCACTTAGACAATTATAAAATTACTAATTTAATTTTTGAAAAATAATGGCACACTAGTGCTATATGTTCTCTACATGCATGCCCATTTTTGTAGCTTGATTCCATCATTTATGCCCTCAAAGGCTGCACCCACAAAAACATATACCTTATCATTTGCCTGAAAAATAAAAAGTGTTTGTTAGGAAAAATGAAACTTGACATAGCTATGCAAATTTTCAATACATAAAAGTTATATATTCAGAAACGTGATTCAATTTCCTACATTTCATCATTTTTACTTAATGCAAGATATTTTGCGTAAGTATCTCAAAAAATCCAAGTAAGTTGAGGGATGCCTGATTTTTCAGTTTTCTATTGCATCTAACGCGCCAAAAGTGACCCTCATTAGCTTGCACTACCCCTTAAGGTTTGTGTCGCATTGTGATGCTTATTAAGGCTTATGTTGTATTGTGTCGTTCATCAAGGGTTATGTTGCATTGCGACGATGCCCAAGATGTGAAATTTGACGTTCATTAAGGTTTGTGTCGCATTGTGATGCTTATCAAGGCTTATGTTGCATTGTGGCGTTCATAAAGGGTTATGTCGCATTGCAACGATGCCTAAGATGTGAAATTTGACATTCATTAAGGTTTGTGTTGCATTGTGATGCTTATCAAGGCTTATGTTACATTGTGGCGTTCATCAAGGGTTATGTCGCATTGCAACGATGCCCAAGATGTGAAATTTGACGTTCATCAAGGTTTATGTCGCATATTGTGATGTTTATCAAGGGTTATGTTGCATTGTGGCATTCATCAAGTGTTAGATGCGACATATTCACAATGTAAAATTTGACGTTCATCAAGGTTTATGTCGCATTGTGGTGTTTATCAAGAGTTACGTTGCATTGTGGCATTCATCAAGGGTTATGTCGCATTGCGACAATGCCCAATAGCTGACACATATGCTGACACAACCCAAGATGCGACATATTCACAATGTGAAATTTGATGTTCATAAAGGTTTGTGTCGCATTGTGATATTTATCAAGGCTTATGTTGCATTGTGGCGTTCATCAAGGGTTATGTCGCATTGCGACGATGCCCAAGATGTGAAATTTGACGTTCATCAAGGTTTATGTCGCATTGTGATGTTTATCAAGGGTTATGTTGCATTGTGGCATTCATCAAGGGTTAGATGTAACATATTCACAATGTGAAATTTGACATTCATCAAGGTTTATGTCGCATTGTGGTGTTTATCAAGGGTTACGTTGCATTATGCCATTCATCAAGGGCTATATGCGACATATTCACAATGTGAAATTTGAAGTTCATCAAGGTTTATGTCGCATTGTGAGCACGTCCAGCCAGCGGTTGAGGAGACGTCCAGATGAAGCTTCTTGAATGTCCATTAACGACGAGAGGAGGAAGGAATCCAAGCGGGTTAATGCATGGTGCCACGTCGTGGGCTCCCATGCCTAGGAACCTCCAACACGTGTCGACCAGTTGTCGTGGTGGCACCCGTATCTGTGGATAATATATTATATCAAGTTATAATATTCTTCATCATTATTTTAATGCTCTGATTTATCATCAACATATATTAATTGTTTTAATTAAATTATAATATAATACTATAATTTAATGAAATTATTATAATATAATTGATTAATATCATATTTAATTAAATTAAAATATATTTAATATCTCTATAATTTAATGATTTTTTTTAATTAATTATTATATTATAATTGATTTAAATATCATAATTAATTATTATATTATAATTGATTTAAATATCATAATTAATCAAATTATAATGTATTTAATATCTTTATCTATCACGTAGGTATACTATACTATAATTATATTATAGTCAAATAATAATATTTTGAATTAAGTAATATTACTTTATTATTACTTTGATTATAATATTTTAGTTAAATACTATCTTCTTATCATAGAATAATATAATATTATATAATTAAAAGTGTTATCATTATATTTAAAAATGATATTATTATTTAATTAATTGTTGAATTACAATTAATTAAGTAATTATTATATATTTTTAAATATTTTATCATTTATTAATTTTATTTACTAAAATATAATTAAATAATAGTTTTTATAATATATTATTATATTATAAATAATTAAATTAGGTTATTTTATTAAAAATTATTATAAAAAAAACATTATTAATGTGTCGAATATATCATAATGTTAATAAATATCTCCAAAATATATTAAAATATTATACATAGTTCCAATATTAATAAATTGATAATGTTAATTAATTATGATATAATAAAAATCATTTACATAACAAATAAGTATTTAATATATTATTAATTATTTAATTAATTAATATTTTTTTTTTTTTGACAAGAACGGTTAGGTTGCATTAATCTGCGTTCTGGCAAGCCAGAACCAAAAAGTTACAAATCTGAAGAAGGTTGGTGACCTCTAACAGTGCTGCCAACCTTCTCGTTAAAGTCTTGGGAGACAAATCCCATCTGTTTCTTGAGCTAATTCGAGATGATGACAAAAGGAGCTTACAAGGGTAAATTCTCACAAACTGTGAGCAAAGTAGAAGACAAAAGCAAAGCATTTAGAATCAGGGGGATGAAATTTGCCCCTTAAAGTAGGGAATCCATCTTTTTCTGAGATCCAAAAGAGATGTTGGAAGCCGTCTCCTTTTCTCTACGTGCCTTGTTGGTCCTTCGCCCTCTGGTAAGGGGTGGAGACGGGACTGACTTGTCTTCAGGTTCAATAGTTCCCATAGAGCCGCTGGAGGGGACTGAAACAGCCGGACCTGCAGGGGCAGGGGGTTCAGGATCTGAAGCCCTGGCTTCCTTCGCATCTACTGAGCCAGGTAGGGCAGGATCCGGAAGTCTTTCGTCTACCGGAGGGTCTTCCAAAACTGTTGTTGCTTCAGGGTCTAGGGCTTCTTCTTCTTGCAGTGCTTCGAAGCTGTTTTTATTTTCAAGAGTTGCCTCCGCTGAAGGAGTGACCTTCGGAACCTGGGCTAGTGATTCCTTTCGCCTTGGCTGCCTTCGCCGGTTAGTTACTGGCTGAAAATCATCTCCTTTAGCTGGTTCTACCACTTCTGAGGCTTTGGGGCAGCATTTTGTGAAGTGACCATAAGTATGGCACCGAAGGCACTTAAAAGGAATCTGCTCGTAGTCCAGCTCTTGGATATGGCGCCATTCCCCCAGGGAGAGCTGAATGGCTTCCGGGAGTCCTTTCTCGAGGTTAACCTCAACACAAACACGAGCATAGGTAAATTGATCCCCTTTCGGCTCCACACTGTCCAGGAAACGTCCAAGCTTATTTCCAATGTCCTCCAGAGAACTTTTCCCCCATAGATGCAGGGGGAGATGAGGCAGCCTAACCCAAACCGGGGCTGCAGTGATCTCATCTTCGGGATTAAAATCAAGAGTCCAGGGGGCTAAGAACAGCCCCCTCGGCCCCATGAAATAGGGGCCAGATCTGAAGACTAGATCTCGATCCACTTTGCTAGAGAAGCTGAAAACAAAAAAACCCCTGCCTACTGCACATAGAGAAACGTTTCCATGTATCAGCGATTTCCAGCATTCTTCCATCCAAGCCTCCACCAATTTGGGGCTAGGCCATAACCCCGTGAACTTTTCGATGAGGGCTTTTTCTGCTAGAAGGAGGGCAAGACTGCATGGCTCTTCTGGAGATAGCTCCAGAGAAGGGATCTCCTCCATCTTCTTAACAAACTTAGACGAGAGAGAAGGCTTGGCTTTAGGTCCTGCCGAACGGACTAATGCTGTGAAAGCTTCCAAAGAGTATTTTTCCATCTCTACAAATCGGTCTGAGGCCATCTTGGAAGGCGGCGCCCACCAGCTATGAGGAACGAAGCAGATCGAGCAACAAAATCGCAGGCACTTCGTCCTTGGCCCTGCAAGCAAAGGAGACGAGCGACGCGTCCCTGAACAGACCGTTCCCTGCAAACGAAACCAGTGAGGCGGCTAGGGTTTGAGCCCTAGTCGCATAAAATCCTTAATATTTTTAGTAACTAAATAACAATAATTAATTAATTCACTAAATTATTTTATAATTATTTTGTTTAATTATTTATTATAAAATAATAGTAGTATTGATTTAAATTATTTTATAATTATTATGTTTAATTAATTATTATTAAATAACAAATAATTATTATATTAATGAGATATTTTTTATTATTAAAATTTAATAATAATAAAATATAGAAAGGAAAATGAAGATTATGCATCACTAACAAAGCAATTAATTTTAAATAATTATTATTAAATATATTTTAAAATAAATTTAAATTTAATAATAATAAGAAGTAGACTCTAAGTTAATATATGCTCTATCATTTATTTTAATTTATTAATTTATTAATAAAAAGGTGAATATTTAACTATAACTTTCTCATATAATAAATATATATAATTCAATATATTATTAAATAATTATTTAATTATTTAATATTAACTAAATAACAATATTAATTAATTAATTAATTAATATTATCATTCACTAAATTATTTTATAATTATTATGTTTAATTAATTAGTATAAAATAATAATATTGTTTAATTAATCATTGTTATTAATCAAACAATTAAATTATATATTTCATTAAAATTATTAATCAATATTATTCTATTAATATTTCAGAGATATGTGTATGCGTACATTAATAATATTAATGTGTTTGAATACGTCGATAGGCGTAAATGAGGCACACACTTTTCATATTAATGTTTTTTCCTATAGTATGTGTCCCATTTATGCCTATTGACGTATTCAAACACATTAATATTATTAATGTTGTTGTTGCTAGTTAGATAAAACTAAAAAAACTAATAATTTAACCAATAAAATTAGATGTATCATGCTAATTCAGCTAACAATTATATATATATATATATATATATATATATATATATATATATAATTGTTAGCTGAATTAGCATGATACATCTAATTTTATTGGTTATTTTTAGTTTTGTCTGGTGTTATTATTAAATAGTTTCAAAGCAAGCGTTACACAAATACAATGATATATATTTTATATACTTATTAGAAATTATAAATATTTCTATAAAAAATTGTTTAAAAAATAAAATGAATTATAAATATTTATAAGAAAATTGTTTAAAAATATATATATATTTTAATATAAAGAATAATATTTATATCTTTTAAGCTATATTTTTATGTAATATTAATTTTGTGTATAAATGATATATAAAATAATAGGAATCAAGTTAATGGACCATTATAGATATTAATAATGATTATTTTAATTTTAATATAAAAATGTTAAGAACATAAATATTATTTTGAAAATAAATTAACAAAATTTCATTATTGAAGAATAAATTTTTAACCAAAACTTCATTGTTGAAGAGTAAAAATTTAAACAAAACGTCGTGTAATATATAAATCCAAAATGTAAAAGGTAAAAAAAAAATTGATGGGTAAAATGAAAACCAAATTCCAACACTGCTTGTAGGAAATGCTAAAATTTATGCCTTGAGATAAAGCTGCCATCCCTGTGTCAGGTGTAGAGGCCCCTGCATCAAGTTGTGGTATCAGAGCCACTCGATTCCTAGGTTTATCATGGACTCTCATATCTCTTATAATGATGCTTTAAAATATAAATCAGATGATGGTTCTACTTCTTCGTCTTCCATGGATGTATTGTTTCCTAGCAAAGATATTCAATGGATAAATCATGGAAGTACTGAGTTTGTAAATAATGATCTTTCCAAACCATTTGAGCTACCTCTCCTATCAACTGATCAAATATATAAAGATATATCCATGTTTCATTTAAAATCTAGACAGTTGTTTAAAGTCCGAGAAGGAGTTACTGAAGTTACTATAAATACCAGTTATGTAGGCCAAACCCTTGGTCTGTTAGATCCTGTAGAAGTCAAGTATTACAAGAAAAAATATGGGAAAAACTTTGTTAATTTGGGAAGGGCTCTTATTGGGGTCGAACCCCTAGTTCGACATGGGATTAATGCCACAGCCCTCGTCTGTTGTTTAGACAATCATCACAACAAATTCATGGATGCAATAATTGGAGGAGTGCAAATGCCACTCTCTAATGGAATCCAGTACCTGGACATCGTCCCTAGTTTTAATATATCTCTTAATGATCCTTGGATTCACAAAGTTTTAGAAGTAAATATTTTTACCTCTAGTTTTGACATGAAACCCGGAGCTCTTAACCTCCGTATTCATCATGCTCTTGCTTTACGGTTCACAAACACTGAAAACCCTATCAATCAGCTCCTTCCCCGTGATCAAGATACTGCCGCAGTCTTGGTCAAAAGTGATCCTAGGAATGGCGCCCTTGTGCCTTCCAAAATAACATGGAATCAGCTCAGTTTTCCCTCAGAATGGGTAATAGATGCCCCCAAGCAACCTCTTTCCCAAACTATTACCACTTCCTATATATGGGAAACTTCCTCTTCTGCGGTTATCTCTTTTCCTGCTTCCATAGCCCAGCGTAGTGGAAATATTCCTCTTCTCAAATCCAGATCTCTACACGCTAATTCATCATAACCTCCTTTGGGAAGAACTATTTCTCTCAAAGAACCAGCACTTAGAGATCCCATCTGCCTACATGAAAAGGTTCCTGTAAATATTCCCCTTACAATTATCTGCCCCGACTGCCAATGCATGGTGCCCCAAAAACAACCTAGCAATAATAAACCTAGTGACAACAAACGGTCACAGAAATATCCTTGCCCAAACCCAGAGTGTGAGCCATTACCTTTAAGCCAATATATGCATGAGACACATTTTATGATGGCATCTTCCCCTCTAGGATGGTGGGAAGAAAGTTTTCAGAAAGCATCCAATAGTATAATCATAATCCATAAGGATGAAGTACTAGATGCCACCTCCCAACTAGACCAAATATTGTCAATCCAAAGACCCCATCAAGACCAGACAGGACTTGGGTTTTGTCCTATTTCAAGCCATAAAAAAAAAACTACTTGACCTACCTACCAAGGAAATGGAAAAGGCTGAGCAGTATCGGTTGGTTGCACAACAACAAAATATACAATAGAAAATGGCTCTTCCCCCATCAAGACTGAAACCATGTTCAGTCAAAGATATCAGAGAGCCATCTTTGGCCCAGAAAGAGATCTTTGAAACCATTAAGTATGGCCATTCCCCTTTTAATCCCAAAGATAAGATGATAAAGAATCTATTTTATTGGGATTTACATACTCATCCAGAAACAGAGGAAATCTGGAATCAAGATCTTCCCAAAGGATAAAGAAGAAGACTATCTGAAAGGTGGCTCTTTGAAATGGATTTCCACAACTAGTGGATATCCTTCTATGAATGGAGAAAGGAGTTCCAACAAACTTTTGCTATGATGCAATCTAGTCCTCCACCTGAAAGCAAAAGAACAGAATCCAGAGGAGAACGGACCTCAAAAGGACATTTATGGAAAACTCCAACATGAGAAGAAATATATACTAAGGCCAATTTCCTGCCATTCAGACCTATCAAGTTAGATTATGAAGAAGGATCTGCGCCTGCAGCTCCGGTCATTCTCAATAATGACAAAGCAGAACAGGCCAATTGGTCAAGCCTGGCATTAAAAGGACTAGCCATACAAAACATAGAACTCCAAAATAAAATGCCAATGGCAAGTCAAATTGATTCTTTGAAAATTCTTTGCAGAAGGATACATGATGAAATTCAGCACATAAGAATTGAGAATCCAAAACATGAACATTCTCTAGTCTCTGCTGAAGAAGTCAAGTCTATATGTGAATCTCTCAAAGATGAAGTTACAGATTCCATCTCAGAACTAGATAAGAATGTTGGAGATGCATTTTCCTACATAGCAGATAACGTAAATGAAAATGCTAAAAAATTGGGAAAAATCCAGAAAGATGTGGATAAGCCCAAGATAAAACTATCAAAACTTGGATGCTTTGGAGAATTCTCAGCGGCTAGCTCTTTGGGCATTCCATCCTCACAATCCATTCCCACTGGTAAAGAATTTTCCCTTATGACAGTAGACTCAGGATGGGACTATAATAAACCCCGCAAATTTGTTCCCCCTGACCTCTATAAAGAAGATTCAGGATACCAGGAGTCTTATAACCCAAAGAATTTCTATTCTTGGAATATAGATGACAAGAATGAGGGAGAAATTCTTGATATGGTTAATAAAATGATGATTTGTTTTAAGGCTTATATGTCCATAGGAAAATACGAACATGCTGATGCCAATAATATTATCGTTTATGGATTTAATGGTAATTTGGGTGTATGGTGGAACACTCACCTCCCAACTGCTCAAAAGGTTGAAATCCAAAACAACACCCAACATGACGAGCCCAACATCATTGGCGGTCTATTGGCAGCAATCATTGCATAATTTTGTGGTTATAGTGCCACCATGGATGATAAGCACAAATAAATCCTCCTTCAGCTCCACATCAAGTCCGTCACTCAGTTCCATTGGTATCACAAGCAATGGATCCGCCGCATCTACCAAATTGAATTTGACCGCACTGAAGAGAAGATGTTTAAAGAAAAATATTTTGCAGGTCTACCCTCCGGTTTCTGAGAACAACTCAGAGACAAATTCAGGAAGATCTCTCTCTCCACACTTGGGGGCAATTTCGAGCTGCTGCTGAAAAGATCTTCCTCCAATATTGTGAAACTAAAAAGCTTGATAAAGACCTTTCCCACAACACTTCTTTTCATGGCGGTAGAGAAGTTTGCAGAATGTTTGGTATAGAACCACAGAAAAGTCCACATAAGAAAAACAAGCACCATTCAAGCCATAGGATATTCCATAAGAAGCCTAAAGGAAGACAAAGTAACAGATGGAAACCAGAAGAAACCCATAGAAGAAAAGAAGCAGATTATAGAAAAGAACAGAGAAAAGAAAAATTAAATGCTTCTATTGTGGTAAAGAAGGCCATACTGCTCCCGAATGTTATAAAAAGAACCAAGATTACCAAAGGAAGCAAAAGGGAGCTAGGACATGGACAAATAGGGAGCGGATGTTTCCCAAGGCCGAGCCATTTGATGACAATTTCAGAGGTCTCCCCAGAAGAGGAAGACCCAGACACCAAAATTTGATGCATGCAGAAGTAGTAAGTCCAAAAAATTTTGAATATGAGTCAGATGAGTCGGGAGATGTTGAACTCATGCATATCCACCAAATGTATGAAAGGCCATGTAAGTGTGGAGGTGAATGCCAAGAATGCCAGGAAGAACAATAAACATATGAGTCAAAAATTTCTCCCCAATTAGATGAGCAAAGGTTGTTTACTGCATGGACCAAACAACATCCCAAGAATGAATCCCCTTCTGAAACAGAGTCAGAAGAAGTAAACTGCTTCATGGCCGGAACAAAAGAAGATCCAAAAGATCTAATAAAGAAATCAATAGCCCAAATGAAAGAGGGAAATACGAAGGATGAACTGGTGAACGGCTTTAATAAAATTTTCCTTGATGATCGAAAAGGAAAAGGAATAAAAGGTGCTAGAAAAAGATATAGAAGGAAGTATGTACATGATTCAGAAGAAGAAGAACAGAAGGACTCAGATAAGGAAGACAACAAGTGGACATGGAAGGAAGCAAACCTACCTAGTATGGAGAAAAATGTTTACCCCCTTCTTACAAAGATGCACTAAGAGCCACAAAAAATAGATTTGGAAACACTTCATAAGGAACACCTAAAATTAGTGCAAGAAGTCAAAGAGCTCATAATGACAGTTGAGAAGCTGGAAGGACAAGCAGAAATGTCTCAACCAGAGCTACCGCGACAAGAAGATGAAATGCATCTCATGATGGTTGTCCACCAGAAGACAGTAGTAAAATTACAGATCAAAGTACATGAAGATAACATAATGGTGTTAGCATTGATCGACTCAGGAGCATACATGTGTTTTCTCAAGAGGAAGTCTGTTGACCCAAATTACTGGGAACCATGCCAAGCTCCAGTCAGAGGTTTTGGAGGGAGAAAAGCAGTAGAATATAAGACCCGCCATGGAAAGGTATGCCTTGGAAATTTCTGTATAAATTGTATTTTCTTACTAGTGGAAGATGACTTTGCACACGAATGTGTAATAGGAACTAGTCTGTTGTCAACCACCATTTTTCATGGAGTAAAATATGATGATAAAGGGAAAATTGGATACCATTTTATTATAAGGAAAAAGCAGGTTTTCCTCTCACTAGTATCTACATAAGAAATTATACATTCCATATGGAACTTAGAACTTGATACTGTGAAGCATTTCAAGGCCCAAATCAAAGAAAAGGGAAATCAAATTAGGGCCATCAAAAGGGCTGAACACTTACACAGGATTGAGGATGAATTGAAGGCTCCTGAAAGGCAGAAAAAGATTGAAGAAATCAGAAAAGAATATGCTGGAAAAGTATGCCATACCACTCCTAATGCATTCTGGCATAGAAAGAAATTTTGGGTAAACCTAAAATATAAGGAAGCGTACCAAGGGAATCCAAGCAAAAGCAGAGCAATCCCCATGAACAAGGAATACCGAAATCTTTGCAGAAAAGAAATCCAGGACTTGCTTAGTAAAGGACTTATCAAGCATTCAAGAAGCCCATGGTCTTGTTCAGCCTTCTATGTAAACAAACACTATGAACAACTTCGTGGAGTACCAAGACTGGTGATCAATTACAAGCCGCTCAATGACACCCTAGAATGGGTAAGGTATCCAGTCCCAAACAAATCTGATCTGATCAAGAGAATTGCAGGAACAAAGATCTCTCCAAGTTCGACCTAAAATCCGGCTTTGGCAGATTGGAATCAAACCAGAAGACCAGTTCAAAACAACCTTCAATGTTCCACACGGGCAATACGAATGGAAGGTAATGCCTTTTGGATTAAAAAATGCCCCTTTAGAATTTCAAAAAATCATGGAATCTGTGCTGGAACCATATATGGATTGGCTCATGGTCTACATTGATGATATTCTTGTATTTTCAAAATCTGTTGACGAGCATATGAATCACTTTAGGACCTTGCTCCATGTCCTATACAAGAACGGATTTGTGCTATCTGAGAAAAAGATGAAACTATTCCAAACAGAGATCGAGTTCCTAGGGAAAAAAATAAAGAATGGAAAGATTGAAGTTCAACATCATGCTGTTGATTTTGTTGATAAATTCCTAGATGTCATTATAGACAAAAAACAGTTGCAGAGATTCCTAGGCTTCCTGAATTATGTAACGTCATATTATGAAAATTGTGCACAAGATAGGAAGTTGTTAAATAAACAACTGGGAACAAATCCTCCACCATGGAAACAAAAGCATACAGAAGCAGTCAAGAGGATAAAAACCAAGGTAAAAACTCTCCCTGTTTTACACATAATAGATGAAAGTCTAATGAAGATCTTGGAGACAGATGCATCAGAAGAAGGATGGGGAGCAGTCCTGAAACAGTGTCGAAGAGATTGCAACGGCACTAATGAAGAAGTAGTCTGGTATGCATCAGGACTATGGAACTATTCCCAAAGAAAATATCATGACAAAGAGATTAAGGCATGTCTAAATGCCATCTAGAAGTTTGAGATACACTTGATGAATAAGAAGTTCCTATTCAGAACAGACAGCCAGGCAATGAAATTTGTCCTAGAAAATCCAATTAGAAACTCCACTGCCAAAGCCAAGTTCACTAGATGCTAGGCCATGTTTTCTCAATATGAGTTTGAAATCAAGCACATCGACAAAGCAACCCAAAATTGTATTGCATATTTTCTTACAAGAGAACATCTACAGGATAAGTATGGGATTGCAGCCCCCAGTTGTATGATGATGATAACAGAATGGTATGAAGGAAGTGACTCCTGCAGATACGTTGATGATGAAATGAGCTAGGAAGATTATACGGAACAATGGAAGCCCACTTGGCAGCTGAGTTCCACATAAGTCTTGGATGAGAATTTACAACACCCAAATCTGCTGATAAATTTAGTACCAGAACACAGGAGATATCCAACATCAACCTATGGGGTTCCCAACATGGTTTATGGCCGACAATTCAGATAGGCCATTGATTCCTCACATGTGCTACAAACAAATTTCTAGGACCTGAGACTCATCGACACTGAATCAACACTAGGACAAGTCCTAGAACAATATTATTGTATCAATCACATGCGCACCTTAGCCTCCTGGCCAGGAAATGACCCTACCCTCAATTTTCCCCTCACTGATGTAAATTATGAAAAGTACAAAAAAATGTGGTGGGACTTCCTAAAGAAGGACAACTGAGATCATGAATATTTTGCAAAGATAAAGTTTGGTCTGCAAAGGGCACATGTGCTGAATGGAATCCCAGACTGGACGCATTGCTAGTGGAATGACTTTGGCCTAAGCAGAAGCGGAGTGGACCCTTCCATTATACAACATGAGCACGCGCAGTACTGTATTCCCTGCTCTAAGGTCAAGGACATGTATACCAGCGAAGTATGTGATGACACACATCTGCTTCAGACCTTTATATACAATAAATTTCAGTGGCAGGTGAAAGCAAAGATCCGTGTACAAACACGACAAGGACAACGAATCATTATAAGGAGCATGCACACCAAGCTGTGGGATCCCTCATATCAACGAAGATTTGGAAATCCGTATGATGATATGATCGATTGGCCTCAAGAAAGGCCTACTTACAGTTTCTTGATTGATTAAATGGTTTCCATGGGATTCCCTGAAATCTCCACTTTGTTTCCTTTATTTTGGTTTCTGTAGGATTCCCTGAAATCTCCACTTTGTTGTAGTGTCAGGCCTAGTGCCACTTTGTTTGGTTTGCGTGGGATTCCCTGAAATCTCCACTTTGTTGTACTGTCAGGTCTAGTGATCTTTTCTGACTTTGTTGATGTTCGAATCCTCTTTTAAAGATGTTCTGAGACTCGGGACACTTTCCCGACTTTTGGTGCGGTTTGACCCACATCTCAGACAACTTTTACAAACAAACAAATCAAAAGGACGATTTGTTTCCTGCAGCTGCTTGTTCGAGGAGATTCCTTGCTTCAGCATGAAGGAACCATCTCTCTTTCAAAACTATAAATAAGGAGTCCCTCCTCTCATTTTGGGCATCGTGCATCTGAGAGTAGAGAGTCTAGAGTCTTAAGTCTTGTTCGAGTATGATCTGCAAGTGCAGCTTAGTTTGATCACATTGCAGTAGAAAGATCTGTTTTAGGAAGTCGAGTCTAAAGGAATTGTGATTATGCTCTGCGAATTGCCCTATGGGTATAATATCGTATCAGAAAGCATTCTGATAATATCTGCTCTGTAATATTTCCGCTGCAAAATTAATAAAATTTCTGGGTACCATTCCCAGTTCGAAGTTTGTGTATTTCTAGTCTGTCTAAAGCCGTATCACCCGTTATCCTGGATCTGTAATTCCCTAGTTATCTCGCAAGATTCTTCACTCTGGTCATGAAAAGCATCCATCCACGAAGTAAGTCCCAGGAGAGGCCGTAGTGCATGTTCGACATTACAAGGAGTGATTGAAGAAAGGTAGCAGGCTCGTGAGTTGCAGATATTCAGCCAGAAGGAAGCAAGCCCGATGCTGCGATTTCTATCCAGTCTACCAGGTGTAGAGGCACCTGCATCAAGTTGTACAATCCACTCTCACCAATTCCACGGCATTTTATGCCATTATTTGGCCTTTTCAATGCACCCTTCTTGTCACGCCATCATATATATTGAACTTTGAAGTGCTCTTTTTCCACCATGTTTCTAAGATCCTTTGTTGTGTTCTATTCTACATAGCACTAGACAGGACTTGCCTAAGTGCAGGGGATTGATTGAGTGAGTGGAAATGGAGAATCGAGTGTCAGCATCTAAATGCCATCCACTGGGAACAACAGAAACGAATTGGTGCAGAGCTTTGGATGGAGGCACAGGCACCATCATTACAGGTATTCTCTTGGCCAAATCCATGGGAGTTGCTCTCGTCCAAGCATCTCTTTCACTAATTTTAGCTGCCCAACCAATTCTCAGAGCTCAAATCGTGGACACAAGGCCAACTATGCTTTGATATCAATGATAATGTATTGCTGGATATTGAAATCATAGATAGAAATGCTCAAGAGCCATGGTTACAGATAGTAGAAGATGAGATGAACACCGGTTTTCCTCGACCGAAGCCATTCAGAGTTATCGAAGCTCGTCTGTATCGTCTTCCCAATACAAACAGTTTAATCATAGTTAAACTGCATCCTGCTGCAGCAGACCATGTTTCTGCAGTGGCTGTCTCTTCTCAGCTCTTGAAGCATTTACAGGACTTTGTTGTGGCTGAGGAGAATGGTGAAGATATGCACGAATTGATAGATAGAAGGCTGCGTGTTGAGCCAGAAATGCACGAGGAGGTGCTTGCATGTGTGGAAGATGCCACTCCTCGTGGAAAGGCCAAGAAACCATTCTGGGCTCATGGCCTTGACGTTTTGGCATATGGGTTGTCCGCGTTCCGCCATGCTATTCTTCCCTTGGAGAATGTGGTTGACAACAACAGGAAGTCTCGTATCATTATAGCCGACTTCAGTGAATCTGCTACGCGCAAAATGCTTCGAGTAATTCCATGGCCTACATCGCTTTTTGCTTTGAGTATTGTTTGCTTGTTTGTTCTTCAGACAAAAACTATTTGGTTGAACGAAGGGATATTTTATTTTAGGATTCTTCGTAACGGTTCTGTTATTCCTGTTATGACTTTTTTCTGACAAGTTGAGATTCTCTGCTTGCATGGATTGTTTTGAAGAAAAGTAAGCATTTTTCCAATTTATTGTTATTGGTTTTAACCCTTTAGACGTATATTGCTAAAAAAAAACTTTGAAGAGTTGAAACAAGTCTAAAAATAGAAGTCTGAGGCAAGCTGGCCTGCATAGTCCATCCATTAACAAAACATTACTTTTGCAACAGCAGGACTCATGCCTCAGGGTTGGGTCACCTCTATGGTTAGTGCTTCCCCGTATTGGCCAGTGATGGCAATATTTATTTACTATGTAGATATGCCATTTTAAAGTTTCAGACACAGTCTATATGGTAGATAAACGTCGTCAGTAAAAATGGGCTCCTACCTATCATTGCCCTGCTCAGGTTAGGGAGGCTTTTCAGCCTCTGAAATGGCTGAAGCCATCTTCCACAATTTATCGTCCTGCGCCGGAGGTGGGAAAGGGCAACGATGGCGTCTGTCGGCTCTCTAAAACAACTTGCTAGGATTAGCAAAAAAGGCCTCAGGGGGAAAGAGAATTATCTGGTGTTTCCCGTGTTTACATTGTTTCAAAGATGTGTTTCAGACTTTCAGATATAATGTTTAAATGTTTTTTTCAAAGCAGATGTGTGACAGTAAATCATCAGATTTGAATGGACTGCTAATTGCTGCATCGTTGAGGGCGGTTGCAAAGTTCAAAGGCATAGGAAGAAAAGGAGAGCATTATGCATCAGTTATTCTGCTCAACTGCAGATCCATGTTGGAGCCAGTGATACCAGATTCCACAGCAGGTATTTCTTCCATCCAAGATTGTCTTGGAAACTATTTTGTATATTTTTTTTAACAACAATTACAGGACTTCACCTTATTTTCATATTTTTTTGTCTTCTCTATTTCCAAACTTCGGGATTCTGGGTTCATTTTCTTTTTTCCTTTCAATCCATGCTCTCTCTATCACACACTCTGGATGACTATAGTAGCATTTGGTTCATTGACTTGCAATATGGTCCACTAGCACATCTTGCAACATGGTTCTTTTTCTTTGGTCCTTTCAATCCATGCTCTCTCTATCACACTTTGGGTGACTAGTAGCATTTGGTTCATTGGCTTGTAATATGGTCCACTAGCATATCTTGTAATGGTTCAATGGCTTGTAACATGGTGCACTAGTTCGTATTGAATTTTTACAGTGTTATCCAAAGTTTTTTAATGAGGTCCAGTCGTTTATAGTTGATATAAAGACTTTTTTTGAGATAGACAGATATATAGTTCAATTGGTATTGTAGGTAAGTTTTGCACTTTCCCATCTTGTTTCACATCCTAATTTTGTTTTGACTCTGTGTGAGGAGGTTAAAAAGGTAGTTTCCCTTTTGGTTATTATTCAGCTAGCATGGTCTTTCTTTTTCACCTCATAACTGTATGCATATCTTCTGCCAGCATGGTCTTTCTTTTGCACCACATTACTGTATGCGCATCAGGTTGTGGCACTGGACCTGGATTTACAAGTACATTTTTATGCTTTATGTGTCATTTATAGGGCTTCGTGCACATTTTTCTGCAAAGGGATTATGTGCAAATCAGGGAACCTTCATAGCCTGGACCAACATAATCAAGGTTTCAATTGATAACATAGATTGACTTCTTAGTCCGATTAATTACCTGCAGGTTTCTACCATTCAGCCATTTTGAAAACATTCAATGCCACTGAAACAGAACCCTTATGGAAGATTGCAACAAAGATCACCAGAGATGTAAATGAATCGGTGAAGAACAGGAAGCATATGCTGATGGCTCAGGCCATGTGTCACCCTGCTTTAACTTCTTCAGCATCAATGCGTACAGCACTCATAGCTAATGTGCGTGATCCTCCTTGCCATGGTGCAGATAAAGAATTAACCTCATATTTAAATGTGAGGGATTGGGTTACCTGCTCTTCTATAAATGGAGTTGGGCATTGTCTTGCACTGCATCCTGAGTTCAGATATGGCTGCCCTAGGGTTCCTTTGTATACTGCAGTCCCCTTTTCTCTGCAGAAACCATGCATAAATTGGTGGATGATATATCGTCGATGCTTAACAATCTGGACTAGTTGTAGAAGGAGAGGCTTTATAATCTTTGGATGTAGGGTTTGGATTTACATTTAATTATAGGAGCATGTTGTCCTTTCTTGTCTTACCTTTGTATACTGCAGTCCCTCTTCTCTGCAGAAACCATGCATAAATTGGTGGTTGATATATCGTCGATGCTTAACAATCTGGACTAGTTGTAGAAGCAGAGGCTTTATAGTCTTTGGATGTAGGGTTTGGATTTACATTTAATTATAGGAGCATGTTGTCCTTTCTTGTTTTAAAGAGCTTTTGACATGTAGCAAATTGTATGAGAAGTTATTAATTAGCATTCCTTTTGAAAAGCAAAATTCACTGAAGTCTGTGTAGCAACATTATAGGTATAGTTTTAATGTTGCTGTTGGCGGATGACCAGCAGTTAGTATTGTCATTGGTTCAGATCTATCCACTTAAAATCTTATAGCAACAATATTAAATGCGCTATTGCAGAGTGTTTATTAACCTATGATTGTTATACTAAGTGTAAAAAAAGTCAAACTCAATAACAGACATGTTTTCAAAATTCACAAAAGTCTTGATAGCAACATTGTAGCTACAGCCAACATATGATTGGTAATTTGGTATACCAAGTGGAAAGAAGTGTCAAAGTCGATAACAAACATGTTTTCAAAATATTTGACAATAATTTTCAACTGGTTCATTCATTGGTGCTAGTAAGCAGATGAGAAACCAACACCAATCCACACAAAAAAAATTAACTACGTGCATAAGAACGCTTCAAGCAAACACAGACATTTCATGACGTCATTTATATGCAAAATATTATAAGTACTTTTAAATGTCTATCCAATTGCCATAAAATGATAAATCCTTCCATGACTGTTTTCCTGACCTAACGTCCACCCTCCTTCTATAGTCTCGTCATACCTCCGAAAGTGCAGAAGGAGGGTGGAAACTTCTGTAATTTATCTAATGCTAACTGATTTACCTCTGCTTCATTGTCTTAACCCTGTTGGTCTTGGTCACCTATGCTTCAATTACGCTTGCAATCTGCTCTTTATTTTTCTGTCTCCTAAGCTTGTACTATGTGGTTGGATTTTCGTATCAAGACATGCATACAAACTTGACAATGAAAGTCAAATTCATTAAAGTTGGATTTGATTTCAGTTAAAGTTTGTTTGGAAATAATTCAAAATAAAGTTGGATTAATATTATGTTAAAGTTTGTTTGGAAATAATTCGAAACAGGGATGTTTTTTACCTGTAAAAACAGGTTTTTAATGTGTTTTGAAATTGCAAAATTGGATTTACAAGTGAGAAATTTCAAAAATGAAAAATAATATCAGTTTAAGTTTATTATATGTATTGTTGTATACTATAACAACTACAACTTATTAGTAGAATATTGAAAATAATAAATGATTATTGGATTTCAATATATTTATCATATGCAAATTAATATTTTTTATTCAATAATTAATATATTAAGCCTAGTAGTACAAGGGATTTTTTTTAATTCTAGAGGAAAGCATTTAATGACTTTGCTTGGGACTAGGCAATACTACAAATAATGAAGCATAAGCATTGGCAGTATATCAAGGGTGTGGGGATTCATTTTAATACTAGAGGAAACCGTGTAAATGACTTTGCTTTGGTAGTGTATGAAGGGCTACAAAGGGCATAGGCTTGCGAAGTCCAAATAATAACAATGGTTGGAGACTTTGCTATAGCACAAATTGGCACTTTCTTGTTTGTGACGACAACACCCCAAGATGACACCTAAGTGTCCATGTTAGATGACACCTAATTTGACCCTATCGGATGGTCCACATCCCTTTGAAGAGATCCCAACTCATTTCCCTTTGAAATAAACAAGTTGAAAGAAAAAATGAGACCCCACACAACTTTGTATCCAGCAAGGTATGTCCCATGCATGTTGCTCTTGACCAGAGCGTGTGGACCTACAAAAATGGCCAAAAAAAATATGGAATTTGAAAAAAAATGAAAGTTATGACAGTTTCTAGTTAGTTGGTCTCGTTTGCAATGCACAGAACAATGAACTAGAAACCATATCAACTATCCCAAACATGTAATAAATTGGGATTAGATGGACCAACCAATTGAGCACACCCATCCCATTGTTATGCTAGAAGAATCTCGCCACATTATTGAACACATTGATCCCATCATTCCCTCAATGACCCTTATCCCTGAGTATTATTCTTTTAAAGTGTTGGAGTCATTATCCTCAAATGACCTCCATATTTTGCACATTACGAGTATTGTGTGCAGGATTATAGGTGTTTCAAGAGAAGAGGAACTTGATCGATGGATTCAAAAGGTTCCAAACAACAGTGAAGGTAATTGATTGTATTACTTTATTGCATTAATGGAAATTTGCTATCTTTCACTCTTCCATATGCAAGTGTAATATGTCGAATCATAGATTTGTTGAAAGTTACTTATAATTTGCAAGAATAGTGTTGAAGTTAATTAACATTGCATATATGTCCTTGTATTTTTTGAGTATTTTCATTAAGGTCAAAAGCTTGTGAGGAGGGTATTTGGTGTCTTTGCAGGTGTCAGAATGTTGCAGAGGAGCATATTAAAGGATCAAAGTGGGAGTAGTGAGGATCACCATTGAAAAAGTTTCCTCCTTTCTCTATATATCTCCTTCATTTTTGTTTGCTTAGTGCTTTTCCTTGAAGAGTAGTGAATATAAGTTGATCCTTTGAGTCAAATATGCCTATAGAGAAATCCCTAGGATCAAATTTCATCTATCCCAGTATGTTGGTGACCCACCCTAGTCACCAGTTATATTTTTCTCACAAGAAAACTTGTGACTCCACTGGTGTAACATCCCCATGCATTGGTCAAACCGCATAGAGGGGGATGAACAAGTTACGGGTTCTTAAATTAATCCTGAATGCCACATATGATCCATCATAGGAAATAAATACATGTGTAGATGCATAATATAAGCACAATGGGATTAAACTCAATCTACACAAATAACACATGCATTTACCGACATAATACATCACAGGCATAATCATAGCAGCATTGTAGATTCAAATAACAACAATTAACAGATCAAGCATTGATAAGATATAAGAGAATACTTATCTGGAATAAATATCCAAGAAACTAGCTATGTAAGTGCCATTTTCCACCCAACTATAGGTACTATGTCCAACATATACTATTTATGTTGAGAATCCACCCCCAAGTCGGGCTATGAGTCCACCAGGGTGAAAGAAAACACCTACAGGTTTCTATTTCCTGGCCCACAACCCATACTTCTCCCCATGCTTAACCAAATGCTCATACAGAGCTCTACAGTAGTCTCACTCAACATCATACCCTTGGCTCCACATTACCTACCCCACATAACACCTTCTAGGATTAGGCATCCCCTTCACCAATCTGGGTCCCTTGGGAAATCCATCTTTCCAAGTGATTCCATTGTGTCCATAGAAAGAGTCTAATTGGCTTCCTAGAGATCTACCTATATCCTACCATCTCATTTATCTCTCATACCCTTGTCTCCACAATACCTACCCCACATAACACCTTCCAGGCTCAGGCATCCCCTTCACCAATCCAAGTCCCTTGGGTGATCCATCTTCCAAAGTGCTTACAGTGTTTTCATAGAAAGAGTTTAACTGGTTTCCTACTATTGGGGATCTATCGGTAGCCTTCATTCATGGCTTCTTAGGAATGTAAAAGAGTAGTAGAACTCAATGGATCGGTCTCAGGTCTTAGAGATCACTATAGCCCTCTCTTTCTCTTCTCAGTTCATAATGCAAGATAAAGGTTTAGGTTCAAGGTGGAATGCAATATCGAGACATGCATATGACAACGTCGAAGGGTAGGATTGTTCGATGCGTGAGGGTAAGTTGATGAGTTTCTACGTGGGGTAAAAGAGCTATGCGCGAGAGTGAACTAAGGAGAAGTCACTTGGTGTAAATGAAATGGGGATGTGTATGTTTGAATGAGTCTTGGGGAGCGTAATCCGCATCGGGGTCTGGTGAAATGAAGGAATTTCCAAGCGTAATCGAGGGTATATATTAGTGTAAGTATGACCAAAAGGGTAAGCAATATGTCTCACCCAACACCCTTCAAGGCTTAGGAATCCCCTTCAGCAATCTAGGTCCCTCAAGTGATCTATCTCGTCAGGTGATTCTGAGGTGTGGATTTTAGTGTAGGAAAATAAGGATGTCAATTGTGAGGAATATTTATGGCCGAGGGTTTGTGTTCAAGTTCCAATGAAGGAGTATGTCTCTGTGAGGTGGGTGAGTCTTGGCGTAAGGATGGTTGCGTAAGTGAATCGGATCCACGAGTGTGCAGGAATGAACATGTAAGGTCATCAGCTCTGATTTCCAAGGTAGGATAGAGGGGAAAGAAAAAGGCCTCCTTGACATCACTTATGATCCTAGAGATAAGGACCTCTTCAACTATCCTAGAACATACTTAATCCCTATGCTTCCATAATTGCATGAAGGGAATTCTTCACCCACCTTCCCCTTGCATTCAATGATTGAGTTAATAGTTGGGAGGGAGGTAATTGGCTCATTTAAGGCTCATGACAACAATAGGACTGGATCTATGGATAAAACTTGGCAATCAAGTATTCAATCCATCATAGGTGCCCTTCTTCTTCCTCTCTAGTGGAATCATAGCCCCTTTGGTGCACATTACAAAACCATCTTGATTCATATATATTATTTATCAACACAATATTTACATAGCATTCAAGTTGGATTGATTAGCCAATCACATGGTCCAAATAAGAAAACTATACATCATTTGCATAATTTGATTCAATATATTCTAGGGGTCAAACTGGGGGTATTACAATCCACTACCCCCTTGGAATAACACTGATCTCGGTGTTCACTTTATTCCCAGCAAGGTTCCAATGTCATTAGGGTAGCATTCTTCCCAAATTTTAGCATCCATCATCTACCCTCACTAGACAGATCCATTATCTCACCTATATAATACACATACATTTACCATGAGATGTCATCATAAAATTTCAATCATAATTTCAAATTTGTTTCATACAAAAACCAAATTCACAACTATGAGATCCTCATCATAATGTTTGGCTCTTTCAAATCCATAGCACATGGTATTCCTACAATGTGTCCTCCTAACACAATTCACAAACAACCAAATAGTCAATAACATTAATAACCAAATTCAAATCTGAATTTACAATTCTATCTTCTATAAAAATTATATCTATTTAGCCATGAGACCATCCTTATATTGTTTGGCTCTTGCAAGTGGTAGCACTATGTCCTGTATGGATTTCTACTTGCTTCCATAACCTGGACATCCACCTACAACATATCCTCTTGACACAATTTTATATCATCCAAATAGTCGTTAGCAATCATTAGAAAAAAATTCAAATATAGAATTTACAAATCCGTTCCCTACGGAAATCAAATTTCACAACCATGAGATCCTTCTCATAATGTTTGGCTTTTGCACATGGTATATCCCGGTCTTTATTATGTACTTACACACATTTCCATATCCATGTGACAATTTTACCTACAATCTAAAACCTTCCAAATAACCAAATATGTTGTGAGTATCTATGCATGTAGTCCTTTCATTGCAACATTTACAACATTTGTTGAAGTGATCTCAGAATTATAGCACACAATAATTCAAACACCATCAGTTGGTAATAATGAAATACATTTACTTTATGTGCATCACTATCACAATAAAATTACAAGATATAGTCACATTATCCATGTAATTAAGTAAAACTTCAAATACTAGTGACTACATAGTCATATCCTTTCATGCTACTTTGTCCTCCCAATAGAAAATTACGGTATCCTATCAAACATGACTACTTTCTTCATGCAATTATTTCCCCTGACTACTTTCTGAAATAACTTCAGAATTGCCAAAAAAATCTATCATTTTAGCTATTAATGAATTGCAATAAAATATATGAGTCACGGCCATTCATTCCCATAATGCATTCAATATCACATACATACCAATTTATAATTATTAAAATATGGCTGAAGAGATTCTTGCCAAATTTCTTTTTAACACTTATGCAATCGGCATAAATAAAACATGACTTGCATAGCCGTCATCAATGTCTCTGGTGTTACCTAATCAGTTGATGCAAACCACCTTAAACGGTCATTGTACTGTCGGCACATGCCCGTTGGCATCCTTCTAGATGGTCTTTGCACAGACCTTCGATACATCGCTCCAATGTATTGACCCTGTCTCGTTGGGGTTTTCTTCACGCTACACTCTTGCATCTTTGATTCGTTAAAGTTGATATTCCATCAACGTTGGGCTATCGACCCTTTCCATTCTTGGAACCCTTTCAAACAACATTGGGAATTCCTTGATACGCCGCCACGTGTCCCATCTAGACTTCTCCATCGAGCATCCCTTTGGTGCACACTATTGCCAACTTCAACACCATACAGCTGATACGTCGGTCCTGGTATGCTATCGTTCTTCTTCCATCAGAATTTGACTCTGATGCTCTTTGGCCACCTTGCCAATTAACCCTTCGGCCTGAACATCAATCAAATAATCGGACAGTTGTGACGTCACCCTATATCTCAGCGAACAACTGAGATTTCTTCTCCTTGCTCTTATGCGGATGGCTGCACTATGTTCAAACTTCTTCTTATGTGCCAAGCCTGTGATGGCACCCAAAATTCTAAGGGTCGTTGCACTTGCGCCTAAATTCTCCTGAGCTTGCAATGGCGCCCCATATCCATGAGTCCATACTTTGCACAATGCTCATGCATCATCAGTTGGCCACTTACCAAAGATTACACAATCCGTCCACCAACCTATTGATTGTACATTTGTTTCCTAGCCCTTTTTCCTTAGGATTCTAGTGACGTGCAACATCACTATCCACATATTCAACCATGCTTCTATTGACTCTAATCCTTCAACTATTACCAACATCAATAATTATCATCAACCACAATAATTCATTAGCATGGGTTCATTGCACATGTTAAAAACGTACCACCTTCACTAGTACACAATATCATGTGCATGCACAAGTATATTCACATGCACCATGCATTATCTCCTAATATGTTTGCTAGTGCATAGGAATTCCATCTATCTAATCTCTTTCATTTTCAAGATTCCTATGCCAAAATTTTATGTATATAAATTCAAAAAATACAAATATAACATCAAGATATGAGTCAAGGAATTCTATCTTTACAAGTCCTTGTCATAGCTTGGAGTTCCTCTTCCACGTCATAGTTGATCCAATCCATGTACCTCTTTATCAATGTTGCCTTATGGATATCAATCTTGAGTTTTTTCTGCAACCATCTATCAACCTTTTGTAGCTATCCTTGGTCATTACAATAGATTTGATTGCATTCGGTTCACATTTCCTTGCTACTCCAATTGCTTTGAGCATTTCTAGACAAGTCTACCTCCTCCTTTCTTGAGATTTCTATCACTTTAACAATGTTGCAATTGATTCCATTCCAAATCCATATGGAGTATTGTTAAGGTCCATTATATGTCCTCATTCCTCATTCAAGTACGTGAATTTCTTTGCTTTCCTACGAAAATATTTTCCAACACAAATTCACACACAGGAATGCCTCAGTCCCTAACTGGAAGCCTTTGCATATTGGCCAGTCTATCATTATCATGAACCAAATAATAGGTACACATACTATAATGTATTATTATATTAGTGGAAACTTCTTGGTGAATGGAATTTCCTTACCCATTCCCATTGCTTACACATAAGTTGTTGGTTCAAATCCTTCAACTTCTCCTACCATGCATGTACTTTCCCACAAGGATGATTCACCCATCACCTCTACAATTTGCATGGAATTTACCTACTGGCCTATGCCATACCTTGCTGAGCATTCTCTTATGGAATACAATATTCATATCCAATAATCAAGAGCTCCCATGACTCTTCCTTGCAATTCAAACTGCACATATTAATCACAATAATACATTGAATGCATTCTTATCCATGGCACCAGTATCCATTATTGGCCTCTTTTATTATTTGATGATTAGAAATGGTTGCCACTCAAAAAAAATGCACAGAATAACCAATTACTCTAAATAAGTGCTTCCCTAGTTCCTCTATGCAATTTGTATTGCATACCTTCCGACTAAGGAGTCACCGATCTCTCTTAGTTCACTTCTTCCATCATGAATGTTATAAGACATCATCTATAAGAGTGTATTCTTATCTCTTCAACATGTTACCTTCCCAATTAACAGTGGTGACCATAACACTACCATTTGAATATCCCTACTCATTAACAAAACTATCATGGTCTGAATATCATCATTTTACTTTCCTCAGATCCCCTTCATCTCTGGTACATTCTTACATTATTGTACGATTTTTTTCCAAAATTTTGGGCTACTTTGGAAGCCATCCACATTGAGAATCCATTGCTCCATTAAGCCAAAGAATCATTTATTCTTACTTCCTAAAACAACTAGAAACATGTTTCAAAATATGAACTTTCTATTTGATTCTTCTTTAGTTTAGGTCATTACATTCCTAAAAAATCATAAAGTTAGTTTACATGCATTCTGGAAAATATCCATGCTTAATTTTTATTTCCAAGCTAGAAGTTACAGTCTTTCAAAAATGATCAAATTGGATTAACTTTGCACTTTTGAAGTACCTAAGGTTCAAGGGTGAGACCACTGCTAATTTCCCGATGACTCTTTTTCCAATGATGGGTCTAACCCACATCCTACCTCTGTGCTAACAGTTTGGATCATCCACCATACATGCATGATTAAATATTTATGTTCACGACACTTACTCTTCTTCTCTTCCATTGGCAATTTCCGGTCAACAGTAAATGGTTCAGGGTTAATGATAAGAGGGTTAAGGTCAGCCGTGATGATATTTGACCTAATGGTGAATAGTAACCAATAGATGGTGATAAGCATTTTCGAGGTAATGATAAGAAATTTTAGGGTAACAATAAACGGGTTCGGGGGTTAACAATAAGTAGGTTCCGATGAACGATAATCAGGTTCCACAAACAATAAACAATTTCCAATGAACGATAAACACATTCTAAAAAATGCTAAATGGGTTCCGACGAACAATAAACAGGTTCCCACGAATGATAAATGGTTTCCCGAAGGCCTTCACATGTGTTCCCATACACCACACATGAATGGTCTAGATCAATCCTCACCATGAACCTATATGTATCTTAGTCATTTGCATAGTATTGTGGCACACTCCTTCTCCCTTTGCGTGGACGGTCGGGATCTAGATCTATATCTAATCTAAGTCGTTTGTGGCATGGTAATTCTCCTCCACAATCCCAGATTCCCAACACTTTTCGACTAATACCAAAACTTGGTTTATTCCACTTGGATTTCACCTATACTTTTGAATCCACATGGAACCTCCACGTTAATCCATTACATCCATGTGGTACATCATCATTTTACTACATGGAACTACTTTCACACCTCCGACAGAGGTTTTCCGATTGGACTGTCGGGCTTTACCATCAACATTCTAAAACCATGAACTTACATTGACCTTTGATTCAAGAATCCACTACACAACTCTGCTATGATGATGTGTGTCCTCTTTTAAACTTTCCCATTGGAAGTTATGTCCGTGACGCCTCAAAACATTCCGACGCAAAAAAATTGATAAGCCAATATGTGTTCTCAATCAAGGCTTCCCATCGGACTTTCCTATCACGACACCTTAAAAACACTCCGATGAAAAAACTTCAAGGATTTGACACATGTCCCCATCGAGGTCCTCTGTCGGTCCTCCAAACAACAACACAATTTTCCAACTCTGTAGAATGGCCTCCATCATCCAATCTCCATATTCCACGTGTCAACTTGCGATTGGCTATCAAACCAAAATCATTGGGGCTTCCCTTGGATTCACTTTTCGACACCTATGATATCAAACACTGATGACCAATATGGTTCTGCCACGTGCCATCTTCCAATACGTTCTTAGGCTTTCTATATCGGGGTTCCTTCGTTGCACCTTTGTTGGCAACTTTACAATGAGCAATCTGCTTCCCACTCTCTTTTTTCCATACGTGAACACCCAATTCGTTGTCGAATGAAGATCATCAAGGCTTTCCCAAGTAGCACCACTCTCGCCTATGATATCAAGTTCTGAAGAACCCCTCAGCTTCCGCAATGTGCCACCCTCTGATTCACTATTGACATTCTCTATTGAGGTTTCCCATCAGACCTTCCTACCAGCTTCCCTTATGGAATGCCATAGGGATAATTTGACACTGAAACTCTACCATGTCAACACGTGTCTCATCGGACCCTACCTTTTGGGGATCCTCCCAAATATCCTTGTTACTACTCCGATATGGGCACTTTGAAAACCACTCTACTTCTCCCACGTGTCCATGTCCAATACACTGTCAAACCAAACCTTTCAAGGCAACCTCTAAGTTACAACTTTCACACCCTTGAAATACCCACTTTGACACATTGTCTGACCTACCCTGTTGGGACATCCTTCAATATGTAACATATTTGCATCTCTGATAAGTCAAGTACGAAAACACCCTACTCCTGCCACTTGTCGTTAAGGCGGGTGTTCTCTGGTTTTACAAATGAATGTGAGTTTTAGGCCCATACAACTTCAACGTTGCAACCAAAAGCTGTGATACCATTATGTAACGTTTGTGTCCATTAGCTGAGCTGCATAGAGGGGGATAAACGAGTTATAGGTTCTTAAATGAAGCATGAAGGCCACATATGATCCATAACATGAAATAAATGTGTGTGTTGATGCATAATATAAACACAATGGAATTAAACTCAATCTACACACATGACATACATTTACCAACATAATACATCATAGGCATAATCATAGCAACATTGCAGATTCAAATAACAATAATTAACAGATCAAGCATAAATTTATGATTTAGGATAATAGTTATTTATCCTATATCATGACCAAGAAATTTGGATAATATTGCATAGCCTAGTCACTATGCAAGGTGTTAGGATCTAGAGCAAATCTCTCCATGAGGTGGAATCACCCATTGTACTATATATTTGTAGCTTTGGTGTGAATACAATGAGTTAGCTATTGAGCCTTTTCTGTGAACTTGTTACTCTTGCATGTTTTAACACAGATGTAAGGGAACACTTATATGGAATAAATATCCAAGCAAATGACTATGTAAGTGCCATTTTCCACCCAATCATAAGTACTTTGTCCAACATATACTATTTTTGTTGAGAGTCCACCCCCAAGATGGGCTATAAGTCCACCATGGAAAATGGAAACACCTACAGGTTTCTATTTCTCGGCCCACAACCTATTATTCTCTCCATGCTTATCCAAATGCTCATACAAATCTCTATAGTAATCTCACTTAAAAGAATACAAGCCTTGGCTCCACAATACTTTCCCCACAACACACCTTCTAGGATTAGGCATCCTCTTCATCAATTCGAGTATCTCAATCAATACGTATTGCTAAGTGCTTTCGGTGTGTGCATAGAAAGATTCCAATTGGTTTCCTAGATATCGACATGTACCCTACCATCTCAGTCATCTTGCATACCCTTGGATCCACGATATCTTCCCCACACAACACCTTCTAGGATCACGCATCCCCTTCACCAATCTAGGTCCCTCGGGAAATCCATCTTGCCAAGTGATTCCAGTGTGTGCATAGAAAGAGTCCAACTAGTTTCCTACTGCTTGATATCTATAGGTAGCAATCATTCATGGCTTATCAGGCATGTACGAACGTAGCATAACTCAATGGATCGGTCTCAGGTGTCAGAGCTCACTAAAACCCTCTCTTTCTCTTCTTAGTTCATGGTTTAGTATAAAGTATTGGGTTTAAGGTGGAATGTAGTGTCGGGACATGCCTATGACAATTCCTAAGGGTAGGAGTTTCTGATGTGCGAGGGTAGGTCAATGAATCTCTACGTGGGGTAAAATAATTGTGCACGAGGGTGAACCAAGGTCAATTAACTGGGTGTAAATGAATTGGGGATGTGTATGAGCAAACAAGTCTCAGGGAGCGTAAATACACGTCAGGTTCTAGTGAAATAAAGGCAAGTTTGAGTGTAATCGAAGGTCTATATCAACATAAGAAATATGTCCCACCCAACGCCCTTCAAATATTAGGCATCCCCTACACCAATCTAGGTCCCTTGGGCGATCCATATTGCTAGGTGATTTCGGGTGTGCACGATTTTAGTGCAGGCAACTGAGGATGTCAAATATGAGGAAAATGTATAGGTGAGGGTCTGTGTGCAAGTTCATACAAAAGAGGATGTCTATGTGGGGTGTGTGATTCTCTACGCAAGGATGAATGTGCAAGTGAATTAGGTCTGTGAGTGTGTAGGCATGAACATGTAAGGTTGACAGCTATAATTTCCCAAGTAGGATAGAGGGGAAATAAGCATGCCTCCCTGACATTGCTTCTGATCATGGAGATAAGGACCTCAACAACTATCTTAGAACATACTTAATCCCCATGCTTCTATAATTGCGTGAAGGGACTTATCCACCCACCATCCCCTTGTATTCAATGATTGAGTTAATAGTTGGGAGGGATGTAAATGGATAATTTAAGGCTCATGGAAACAATGGGATAGTTCTATGGATGACACTTGGAAATTAAGGATTCAATCCCCCATAGGCCCCCTTCCTCTTCCCCTCAAGTGGAATCATAGCCTGTTTGGTGCACATTACACAACCATATTGGATTATATTTATTATTTATCAACATATTATTTACGTAGAATTCAAGTTGGATTGATAAGCCAATCACATGGTCCAAATAAGAAAATTATAAATCATTTGCATAATTTGATTCAATATATTCCAGGGGTCAAACCGGGGGTATTACAACATGGGGGGGATTTCTTTGTAGGGACTTTGTAGCATAATCTACTTAGCTAATTTTGGGTGTTTTCAGTCCTGTAATATCTTGTTATAGTCCAGTACCTTTTTGTTTCCCAAAATTTGAATATTTTCATGTTTTTTACCTATTTGAGTCAAACCCATGTATCCCATGCACCCTATAGTGTATACAGGTGCATGTAGTAGGGGTCCCACACACTTCTCTATTGATACATACGCGTGGCCACATAGCTTCCGCACTAGATAGAATTATGGGGATAGAGTACAGGCCCATTCACTGTTTGTGGCCAATTTTTCTCCTGGTTGCTAGTTTGGTTGGTTCTTTAGAGCAGGTCAAACATTAAGGTCTTCCATTTGTAGCATATTAAGTAGTATTTGGATTGTTGCTTGCTTTGGATTGAAGTGAAATTTCGAAATTTATTTAAGGTCATTTCCACCTTGTTTATCTTTTGTGTTGATTGTTGTGCCCTATAGCATGAAAAAGTAAGAGTGCAAATGCATTTTTTTACTTCATTTTTACCTCTTTGGTAGGTGAAGTGAACACCAGAAACCTTACCTTTTGAGTATCCCTATTTGTCCCAATTTGAATCTAAGAAATTTTTTTAGTTGTTTCTTCTCAAATTGCTTGTACAAGAGTTGGTGAAAAGACAAGTGTAGAGTGTTGAGTTTGCGCAATAGTAGGTGTATAAACAGTCAAAACTCTCTTTGCATGATTCAATAGCCTTGGAATTGATTGTTTCTCTTAAGATGCTCTTCTTATAGACAAGTCTAATTGGCTTGTGACTGATTGGTTTGCTCATTTTCATTCAGGAAAGAAGTGGATAAGTCCTTGCTTGTGCCTTTGCCTTACATGATTTATTAGGTCAATAAGTGTCATTGAATACTTGCTTTCTAAGTAAAATTTGATTGTGCTTTGTTTTGAGTCTAAGAAAACATTTTTCTTCTCAAAAAGTTGTATGCATGATTAATGAAAAGAAAAAGATTTAGCCATTACTTTTTCTCATCATTGTGAACAAGTGATTCAGTTTATTTTGCATTGTTAGGTGTAGGTCTTGTTTTCATTTTCTTAGTAAAATGTAGAAGTTGGATTCATTTCATTTGAACTAAAACGAAAGAAATCTATTTGAAACACATAGAAGAATTGATTATGTGGAAATTTTGAATGTGTTACCTTATTTTGGGGGATAGAATGCTTGAGTTCATTTAAATATCCTTAGTGGCATTAAAATTTTCTGATTTCTCATCACTTTAGTTCTTGAGCATTTAATGATTTTTGAAAAAGTGGTGGCATAATAAAAAGAACCGGGATTTTTTTCTTTTTAGAAACCGGCACAATAACCTAGGTTCTAGGGCCTTGGTTGTATAGTTGGAGAGTTAGCTTCTCCGAGGCCACATAAAATGAAACTAGGATTTGATCAAAGAGTGCAAAATCCACAAGTAATGAGGAGAAATTGTTGGGAAAGCGCCTTTAACATAGGCATCATGAGGTATGTAAAGCTAGTTCAAGTGGTCATATTATCCCATGTCACTTGAGTTAGTCGAGTTATATGAGTGTGAAAATTATTTAGTCATGGCAAGTCCTTAGGTTGACACCACTACTATACTAAGAATTTTGGGTTTAGGTCTTAGTCCTATGTTCCCTCTCTATTCGTATAATCCCTTTCTGATGATTGTTCCTCCCAAATACCTAATGTGAAGTGGTATCTATACTTTCTCTTCCTAGGTTCCACCCAGGTGACTACAAGGTGAATGTATTGTGGTACCTGAGATTGACATAAAATCTCTGTCCATCTCCTTGGGATGGTATTCGCCAAAGGTGAGCACTTGCACCCTTTGTGATTTTTGCATGAGCATTAATGTGTCTCATTCAAACCTTCATTGGTTGGAATTGGGTCCTAATCATCCCAAGCTGACTTCTGGAAGACCCTTGTGCCTTAATCACCCCACGCTTATCTTTGGAATGGTTATTATGCTTGTGTTGAATATTTCAAGAAATTTTAGTGAGTGTGGGTTTGTTGTAATTCAAGTTGTAGATAACCCACCTCTTCCTAGGTCTAGAAGGATTAAAAAAAAATCACCTGAAAAGGGAGATTTACCTACCAAGAGGCAGAGGTTTGATCACAGCTATCCACCCCCACAAGGGGTACTAGAGGGAGAGAATATAGAACCTAAACTTAATCCCACTTAAAAGGAAACACGATCTAGATCTAGTGATTCTGACAAGTTGTTAGAAGAAGGGTACCTTAGCAGTGTAGACATCTATTTTAACAAGTCTATAAGGAGTACACCTTCTACTTTTCAAGAGGACCTAGATCCAATTGTTATTGAGGATCTTACAAACCTAGAAGGAGGATTAAATCCACCGCAAAATTTATTTTTGTTTAGAATTGGGAGTCAAATAGGAAATGTTTCCCAATATATTATAATCCACTATCTGAATGGGTGAACAGGGGAAACATGGGAGATATACCTACTTCGGGGGATGTCACCCCCCGGTCACCACTAATACTACAGGAGGAGCGAGCTAAACTATGGCCTCTGCGATGGAATCAGCATGGTTCCCATTCCCATCAGCAATGTCTACTAGAGGATCAATTCCTTCAACCATTGCTCCTATTAGTGGGCATGAGTTTGATTTCTATGCCACAAAGCAGTAATCCCTTTACATTTGGAATGCCATTAACTGGGTTCCAATCTATACTTGCTAGTATTCCTCCTGGTGTTGCCATTGGTAGTGCTCCCTCAGTTTTGTTCAATGTATTTCCATTCAGAGGTATACATATGCTTGTATCAAACTCCTTTATGATAACTAGAGTTACTCGAGACTCTAGTATGCCCCAGGGTAGTGTGTATTTCCCAAGAATGGGGGGCATAAGTACTAGAACTGCTTTAGGCTTCAATACACCCTAGGGTAGTATTCATTTCTTCAAAATGGGGTGCATGGTTTCAAGAGCTGCTTTAGGCTTCAATATGCCCCATACGAGTATACCTTTCCCTAGAATGGAAGGCATGAGCTATGGACTTGTTTCAAACATTAATATGCCTCAAGTTAGCATGCCTTTCAAAAAAATGGGGGGCATGGCCAATGAATATTCTATGTCATATGTTCAATCCCAACCCAATTACATTATGATAGATGGTCATTAACACAATCCTGTTATGGTACTTGGAATTCCATGTGTTCTAGGAAAATCCTTCATTAATACAAATCAGTGGATAGGACATGCCCTTGGGAATTCGAACTTGATAGCATAGATAAAGTTACCATTCTTGGAAACTTTGAATCTACCTGATCTAACCAAGTTAAGCAATGACCCTGTGTCGCACCATCCTAGTTGGCCATTGGTTCCCACAAAATTACCTTCTAACATATCAAAGTTTGAAGGAAAATATGGAGAATACCCAACCACGCACATTGTGGAATTCCATCTCTGTTGTTATTCCAACTCATTGATGGATGACAACATTAAGCTTTATATCTTTTAGAGAATGTTGACTAGAGTAGTCTCCAAGTGGTATATGAGCTACCAAGATATTCTTTCCATAATTTCAATGAAATTGTAATGAATTTTCTTAATCACTTTCAATTACTGGTCCATTATGAAACTGACACTAAGATTTTGATGGAATTTAGACAAGATAAGTCCACACATATCTCTGATCACATCCATGAGTGGAGAAGAATGTGTTACCTTATAAAGGTTCATATTCCTAATGAGTTTGTGGATGATTGGTTTGTAAAGTCATTGTAACCATTCATAGCGAAATATGTGCTCTATCATGGGTCATGATGGAAGAAGAAGCAATCATCAAGGCCCAACAATTGGACTTCGTGTACTCATAATCTCGAATATTGTCTGAGATTATTCCCTTTGCTCCTAGGCTAGATGTTGATCCAACACAGCCTAAACCCATGAAACATGTTAGCAGTGTGATTGGTTTAGTGGAGAATGTTGTTAAATGTACAGCATCAGAAGACATTCTCCAAACCAATCTTGTGCAACCAAGATTGATCCTCCCATATAGAGGTGAACACTTTGATTGCCTATTGTGTAAATTTTAATCCTCCCGTATAGAGGTAATTGATCAAAGTAATGATGTTGTAAAGTATTGTTGGACAAGTCTATGGACTTGTGTGTCAATTCATGATTCTCATGTGAACCTTCCGTATAAAGGTATCCATGAGATGGACCTCCCGTATAGAGGTGGACCTTCCGCATAAAGGTCATGCTTTACTTGTTAAAAGTATTTAATGTTTTGTGATGTATTATTAACCATGATCACTAGTTTCTATTAAGTCTCCTTTAGAGTTTGATCACCTCTAAAGTGAATTACTTTAGCATATGATCATTTGGTCCGGAATAATATAATATGATCACAACATCTGATAATTCTTCTTACTATAATGTAATGTGATATATAATTAATGTTAGCACATATTGACCATGCAATAAAAGATAAAGCATAGAGATCAGGAGAATTCAAAATTTCTCATGCAGACACTTTATCTAATTAAAGAGAACTCAAATGGTTAAAGCTTCAATTAAGTAACAATGTATGCATCAATCAATGCTTCAGTTAAAGCATCAGTTAAACATATGCAATCAGTTAAATAAAGGAGAACTTAGTGATCCCTTCAGTAAAATCAATCAGCATGATTTTCAGTTAACTAAAGTGTTAAAAAGGAATTAGTTAACTAAATTGTTTTGCATGACGATACTTTAGTTAAACTAAATGTTAAAAGATGACACTTAAGGTACAACACTAAAGTTACTCCTATTGCATGATGACACTTATGTTAGATTTTTAACTAAGTGCTCCTACATCAATTATGAGGTGATTTCACTCCAAATTCAGTTAAGCATGATTCCAAGTTAAGGAAGAAAGGCATGGCGCATTGATGGTGCATGATTGAAGAAAATAGAAGTGCACTACAACTATCCAAGAAGATAACTCATTATGGTTTGCATGGGAGGCTTATCCTTCATGCATTTATTTTCTATTCCTTGCATGGCAGTGATTTTTTCTATATATTGATGTGATGGGAACATTGGAAAACACGTCTGATTGATCTCTCTTCTCTATTGCTTATGTATCTTCACCAAGAATGTTTGGTGATCTTTTAACTTCCGAAAGAAATCTGCTATGTTGTAAAAGAAAGACATTCTCTGCTATCCATTATATTATGCTGAGAAGATTTATTGGGGTTTTTGTTCTCATTGTTTTGAGGATTTTCCCTAGGGTATATCTTGTGTTATGGTTGTGTTAACACCTATTACGATCTCCACCAAGGGAGGTAAAATAAAACACCTATCAAAGCTCCAAGGTCACCCATTGGCTGGTTACACCAAATGAGGAGTCAAGAAGCCCGAAAATAGCTAAGTGTCGAGCAAATCCAAGCTAAAATGACCAAGCCGCAGCAAGAAAATGTCAAAAAAGAGAGAAATATGACTCTTCTGCAAGAAAAAATAGCAAAAAGGGCTTCTTCCGCAACTAAAGGAGGTTTGACGGCCAAGATTGAACGGTGGGATCAGATCTGCGGTTGAAAGTGCGTTCCGCGATCCGATTTACAAGTTCCGCATCCCCAGTGCAAATTATGCAAAGGAAATTTTCCAAAGAGTGCAAAATTTTGTTTTCGAGTTCCGCATCCCACAATTTCGAATTGTGGATTGCGGAATGGCAGTTCTCCAAAATGCGAAAAAGTGAGTTTTTGCGTTCTGCATTCTGCATTGCGGATTGCAGAAAGGTAATTTTCTAGAAAGCAAAGCCGAAGTTCCGAATCCCACATTCCACGTGGCAGATTGCGGATTGCGGAAAGGGCATTGCGGAAGGTCATTGCGGAAAGGCCGTTGCGGAAAGATTGTTGCAGAAAGGCAATTGAGGATCGAGAAAAGTTTTGCAGAACAAATAGCAGCCACTGGGAATGAAGATTTTCATAGAGAAATGGCACGTTTGCGAGCGACGAAGGGGCATGTTTCAGTTATATGTCTTAATAAACCTAAGATGGCCTGATCCGAAGGACGAGCAGGTCGATTTTGTGGCCCAATGATGCACTTCCAGCACAAGTGATTCCCTTCCTCCGCGCATGACAAAATCAGGACCTGGTGATTCGGGCGACCTAGCTTGAACAACCTCATCATTACCATTCCAAGTTTGTTTTGAATCAGTTAAGATATTTTGATGCTTTGTAAGCCTATAAAGGAAAGGTCCGAAGTAGACCAAAAGGTTGGATGTTTTTGTTTCAGAGAGATTACTACTCTGCGCTTGTATTGAACTCGACCTCTTAATCAAATGAGCAGACCCGATTCTGGAGCTTGAGATTCCTATGATGTGTGTTCCAATGTATGTTATTTCCTGTGCATGTGTCCTTGCTTTGTATTTCCATTAATTGTTTACTTCTGTGGTACCTAAATATCAATATTACATGGTCTGGAATTCATGCCCACATGCTCTAGATGCATATGACTAGGTATTCCACTCTTTTCCTCTTGAACTTGCAGGTTAGAATTCATTTATAAATGCTTTAACCTTGTAATGGAACTTGTCTCCTTTTTCTGCCTTCACCTGCTGATCATTTTGACGGGAAAGAACCATATCTACCTTTCCTCTTGTCCCTTCAGTCGTGGTCTGAATCTGTCATTTGTGACAGGGAACCCACCGAAGTTGACTCCATGCCCAACCGTCCTCCTGTTATTAACCCCAAACAACCCAAAAACCCATCTTAATTCATTGTTTGAAGGCCTAGCCACCACTTTTACCTATATCCCAACCCATTCAAGCTATATCCTGCTGCTGGAAGCACAAAAGAGAGATCCCTCTCTGTGTTTGGAAAGGCTAGTTTCCATCCACTAAAGATTGGTTTGCAATAGTTACCCCATGGTATTTCCTGCCACAACCCAGGGAAATATTGGGTGATAACATTTTGGTGACTCCGCTGGGGACCAAACCCAGAATCTCTGGTTTCCACAGTATCAAATCAGATCCCTGAGGGAAAATAGACAGTCTGAGGTTCCAAGGTTGTATTATTTTCCCTGGCGACTCCAACGTTCAAAGAGGCGATTCCAATGGAGATCAAGCTTACTTCAAAATGTTTGTATCAGATCAGAGCTGATTACTGAGGGAGAACAGTAATCAGGCACCCAAAGGATCATGTATTATTCTCTTGGCGAGTACATTTTTCGAATCAGCGAGTTCCTAGGAGGAAGTCTAGCTCCCAGGAGGATACCTACCAGAATTCATCTAGACCCCGAGCTACCAAAGGTTACTTCAGACCTAGAGAAGGTCATCAAGAAAGCAAAGAAAGTCCAAATAGGTATTTCCCCACTAAATAGGTCTTTTTCTTTACCTAAAAAAGGGGCATATACTATAGAGAGCGTCCCTTCAAGTTTAAGGACTAGGTCTCCCCCATTCATATCTAGGTATGAGATAGATCTAAGAGAACCATGTTTGACCAAAGAGTATTCCGGACCCATTTCCTGAGTGCTTTGTGGGAAATTTTACAAGCCCGGGAAGAAGCTAGTGGCCTGTTTCCCTTCGTTAAAGTTACTGGCCAAAATACCCACTCCCTGAGTACTCCTCATGCCACTTCTAAAGCTCCCTATGCTCCCAAGCAAAACCTAAGAGCCATGGCTGCTAGATATGCCCCTTTATCCCTCCCAGGTAATCTTGATGACCTACCTATGGGCTATGCCCAACGCCTCATGAGATTTGATGGGGAGGGAAAAGTTTCTGCACAACATCATGTAGACCAGTTCAATGACTTCACGAACCTGGAAGAGTTAGATGAAGATGATGTTAAGATGAGGTTGTTTTTCCAAATCCTTGCAGGGGAAGTGAAGAAGTGGTTTAAGGCCCTTCCGAATAGAGGAATTGCTACTTATGAAATATTTGAGGAAGCTTTCCTAGCCAGATGGCAGGATAAGCAGAATCCTCTCCAGATTCTCACTCAATACGAGAATACGAAGAAAAAAAATGTTGAGACTGTCCAAGAATTCTCAGCCAGGTTTATAAGAATGTACAATTCTATCCCTGTGGACATAAAACCCCCTATGGGGGTAGCCAAGCTTCATTTTTCCAACTGCTTTGACAATCACTTCACCCTCATGCTAAGAGAAAGGAGATCTCCCACTCTCCCTGATATGTTGAAAGATGCATTAGAAGTAGAAGCCAACTTGATGGCCTCAGGGAAAATGAAGCACCTAACTGAAGCTGAGAAAAAGAGAGGCAATGAAGCAATGCAACCTTCCACATACCAGTCTATGGATGCCAAAATTGAGCAGATGATGAGAACTATGGAAATATTGGTGGATAGGATCTGACTTGATAGAAGGCCTCCTTCCAAAGAAAACCTATAGACTCAAGCTTGAAATAACAATCTCAGAAGGCCCCTTGCCCCACAAGGAAGACCCAGAGAGCCACGAAACCATGAGAATCAGCCAATTTGGCCACCTTTTGCTGAGAACTTCATAGATGAAGAGGAGGAAGATAGACGGGATGAAGACCAAATCCATCTCTTTGATCAGATCCAACCCCAGTTCTATTTGACTAAACATGAACATGACCAGTCTTCCCTGCAATCAGATGATGTCCCAGGTGAATCGGAATCTGATCAGTACCAAAGAGGGCTCCACAACGCCATATGTGAGTTCGAGAGGCAGCATAATTTGAGAAGTAGAAAAGTAACAATAGACCAAGGAAAGGCTGTTGTTGATCCATCCCCTTCTCAACCACCAAGAAAGGAAATCCCTGGGAGAAAGGACCCAAAAGTTGCAATCTCTAAGGAGACTCCTGGGAAGGGGGCACAACCTCCTAAAAATATCCGAGAAGGGAGGGATGAAGGTGATACAAAGACAACAGAGAGGGTCCATGCCGCTTTCAGTTTGGAGAATGAAATATCTAAGATTAATATCTTCATCCCCTTAAATGAGTTGGTCAAAAACTCAGAATACAAAGACCAGATTCTGAAAGCAGTGAATGGAGGGGAAGGAAAGAAACTTGATACTCTCAATATGCATGATGACAAGCCCACTCTTCTGTTTGGTCCCCATGTTGAAAATGCCTCAGAAATTGATGTCCCTCCTTTCTATCAATCTCAACATACATGACCATATCCTGCACAATGCCATGTTTGATCCAGGAGACTCTCATAACCGCATGCCAAGTTCAGTGGTGGAGAATCTTGGGTTAGAAATCACAAGACCCTATAAATACCTGTTCTCCTTTGATTCTAAAATATTTCCATGTGTAGGAATGATTAAGGACATGGTGGTCTAACTGACTTAGATACCTTAGAAGAATATGATCATGGATGTGGTAGTGGCCGATATTCCTCCTAAGTTTGGGATGTTGTTATCTAGGTTGTGGACAACAAAGTTAAAGGGAACCATGCAAATGGACATGTCTTATGCCAGCATCCCCGTCTTTGGGGAAAGCAGAAGTTTGTACAGGGAACATAGGCTGTCGTACGTAGTGAGCAACAAGTACGGGCCTGATAACCACCCCATATTTTCCATAGACACGGGTGTAGGCTCCTCCATCCTCTACTATGATCTAGGTTCAGAGGAAGAAAGTGTGAAAGCTGCCAAGATGCCTGAACCAAATGATGAAGCTGATGATGGGGATGGAGTACAATGCCTTGATATCTCAGCTAACACAAAGAAATATGGGCAATAGATGGAAGAGGGAAGTAATGAGAAATAAGAATTGGAAACTGAGGTCACGGTCACCCTCCAAAAAGAACATCATTGGGTCATGAGAATCGATGGAGCTATAAATAAAGAAGGAGCTGGAGCAGGAGTATGGGTCATCCCTCCAGAAAAAGGAAATGCATGTGCCATATTTCATACTTTCAAGCTAATGTTTGACTACTCAAATAACGTGGCTGAATATGAAGCTCTGCTATTGGGATTAAATATACTCAAAGGACTAAAAGCTAAGAAGGTCAAGGTCTATGGAGATGCAGAGCTAATAATACAACAAGTGAAAGGAAACTATGAGGATAAGCATCCTAGGCTAAAATCTTACAGGAATGCTGTATGGGACATGTTTGAACATTTCTTCACAGAGTACGATATATTTTTCATTCCCAGAGAGCAGAATACAGTGGCCAACACTCTATCCAGTTTTGCTAGCAGATTTCAGTTCCCTTCCTATCCCGCCAGAACTCACACGATTAATATAAGGCATAGGCCTTCTATCCCAGACAATACAAAGCATTGGCAGATATTTGAATATGACCAGCAGATCAAGAAATTCCTGTATATGACTGGAGAACTTCTAATGTACAGATTGATCAAGAGGATTGTGAAGTGAAGGAGTGGGAGCTTGACCCACCAGATCTCAAAACCACTTTGGGGGGAAAAGAGATCTTGCAGCTGGAAAGCAATGACATACCCAAAGGATTGGTTCCACTGGAAATACTATTCGATGAAAATGATGTGGCCAGGGATCATAAGGTGGCTCCATACCCAAAGGAAATAGAAGAGTGTAACATTGGGAGCAATGAAGAACCCAAAATTGTCAAACTATCAAAGTCTTTGGCCCCAGGTATCAAAAAGGACTATATGGAATTAATGAGGAGGTTTTTTTATGTGTTTGCATGGTGCTATGAAGATCTGAAAGAATATGACACATCTGTCATCCAGCATACCATACCAGTCAAGACAGGGGAGAATCCATTCAGGCAGAATCTGAGAAGGATGAATCCCATGTTGCTCCCGCTGATAGAAAAAGAGGTAAAGAGGTTGCATGAATCCAAAATCATTGTCTCCTTGAGGTTTTCACAGTGGGTGGCCATCATAGTCCTAGTGAGGAAAAAGAATGGTGAAATCGGACTGTGTATTGACTTCAGAAATCTCAACAAGGTGTCCCTAAAGGACAACTACCCCCTGCCCAAAATAGATCACATTTTGCAGAAGGTTGTGGGGCTAGCAAGAATGTCCATGCTGGATGGATTTTCAGGGTACAACCAGATTAAGGTGCAACCAGAAGACCAGAGCAAGACAGCCTTTACCACACCTTTGGGAACCTTCATGTATGCAAAGATTCCCTTTGGTCTGTTGAATGCAGGGGCCACCTTCCAAAGAGCTATGGACATAGCTTTTGCAGGAGAGAAAGACAAATTTTTAGTGGTCGACATGGATGACATCACTGTATATTCTATATCAGATGCAGAACATCTAAAGTATTTGCACCGAGTGTTCATCAAGTGCAAAAAATTTGGAATCTCTTTGAACCCTAAAAAGTCAAATTTTGCCATGCAAGAGGAAAAATTGTTGGGACACATAATATCTAAAGATGGGATCAAAATTGACCTAGATAGAATAGATGCAATACAGAAAATTGAGCTCCCCAGGAGTAAAAAAGAAATCCAATCTTTTCTAGGCATAGTGAACTTCATAAGAACATATATTCCCAGTTTTGCAGAGATCATGAGGTCCATAACCTACATGCTTCAAAAGGATACTCAGGTCAGATGGACTATTGAGACTAGGCAAGCATTTGAGGATATAAAGAGAGCAATTGTGGAAGCACCTGTTTTGATCAACCCAGATTTTGACAAGGAATTTCTTATGTTTTATTTTGCCTCTAAACACTCCATAGCAGGTGTGATTTTACAGAAAAATTAGGAAGGAGAGGAGAATCCCATAGCCTTCTTTAGCAAGACTCTTAGAGATGATGAGCTCAAGTACAACATTATGGAAAAGCAATCCTATGCCATGATCAAAACTCTAAAGGATTTCAAGGTTTATTTTCTACATTCCCGTGTGGTGTCTTATGTTCCTAATGCTGCTGTGAAAGATATATTGACCCAATCAAATCCAGAAGGGAGAAGGGCCAAGTGGATAGCTACGCTATTGGAATATGACCTGGAGATCAAACCTACAAATCGCATTAAAGGAAAAGGCTTGGACAGACTCATGGTTGAGTCAAATTGGGATTCAATGAGTATGAACCGACTGTCACATATGCAGGAGGAGACTTCCCAAGATCCGCTACCTCAGGTATCATACAAATTCATGTCCTCTCCTCGATATTCTGATGTTGTATATGTTTTACAGAACTTGTAAGCACCCCCTGGGATGGGAAAAGGAAAATCTAGATCCACTAAGATGAAGGATACTAAGTTTTGCATACTGGGTGGTTGTCTTTATTGGAAAGACCCTGGAGGTGTCCTCTTGAATTGCATAGTGGAAGATGAGGCCAAGGTAACATTGAAAGAGTTTCACAAGGGATTATGTGGAGGGAATCATTACTGGAAGGTCACTGTTAACAAAATTCTCAGGGAATGGTTCTATTGGACTACTATGTTCAATGATGCTTATAAGGAAATAGCCAGCTTCCATGAATGCCAAGTCTTTGAAGGAAAGAGGAAGCTCTTGTCATTTCCTATGAAAAAAATATCGGTGGAAGCCCCTTTCCAGCAATGGGGGCTTGACTTCATTGGTGAAATTTTCCCCAACTCCTCCGGACAACACCGATGGATACTGACTACCACTGATTATTTCACCAAATGGATCGAAGCAGTACCTACCAGAAAATCCACAGATATATTCATCATCAAGTTTATGGAGGATAATATCATGTCTGGGTTTGGGTGTCATGTTAAGATAATCATTGATAATGCAAAGGCTTTCAAATCCAAGAAGATGGTCAAATTTCGTGATAGGTTCCACATCAAATTTGGCCATTCTAATGCTTACTACCCCCAGGGAAATGGATTGGCAGAATCCTCCAACAAAAGTCTAGTGAGGATAATCAAGAAGTTGTTGCAAGAAAATAAAAGGGCTTGGCACACCAAGTTGAACCTCTACCTGTGGGCTGATAGGATCACCTCTAAAAGGTCCATTGGAACTTCTCCTTTCAAATCAGTATATGGAACAGAGGTAATATTCCCTGATTCCCTCAGAGGTCCTGTAATGAGATTGCTACAGGAGCAGGAAGAAGAGCCAAAACCTAAGCTGAGGAGAGCTAATCAGCTGGTGGAAGTGCAAGAAATTAGAGAAGGGGTGCAGGCAGAAGCCATGAAGGGTCGAGACTAGATCAAGAAGACATTTGACAGAAAGACCAAGGTGGATGATTTCCAAGTGGTAGATCTAGTATTAAAATGGGATGCTAGAAGAGAAGACCAAGCCCACAAGTTTGATAACCTTTGGCAGGGACCCTATACAATCACCACCTACCATGGGATTAATGCTTTCTTCCTGCAGGACAAAGATGATGAACTAGTCAGTAAGGGAGCCGTCAATGGGCGGTTCTTGAAGCATTATTTCAAGTGAAAGCAAGTCTGCCGGCCCACCCCCATTGTACATTGTCGTTTTTGGTTTTCAGTTAGCCGTGTTCCAGTTTTGTGATATGAAGAAGGAAAAAGAGGAAGGGAATAAGGACCACTAGTCTACATGTTCTTGCTACCTCGCAGGGAGGATAGAATCCCCGGTTGGAGCCACTGTTAACACCTATTACAATCTCCACCAAGGGAGGTAAAAGAAATCCCCCATCGAAGCTCCAAGGTCACCCATAGGCTGGTTACACCAAATGAGGAGTCAAGAAGACCGAAAATAGCTAAGTGCCGAGCAAATCCAAGCTAAAATGACCAAGCCGCAGCAAGAAAATGGGAAAAAATAGGGAAATATGACTCTTCCACAATAAAAACTAGCGAAAAGGGCTTCTTCCACAACTAAAGGAGGTTCGATAGCCAGTATTGAACGATGGGATCAGATCTACGGTTGAAAGTGCATTCTGCAAGCCGGTTTCCAAGTTCTACATCCGCAGTGCGGATTGCAGAAAGGCAATTTTCCAAAGAGCGGAAAAGTTTGTTTCTGAGTTCCGCATTCCACAATTGCGGATTGCAAATTGCGGAATGACAGTTCTATAAAAGGAGAAAAAAGTGAGTTTTCGCGTTCTGCATTCCGCATTGCGGATTGCGGATTGTGGAAAGGTAATTTTCCAGAAAGCAAAGGCAAAGTTCTGAATCCTACATTCCATGTGGAAGATTGTGGATTGCGGAAAGGTCATTGTGGAAAGGCCGTTGCGGAAAGGACATTGCAGAAGGTCATTGCGGAAAGGTTGTTGCAGAAAGGCCGTTGCAGAAAGACTGTTGCAGAAGGGCAATTGTGGAAAGGAAATTGCGGATCGAAATTTTTTTTGCATAACAAATCGTGGTCTCTTGGAATGAAGATTTTTACAGAGAAATGGAGCATTTGAGAGCAGCGAAGGGGCCTGTTTCAGTTATTTGTCCTAATCAACCTAAGATGGCCCGATCTGAACAACGATCAGGTGGCTTTCGTGGCCCAATGGTGCACTGCTAGCACAAGTGATTCCCTTCATTCGCGCATGATAGAATAAGGAGCTGGTGATTCGAGCGGCCCAGCTCGAACAACCTCATCATTACTAGTATGATTTTATTTTGAATTGGTTAAGATATTTTGATGCTCTGTAAGCCTATAAAGGAAAGGTCCAAAGTAGACCAAAAGGTTGGATGTTTTTGTTTCAAAGAGATTAGTTCTCTGCACTTGTATTGAACTCGGCCTCTTAATCAAATGAGCAGACCCGATTCTGAAGTTTGAGATTCTTGTGATGTGTGTTCCGATGTCTATTATTTCCTATGCATGTGTCCTTGCTTTGTATTTCCATTAATTGTTTACTTCTGTGGTACCTAAATATCAAGATTACATGGTCTAGAATTCATGCCCACATGCTCCAAATGCATATGACTAGGTATTCCACCCTTTTCCTCTTGAAGTTGCAGGTTAGAATTCATTTATAAATGCTCTAACCTTGTAATGGAACTTGTCTCCTTTTTTTTCCTTCACTTGCTGATCATTTTGACGTGAAAGAACCATATCTACCTTGCCTCTTGTCCCTGCAGTCGTGGTCTGAATCTATCATTTGTGACAGGGAACCCACCGAAGTTGACTCCATGCCCAACTGTCCTCTTGTTCTTAACCCCAACCAACCCAAAACTCCTTTTAATTCATTGTTTGAAGTTCTATCCACCACTTTTACCTATATCCCATCCCATTCAAGCTATATCCCGTTGCTGTAAGCACAAAAGAGAGATCCCTCTCTATGTTTGGAAAGGTTAGTTTCCATCCACAAAAAAATGGTTTGCAATAGTTACCCCATGGTCTTTCTTGCCACAACCCAGGGAAATCTTAGGTGATAATAGGTTGTATGAATTTCATGTGATTTAATTGTCTCATTGTTTCAAGTTTCAACATCTAAAAGAATTAAAGATCGAATCTCAACCAAATATTAACAAATGCCACAACTAATCAGGTGGCCATTCAAATGGGACAAATGTTCTTAAATCACCTATAACTACGTAGACCAAAACAAACACCCCTAATCAACCCACCCTACGATGTTTTTTTCAGTACAAACATCTAATACAAAAGGGTACCAATAATCTCGAGAGAAGAAACAAAATAAGAACAAGAAAAATAGGAATAAAGGGAATAATAATGCAAATAACAGCAACAACAATAATGTTGGCGGGGACAAAATGGAAAAGAAGAAGGTTAAATTTCCATGCAAACTATGTGGCTGGGATCACTTAACTCACAAATGTCCCAAGTTGGAGGTTGTTCAATGTTTGTTGGAACAACAGGAAGATTCCAAGAAACCAGTTGTCTTAACCAACCCATTTCCTCCATAACTTCAGTAAATGATTGTTGGTACCCCTACCAACTCTACACCAATGCAAGAGGGTAATCAAGGAGCCTCCTCGCAAGGGGGGGAATCAATGAATGCGAATGTTTATATGTGTGAAAAAGAGGTGTACATATGTGTGAGCCTTCTTTATAAAATATAGAAGATTGATGGACACTGTAAATGGCACATTATTTGGCCCATTTTGGTTATACCTAAGGATTTTTAGGGAGGCATAAGGGTCTAAGTTACATAAAATATAATAAACATTATGATATTCTTCCTAAAGTCCTATGCACGTTTTTTGAATCAATATCTTGACATTTTATTAGTAATGGTTGCTTATTCCTTTGATTTATTTAATGGGATAATATTTGTCAAATACTGTTGGTGGATTTCTAGCTGGAGGATATCTGAAGCAAAGTGGAAGAGATCAAGTCACAACTATCAGCTCAATCTCCTTCAACCAGTTCACTAGACAAGCTAAGACATTATTGAGAAATTTAAGAGATTTTGTCCCCTTATTACTCTCATGAGTTTCCACTACTTAAATAAGGACTCAATGAGCATAAGGGGTCAAAATTATGGAGGCAAGATTGAATTTTTCAAGGGAGAGTCAATCCCACAAAACTAGTATGCATATTTCTAGTTAACTAGGACAATTTCCACAAATCAAAAAGCTAATTGCATGGGATTATTTTGGATTTACTCAAGTAGAAATACAATTAGGATTTGAGATGATATTTTAAATTAGGTTCTATTATTATTCTCTTTATATTTTCCATTCATCCCATACTGGTCAAGGCAAATTTGTATTAAGAGTCAATTTTATGCCTTACTGTTCTTGGCATATTGTTAATGAAGAAAAGCTATATTTGTTTTATTTTTAAGTGGGTTCATTTAGCAAGGGTTCCAGGAGCTCCCTTGGGTTAGGCCCACTTAAGGGAAGGACTAAGAACCCTTGCATGCATTTCACTTCAATTCTTTACTTTGTTTAATAATTTCTAAACTGGGATTATAGTTCATGTAGAATTTTTGGAACTTTCCTGCACTTTTTTTAGATTTCTTGTAACGCTCCTATAGTTTTCTGTTACAAGCACTTATACATGAAATCAACATTTATTTCCTGTTATTTTAGTTCCTTCATTTTATTTCTCACATTATTCAATTCATGTTTTATGCTCACATAGAGGTCAAACGATCCTTATAATACTTGGCCCGTTTCACTAACCTGAAACTCAAAAGTATTTCTTTCACGTCAATTCTAAAACTCCGTACGTAGTGACCAATCAATTGTGACAATCTATTTCTTTAGCTAGAGGGTAACACTAAGTATCACTAGCCTGGGGGGAATAGGAAGGTGTGTGGAAGAATGGGAACCAAAACATTATGTTTTTAAGCAAGTCATTCTTTTTGTAGAATAGGAATTAGTTCTTGGTTTGGTGCTCAACATTCTCATCTTGGGTTTTTGTAGTTTGTAGTTATGTTTTATTCCTATCTTAGAATAGATTTCACTTCTTGTTTATTAGATTAGATTTCATTCTTATTGTAAGAATAAATTTCACTTATGTTGCTAGGCAATTATTCCTTTGAAATTGCATATACAATGCATTGTACCTCTTAAGAGTGTACGAACTCTTGGATTGATCATTTAAGTATGAACCAAGGAATTCAGTATTTATGGCTGCAATTCTTTGTCTCGCCACTTTTCGGCATCATTGTTGGGGAGGTACTAAAATTGTATTAGGAATAGTTTGAAATTTTATTGGAAAAAAAAAAAATAGCTTATGTACATACATAATATTTATATGTATCGACAAACCCCCATGTTTGTGGTGTATGCTAAAATAGGAACTCACGGCAAGGGAGATGCTATAGTATTTGTTGAAGAAAGGAGGATACCTTGTTGCAAGGATTTTATCAAATCTTTCTTTTTTAAGCTCAGATCTGGAAACAAGGAAAAACATACATCCCAAGTAGCCATATAAGAACAAGCAATCCATGAGAAAATTCCATAAGAAGATGATGAAATATATCCCTTGTCACTATATTTCAAAGAAGTTGAGAGTGCAATTCATGAGGAAGAGGCTTTTCTTAGCCATCTTTCCATGCATGCATATGAAAGAAAATATTCATATTTTTCTCTCATACATCTTTGAATGCATAGAAAGGAAATCAAATATTCACGGAAAAACTTGATGGAGAGCATACATTAGAGCCCGATATTGAATAATTTCTTACATGCTTGTTACCAAACCCATTGTGCACACAAGAGAGAAGTGGAAAAATATTAGAAGAAATTTAGTACACGGAAAAGAAAGACTTGCAAATATTTGCAAATGAACAATAAATCTAGAGATCTCATGACTATATTGAGTCTTGGTTTCAAGCAATCATCAACCAGCAATACCACTCCAATCTTCAATAGTTCTTGTCACCTTATCCACTTATGCAGTTGGTCAGTCATATCCTGCATCTTAGGAGGTATATTTTTCAAACTTGGATTTGATTTTACTTGAGATACTTATACGTAAGGGGATGCATTGGAAGTAATCCTACACCTGAGAAGAGTGGTAATATTTTCCAAGTAGGGTATTATAGATAGACTTATTTTCATGAATAAAAAGAAAAGAAAAATAAAACAACAACAAAAATTCCTATGGTGAAAACCTCTCTAAGGTGCCCAAGACATGACTTTATGTGAAAACTGTTAAACATACAGCATCAGGAGACATTCTCCAAACCAATATTGTGTAGCCAATATTGATCCTTCCGTATAGAGGAGATCACTTTGATTTCCTTTCGTGTAATGGTTATTCCTCCCATATAGAGGTACTTGATCAAAGTAATGATGTTGTAAAGTCTTGTTGGACAAGACTCGAGACTTGCGTGTCAAGTCATGATTATCATGTGAACCTTCTGTATAAAGGTATCCATGAGATGGACCTCCCATATAGAGGTGGACCTTCCGTATAAAGGTCATGCTTTACTTGTTAAAATAATTTAATGTTGTGCGATGTATTATTAACCATGATCACCAGATTGCTATTAAGTCTCATTTAGAGATTGATCACCTCTAAAGTGAATTACTTTAGGATATGATCATTTGGTCTAGAATAATATAATATGATCACAACATCCGATAATTCTTATTAGTATAATGTAATGTGATGTATAATTAAATTTAGCACATATTGACCATGCAATAAGAGATAAAGAAATAAAAGATAAAGCATAGAGATCAAGATAATTCGAAATTTCCCATGCAGACACTTCAGCTAATTAAAGAGAACTCAAATTGTTAAAGCTTCATTTATAAAGCTTCAGTTAAGTATCAATGTATGCCTCAATCAATGTTTTCAGTTAAAGATATGCCTCAGTTAACTAAATAACTCACAGTGGTCACTTCAAGTAAATATATCAAGATGATTTCAGTTAACTATGTGTTAAATAAGGACTAAAGTGTTTTCACTTTAGTTAAACTAAAAGACGACACTTCAGTAAATCAAGGAGAACTTGAATTAAGTAATACAGTGATGTTATCAAGAATCATTTAAAGAGAGTTAACTAAGTGACAACAAAGAAGATCTAGTTAACTAAGTGATGAAACTTAAGTTAGCCACCTAACTAAGTGGGTAAGCTTTCAGTTAAGAGGTGAGTTCATCCTAAGTGACAGCTCAACACTACATGAGAAGTGGGGTGCACTTCTGCATGCAAGAATGATACATCTAGTTTGAGGGCGAGTTCATCCTAAAGTTAGAAGATAAATAAAAGAGAAGAATGTATAAATATGTTATATGGGATTGATGAATCCAATGTGAAGTGAATTCTCTTCTCCTTTCAAGGAAAGGCGCTTCTGTGATTGATCTCTCTTCTCTATTGATTATGTATCTTCATCAAGAGTGTTTGGCGATCTCTTATCTTCTGAAAGAAATCTGCTATGTTGTAAAAGAAATCATTCTCTACTATCCATTATATTATACTGAGAAGAATTGTTGGGGTAAAAACCAATTACGACCAAGCAGAATATTATAATCTAACGGTGCTGCAACCACTTCCATGTTAATGGTTGCGGTCTTTCCCCCCAACTCGACTACCAAGGCTTGTAACAACCCATGAGGTTGAAATCCACGTCCGTTGAGTGCTTTCAAGGTGGTGGGATAACGGTTCAACTCGAGAGAGCCAATGGCTCTCTGACACGAAATCAACATGACCGAGGTAGAGGCACCCTCGTCCAAGACGGTACGATGGATTGTCTTCCCCATGATGTTTGTGGCAACTTGAAATGCCAACTGATGGGAAATCCTTGGTTTAAAGTACTCCAGCCGGAAAATGATGGTATTAGAAGAATTTGGATCAACCGCGTCGATGGCAGCGAGAAGAGTCTTGCGCTGGTTAGGACAGTTCTGCAAGACCTCGAGCGTCGACATAGCACAAGGAGCTTGTGCTAGGTCCTCTACAATATTGTAGTTCTGAGATGCGAGAGCATTGGGATTGAAAACAACTTTTCAAATCATGCTCTTGGGTAGACGCAACACTGACTCTAAAGAAGGATTCTCGATGGTGAGAGAAGTGTGCGGTACGGTGATGTCGGGAATCGAAGTGGAATATTTTTCAGTATTACTTCCAACGGGTTCCTTCGGAGGGACGGAGTCATATGAACATGAACGTGTGTTCAAGTTGACGGTCTCACTACGCATCATGAGAACATGCACGGTGGAGGATGCCTCTCCCTGGGAAGGAGAGGTTTGTGCGATCAACTGTTGGTTTTGAGTGGGGAAGGGATCATTGAGAACTACGGTAGTAGAGTTTCCTTTGAGAAACTTTTGCACTTTGTCTTAGTGGGGACATTCTTTTGAGAAATGGTCTCCATCGCACAGCAAACAAGGATGCTTCAAATTTCTCTTCTGTTTGTCGTATTCCTGAGTGGGATTGGGCTCCTGTTGGTTAGAATATTTCTTAGGTTTCCCTTTGTTTTTCTTCTTACCACAGGATTTCTGAGATGAAGCTGATTGTACAGAATTCACCTCTTCGGTGGAGGAAGGAGCAGTGGACTTGGTAGTGCTGTAGCCAGCCTGTGGTGGTGATGGGGAAGAACCTTAGGGGTTCAACGAGCCACCAATTTGAGTAGAATGTTAGGAGGTAAGGGAACCAATGATGCCATTGGCCTGTGGTCCCTTGGGTGGTTTCACAGGGTCATACATAGGGCGAGGTGCGTCAAGAACAATTTCATACAATGTGTCGGATTGAGCATAGACCAAGTCTAAGTAATGGGCACGAGCAATATCTTGTTCCTCTGTGACGACCCCTCCCATAGCTACGACAGGTAAAAGTGACTTTGTGAACCAGTCAGCTAAGAGTTGGTTCGGAATATGAGCCTTAATAAGATGTCATCTTCGCCGCCATTCATGAATATGATCTAAAAAATGAGTGGCAGTGTTTTGGCGAAGGGAGGTCAATAAGTCCGTACCAGTCTCATAGCGGATGGGAAACTGGAAGTGGGTCAAAAATGACATAGCAAGAGAGCGAAAATAAGGAAGAGAATTGGGTGGTAGTTCAATATACCACTTGGCAGCTGGGCCGGTGAGAGTTCGTTGAAATAACCTAAGACGGATCAAGCCATCCATCAAGGAGTTGGATGAACACCATAAATGGTATGCCATCACATGGTTTTTTGGATCCTCACCAGGCTTGCCATCAAATTTGGGGATATCTGATGGTAACTTAATTGGAATGGGTAGCCATTTATGCCTGTGGAAGATGGGATAATTCGTTAGACGAGATAGGTCGAGTAAGTCCAAGGTAGCCAAAAATGGCAGTTGTTGGTTCAGCTGGGGGTACTGATAGTACTGATAAGGCATGTATGGACCGGTAGGACCTTGAATCGACTAGTTGTAAGGTGTCCCCAGGGGAAACTGACCGTAAGGGGGTGCGTCTCCCAGACCATAGGTAGGTCCGCCACCATAGTAAGGTGGTCCATTACCATAATAAGGTGGTCCGTTACCATAAGGTGGGGGTCTACCTCCACCGCTGGGAGGAAGCGGACCGCCTCCAAATGGGGGGTTTCTGCTGCTACCAATGGGATAGGATGGACCTCCATCGTCTCCACCGAGATAATGTGGACCGCCACTGCCTCCGTCGAGAGGAGGTGGTTCTCCACCGCCGCCATCGAAAGGGTAAGGGCCGCCTCCTCCACCTCCACCACTAGGATGGGATGGGCCTCCACCACCACCACCAGGATGGGATGGTCCTCCACCATCGCCACCAAGATGGGATGGGCCTCCACCACCACCACCAGGATTGGATGGTCCTCCACCACCACCACCATGATGGGATGGGCCTCCACCATAAGGTGGGGGTCCGCCACCATTGGGGGGAGGTGGCCCTCCACCTTCGCTTGAAGGGGGAGGGCATCCACCTCTGCCGCCAGGGGGGGTGGGCCATGGTTTCCAGAATGAGGTGGTCCTCCACCAGAAGGTAAAGGTCCGCCTCCTCTGGGATTGTGTGTGGGCTCGCCGCCTTCGATGGGAGGTGGGGGTGGACCAAACAAGGGTGGTGGGACTTGAGGGACTGTAGGTGGGGGTCCATGTTGTAAAAAATTTTGTTGCCCCCATAGAGTGTATGGATTTCTGGGATAACGTATTTCATAGAGTGCGTTTCTGGGATTGAGTTGTCCCGACACGGGGTTAAGATAACCTGGATATGCTTGACTCCATGGTGGTTGAATTACATTGGATTGTCCCCCAACATGGGATAATCCCGTAGTGGAAGGTCTGGAAGGGAAGGAATTTCCAACGGAAGGACCGATGGGAACCCCTCTTCCAGTATTATGGTTAAGAGATGGGGGTTTCCCCCCAGCTACAACTTGCTTATCACTAATCAAGGGTTGACCCAACACGGGTTGTTGATTATCTACTGTAGGGTTAACATTACTTGTAAGGAAGGTAGGGGGTAAGGAGTATCCTCCCCACAAGTTTTGGGGTGGGGGAGGAGTAGGTAATGTAATTGTGGTAGTAACAGGTGTGTTGGACTATTGTCCTTCAACAGGTTGGGTCGTTGGAGGTATAGAGCTGGTCTCCTGTCTAGGGGGTGTATGTGCAGGAAGTGAGGGTTGACCAAGTTCAGAAGTGGTCACGTGTTGTGTGGATGATTCCGGTGAATCAAAATATAAATAACGACTTGGGAGGGGTTGATAAGGAGGTAACGTTGGGTCTTCAACCCTTCGTAAAAGACTTTGTCTTCAAAACCCCTCAACCCTAGTACAAAATCAAGTCAATTGTTCATGATAAGGTGCTAGAGGGTCGTCAGGGGTAGCCCAACTGGGTGGGGATGCAATGGCGAAATGGGCCACTGGGTGGCCTAGAGATGATGTCCAATAAGCTGCTGTTGGACCAATAGCTGTTGCAGGGTCATCCTGGGGTGGATTTAACCATTCCACAGATGTAGGCTCTCCCGGTACAATGAGAGGTAAGTCTTGTGAAGTGGTAGTTTGTGCCTCTTCACCCTGCGGGGGGTTGGAGGCAGGTGAATCTGGAGGGAACATATGTGCTCCAATATTCGAAGTAGGGTTTTCTACTTCAAGTGATACGACCGTGGCTTGTGGTTCCATTCTTACCTTCAAAATTACCTCCCGGTTAAGGGGATATTCGGGTGGTAAGTTCTGAATCCTACAGGACCTTCTCCAAGGAAAGTCAGCCAAAGTGACTGAAATAAAAGTTTCTCCTAGGGAAATCTAAACAAAAGAAAAGCAGTCTAGAAAAAATCTACACAAACTAAGTCCGCAAGCAAACTTATGTGATAGGAGTGGATTCAAAAGTCTGGAACCTCACGGGATTATCAAGGCTTTGCAACTCGCGATATACTCTAAGGTCCAACAGTTATACTCGGCCCAATTTTTCAGAGCACTAACCAGGGAGGATTAGGACTGTACCCCTGACCATATAACCCGACTACCTGATAGTACGTGCATAGTAGCTCCCAAGTGTTTTTCTCGGTGTTTTGTTTTGCCAAGATGGCCAAATGGATAGCTCAGTTGGTCTCAGGAATCCTAATGGTGTCTCCCGATATACGCAAGGTACGTGGGAGCTCAAATCTGTAGTGGTGTTTTCTAATGCACAACAGTACGGCATGAGACCTTCCTATATACTACTGAGTACGTGAAACACCTTTCTATATACGCCAAGTACGTGAAACACCTTTCGATATACGCCAAGTACGCGAAGTACTTGGTGGGTACGTGAAATAGCTTCGATATACCTGGTTGGTACGTGAAAGAGCTTCGATATACCGGTTGGTACATGGAAGACTACAATACCCCCGGAATATAGTGTTGGAAAGTAACGACAGCTACCACGTTTTACGACGCCGGAACACGTCTCTAACTTAGCACACAAGTTACTAAAAATTTTACCCTAGTTCTACCGTTAATTTTATCGGGACGGCTAGGTGAATGCATGAGGTGAGTACATAAATGTAAACATAATGCAAGCCCTAACTACATGCAAAAAATATACTTTTCTTTTGATGAACTCTATATATGGGAGGGAGAAACTTCTTTCCAAGTGATTTTACCAAAGCAACCAAATGCAACACAATCCCAAATCTATCAAATTTGATAACAAAAAATGCTCTTTTCGGTTTTTCTGTTTATCCAAGCAAAACAAAAAAAATCAAATAGCATCACAACCAAATCTAAACATTTTATTTTGTCTTTTCGAATAAAAAACTAAGCGATGAAGAGAGAGAAATTTCCTATCTAGAGCACCCTAACTTTTCAAAATTCACTATGATGGCTTAGAAGCATAAAAAACCAAGAATGCATACAATTCTTTCAAGCATGGAATCACTTTTAAAAAAACTTGATCTCACTTGAATTTTTCAAGAAATGAATGATTCATAATTCCCGAAAAGAAAAAATGACTAACTTTTTTCTCAAACTTTTCAAAAGACCAATGAGTGATACATTCCAATGCATGAACCAATTTCTACAAAAATTTTCAAATGCACTTGAAAAAATAGTAAAAATGATGCACTTTTAATTTTCCAATGATATACCAAGATTAGAACTTGATAACAATGATATTTTTATGCATGAATGGCTGAAAAGAAAGTTTTTTGCAGCACTCTAAACACTCAGAAAGTATCAAGAAAATGACAAGCACTCATATGGACTGAAATCACTGAAAACACTCAAAATACTCAATCAAACAACCGAATGCAATCAAAGTCAAACAACATGTGCAAAGGAGGTCTGGGATCTAAACCAATGGAAGGGCTAGATCAGTGAGGAGAGTAGGGAATACAAGGTCAAGCGGATGAAGGTGGGGGAGACCAAAGTGTCCACCACTACCAAAACTCAGACTCGTCCAAAATGGAACCCAAAACCACTCCAAATAACACAAAACAAGACCAACTAATAGTAATGCAACATAAAGAAGGTCCCTGACTGGAAGATACAGTGCAGAGGGAGTCTGTAAGAGGAACCAAAACTCAATCAAAGGAGAGGGATCATTCAAACCCTAGGTTTGAGTGGTCGGCGCAGGCTGTAGTCAGGCACAGAGTGCCCGGTGCAGATTATCCACAGGAGTTTAGCGCCGACGACACAGAAGTATAACAGGGCTTTAGCGCCGGTGGCACAGATTACAGAAAGAAAAATGGTGCCGGTGAAAGGCGGGCGCTCTGGTTACACTGCCTAGCTGCGTCGGGCGAATTCCCAAAGCAAAAATGAAGAGGATCTCCAAGTATGAGCAATGAAATGGTTTAATAACTAGACCTACAGACTCAGAGAAAGTAGGCAGACCCTTGAACAAGAAGATCTGATGGTGAAAGAAACTCAGGAGGCAAAAGAAATGGCTTGTAAAGAAATCAAAGAATATGACATTCAACTTGAAAACTTAAATCAATATTCTCCCCTAGTATGGTCACCAAATTTGTTATTAGACAATCTACCAAAAGTAGACTTAAGGCGTGATCTCTCTAGCTTAATGCAAGTCTAGAACAAATGAGACAGAATATGAAATAAATTTCCTAGATCTAGTTAGAGATTGAGTAATTAAGCAATCTTACCTCAGATTTGTAGATATTTCCCCTCGTTGTTGTCCCAAGTCCCACGGTCATCATATCTATGGCTACAAGACCTGTCAAAGTACATAGGAACAAGAAAAGCAGTAAAATATGCCTAAACATTAACTAGTCTAAGTAAACAGTTGAGGAGGTGAACTATAAATATAATTAATGCAATAACATTTATGGAAAGCATTTATATTATTGTATGAAAGGTGGGAAGTACAATAGAAGAGATGATTACAACTAATGCCTCAACGTCGCAATTTCCTTCCGACAAGCCAAACCAAAGCTCCTAGAGAGAAGTAGGTGCCTCCAAGACTAGGATGTAGGACTATTGAGCTAATTTCACCAACATAAGAGTACCATAGACTTCCTCCCCTTGGAATGGAGAGAGCTCTTGCATTTATAGGGCCAAGTGGATAGAGTAGGTTGAGGATCATGGGGAGAGGGTTAAGGGATCCTTCCCAAAGGTTAGGGAATTGAAGGCCAGCTCACCTAGGAGTTAGGGATAGGGATCCACCTCATCCAAATTCTAGAATTCACTCAAAGGATACCTTTATCCCATTAAACTGATTCCATCACATGTTCCATGAAGGCAACTTGCGCCAGCGCATGTTGCTTGAAGACAACCTACGCCGGCCTAATTAGGAGTGTGGGAAAAGGCCAACAACTTGCTCTGAATGATTGACTTGATCTTGGAACTTCAAGGATTTAGGCACTGAGGTTACATGGGTGTAACACCTATGCTATTAAGGAAATTCTTGAGGTTGCGACTTCTTGAACGCTATTTTGAAACTATTACTTATGTTCATATTTTAAGGAGTATGAATTTTGTGTCTGATGCATTAGAGTGTTGGATTGGCATTTGTCACACATTTAATCAAACACATTGTAAATAAAAGGGCATGTACACAATGTATATAAGGTTGATAAACAAGTTTTTTTCATTAATGTAAAATTTTACCATCAAGTACGAAAGAGGAAGAGTATAGTACAAAATTGTGCTTTCTATCCCTCAATGATTCATACATTAGGAAAAAAAGTACAAAATTTATCTAATCACGAGTACAAAAATATATCTAAAATGGGTCAATCTTGAGGTCAGGTAGTGTCCTGGTAAACAGTACAACTTTGGGCACCTAGAAGAAAAGACGAATACATCGGGGTGGTGCCCCTACCACCTGGTGTTGCATCCCCTCTAGTAGTTGCTCTATCTAAGTGGGAGAGATCCCAAGGGTGAGACCCATGAGATTCTCCTATACCGAATCCATTGTATCCTCAGTATCCTCCTCAAGTTGAGGCTCCTTCCATCAAATTTGGGGCCGACCTATTGGGTGCACAGGTCCTACATTTGCATCATTGAAAATTTTTGCATTAGTACTCTTGCACACCAAAACATTTGTTGCCTCTTTTCTTTCAAAATATTTAAAAAACACAAAATAAATAAATATACTTTTAAAAAACTTTGAAAACCTTACTTACCGATGTGCCCCGAATGAGAGTTGAGAGGTAAGGAAAGATTAAGATCTCCCTGAAAATCCACTTTGGCATACAGGAACTCCATGATATCTAGGAGTTTTTTCCCCGCCGTTCGAGGAAGTCATCGTTGAAGGCACTAGGAATCAAACCACCTCCTAGCTAGTACATCATATCTGTCCATTGGGCCATCTTGGGCTAACATGGCTCAGGAAGAGGTAATGTGATTTGGAGGACATCAAGGAATCCACTCAAGGAAGAATGATATCAAGATGCTTCCATAATCAAATTTATTATGTTTCCCTACCTTAAATCATTGAATTGGGACTTCATGTTATCTAACAAATGGGTGCACTGATTGAATACCATGGGTCTCAAACAATCAACCACATAAAACATGTGAGCTCATGAGGCTTGATGGAGTGCCACTAATCCTTCTACTTGTGTGGTATTAGTCTAAATAAACTTCAAGTGAAGGCTTGTGATGTTGGATATTGGGATTTGGGAGCCCATATTTTGTGTCACTGGCACACAATAAGCATTGATATATTCATGTATCATGAGGATTCCTTCCCCTCTGCCCGATCCCTTGATATTGACTAGCACTCCAAGCTAAGACAATCCCATGAGAAAATATATATCTGTTATCAAACAATCTACCAAAAGCGGGCTTAAGGCATGATCTCTCTATCTCAATGTAAGTCTAGAACAAATGAGACAGAATATGAAACTACTCTCCTAGATCTAGTTAGAGATCAAGGAATTAAGCATCTTACCTTAGATTCGTAGATATTTCTCCTCGTGGTTGTTCCAAGTTCCGCAGTCGTCAGATCAATGATTGTAAGACCTGTCAAAACACATAGGAACAATACAAGCAGTAAAACATGCCTAAACACTAACTAGTCTAAGTAAACAATTGAGGAGGTAAACTATAAATATCATCAACACAATAAAATTTATGGAAAGCGTTTATATTATTGTATAAAAAGTGGGAGATACAATAGAAGAGATTATTACAACCAACGTCTCAACGTCGCAATCTCCTTTCGATAAGCCAAACCAAATATCCTAGAGAGAAGTAGGTGCCTCCAAGACTAAGGTGTTGAACTACTGAGCTAATTTCACCAACATAAGAGTACCATAGACTTCCTCCCCTTGGAATGGGAAGGGCTCTTGTATTTATAGGACCAAGTGGATAGAGTAGGTTGAGGATCATGGGGAGAGGGTTAAGGGATCCTCCCATTAGGTTAGGGAACCGAAGGCCAACTCACCTAGTAGTTAGGGATAGGGATCCACCTCAGCCAACTTCTAGAATTCGCTCGAAAGCTACCTTTATCTTATGAAACTGACTCCGGCGCATGCTGAATGAAGGCAACCTGCGCCGGCGCAAGTTGCTCAAAGACAACACGCGCCGACCTAATTAGGAGTGTATATAAAGGTCTTCAACTTGCTCTAAATGACTAGCTTGATCTTGGGACTTCAGGGATTTAGGCACTGAGGTTACATAGGTTTCATGATGGCGAGATTTTGGGTGTAACAATATCATCAACAATAATTCCCAATACCTCCATAGCTAGCACAAAGGAATTTTGATCAAGTTCCTAATACCTCACAAGCAACTACAATAGTTTCTTTTGAGCCCACATGTTGGGAACATGGTAAAATTTGAGTAATCCACATCCACAGAGGGAATTTAGGGTTGGAGGATCACCAAAAGCCTCTCTTTCCAGGTCATCATGCTCCCTCTATCTCTATATCAAATCCATCCTGTAAGAAAAAATGAAAATTTAGATCGAGGCACGATTTTTCTTATCTTTTTCTCCCCCACGTGCTTTGCAATGGTAACAGGTGTGTGGCTACTCACCTTTTACACTAGACAAGCATGTGTACTTCACTTCCATGCACCTTGTATGAAGAAGAAGTGCATAGGCACAATTTTATAAAAGGAGGTGCCCTAAAAGCTTGATTTCTGAGCAAGAAAAGACAAATAAACCAATGAAATGAAAGAGGAGGAGAAGAAAAAATACCTGGTGGAACTGGTAAGTCAATCTGAGGCTCGAGCAACCCACAATCACCACTTGAATATCTAGAGTAAAACTTGCTCTCCAAATGGGTAAAAGTGGTAAAAATGATTTAAAGTGATATGTACCCACTTTGATATAGTTTTTCATTTTTTTTTTCAGTGGTTAATGTTGTTATTAATATTTTCTCCATGTTGGTCTTATGCTTGACAGGTGTTTTTACAAATCAAGTTACTTTTCAATGGCCTGTCGGAGGTCCATCCAACAGGTTTTTGTTCATCACTGGAATTTAGGATAGGATTCATTTCCGCCTTGCATATTTTTCATTTTCCTTACCAACATCGTCATGCCTCAGGATCCCCACCCATGGAGTTGTGACATTAGCCCTTCTTTATTTGAAAGGTCGCAATTTTCATGGTAAAGCCTACCAAACATGGGTTACCTAGCTTAAAACATATGTTGCATTCCAGTTCCCTTGCCGAAGTTTTCTATAGGCTCGTGAGTCCCTTATTAGTCCCGACATATATTCAAGTTGAAGCCACATGACTCCTTCTTAATCTTATTATGGCCATTACATGTGGGGGACTCTCAAAAATTTTCAATTTGTGTTGTTGCATTGCATACTGCTTCTTGTGCTTCTGAGTCTAATGCTCTCTGCAATTCGCCATTAGCTGCTTATCATTTATGAATTCTCCTAGTTTCTTACCTTTGATATTGTTGCAATCGCATCTTGTAACCCTTACCAAAGAAGACATGCTTCAAGAACATCCACATCTTGGACATCCCTTTTTTGCATTTTTGCATAGGTATGTTATATGTGCTTGGAACGTACTTGCATGCCATGTGACACTTGTCTTCTCCATTGTATTATAACATTATTTTATTATTTTTCAGGGTTTATAATATGAAAAAGACAAAAAGACAAATATTTTAAAACGAGAGAGTGAGGGGAGATTTCAAATTTCCATTATGTATTACTAGCAAGTCGTGTTATCCTTGAAAAAAGCACATGTCTTGAGTCTTCTCAGCAATTTGGTTTCTAGTACGACCTTAGGATAGGAACCATGGTCTTTGAGTTTGCACTCTTCTGATTGGTTACTCTTCCAATCATATAAAGAATTTGTTAATGCCTCATCCACTGCATGTTTATATCATTGTGCCCTGGTGTCAAATGATTCCCAAGTTACCATTTTCTCATGCTCAATGTGTTGGTTGTGGAGCCCGATCTCCCAGATTCAGAGATATTATTATTCAACCGTGTTTGTACCCCATCTTTATATGATATGCAAAAGGATTGTACACTCACCCCAGCGGGGGGCGGGGGGTGTGGGGGGGAGAAGCCTCCCCCCAATGGGGTCTAGGGGTAATTTCCCATTGTGTTTATCCTTTATAAGAAAGACATTGTAATACGGGTAGGGTTGATGTATTAGGTATTATGCATTGTAAATATCTCAGAGATTATGTAAGAGAGACTGAGAAGAGGAAGTTGCAGCGGCTGTTCTGCGTGTTGTATCCCTTCACTTTGCTGGATGGTATAATAATAAGGACTGGCAATTTTAGTGTGGATGTATCCCATCTTGGGTGAACCACGATATATTGTTGTCTCTCTTGTAATGTGTCTATGTAATTTATATTTGCATCTTGTTTATTGTTATTGCTCTACGATCCTATTTTTCTAACACAATGTTCAAAGATCATCCTATCCTATGTCATACATTCATTAGTTTCCTTGACCTCGCCTGTCGACCATTTCCTAGTGGCAAGTTTTTCTTAGCATGTCTCATCAAAACTTGTGTTTGTTCTAGTTCTAGTGTGGAACGCCCTCATTGACTTCTCACTAGCGGTTCATGTCTCATCGATGAAGAGTTAATTTCTCTTAGATATTTATTTATAGTAGTATCATCTTGGGCCTATTTTTATCATTAATAGGTTACCTTTCACTTAGTAGATGACATTCATCTTTGGTCGATGACTAGGTGGTTTCCCTAATGTTCAACGTCAAGGCCTCTATTCACATTTTGGGTTTCATGTTGTACCTTGGATTCCATTTTCATCATTGGTAGAAGTCCTCTCCTTTGTCAATAACTTCAATTATTGATAATTTCTTAGAGTATCTCTCCCATGCACTATTCACATTTGGTGCATATGAGATACATACTTGGTGGTCCATTCTACAAATCTTTATCCAAGTCCTTTTCCAAGTCAAATGAGTTCCTGATATTTCCTCGTGTTAGATGATGGAGGATGCCCTAAATTACCCCCTTCCAATGGATCTATTCCCATCAAACTCAAATCATTCTATAGGAATGGTATCTAGAGTCTCAGTAGTACCTTGGAGCTTCTAGTCATTAGTGGCAAGTTCCCTTGCTATTGTGTAGTGGTAATACATCAATGTCTCCAACTTGATGGATTTTACAAGTGTTCAACTCAAAGACATCTATTCACACTTGATAGAATGTACCATGTACCTTGGTTCCCATTATCATCATAGTTGGGTTTCCTTGTGTTTGTTAACAATATCCATCAACGACCAATAATCAAGCGGCATCTTGCATGTTCGTTTTCAACTAATTCATTCACATGGGTAGGATTCATACCTTTAGGCAGTTTGGATGGAAGACCTTGGTCCAATGGTAGCATTCCCATATTTTGTTATTTCCCAATTTGCACAATACTTTACCATTTATCATCTTACATTGGTACCACTAGGAGAACTTGATTCACTCATTTTAGTTACAGATGTTCTCCTAATATATGTTGAGATAGAGATACACTGTGTATCTGATCGTGGTTATGATCTCTTAATCGGCATATATCCACTATGTATCATTATCGTGGCTATGATCCCACATTATATATACCACTTGGATACATTGTATACTCCTTTCATGGCCTTGGTTTTACATTTTCTATATGTCATGGATTCATAGTGTACTTGATTTGGCAGCCATATGGCCTTAGGGAAGATCAATTTATGACACCTTTATCTCTATTTTAGGTACCTATTTGGACCTGATCATGAACCTTGGCATAGACATCACCTCACTCCCCTCCATTATAAATTATTATGTATTTTGGCTATCAGCTCCCCTTCTGACCTCACACATGAGGGGGAATATTTTATAGCACAAATTGGCACTTCCTTGTTTGTAATGACGTTACCCAAAGAAGACACCTAATTTTCCGTGTTCAATCACAATCATAAACTTATCAGAGAGGAAGATCCCATAATTTGACCCTATCCGATGGTCCACATCCATTTGAAGATATTCCAACGCATTTCCCCTTGAAAAAAGAAAGTTGCAAGAAAAAATGAGATTCCATGCACCATTGTATCCAAGAAGGTGTGTGCTACTTGTGTTTTTCTTGAGTAGAGCATGCGAGCCTACAAAAATGGCCAAAAAAAAAATTTATGATAGTTTCTAGTTAATTGGTCTCATTTGCAACCCGCAAAACTAACTACTAACCATATCAACTATCCCAATCATGTAATAAAATGGGATTAGATGGACCAACCAAGGGAGCACACCCATCCCATTATGATGATGGAGGAATCTCGCCACATTATTGAACACATTGATCCGATCATTCCCTCAACAATCCATGTCCCTAAGTATCATTCCCTTAGTCATTATCCTCATATGACCTCCATATTTTGCACATTTGAAGTATTGGATGCAGGATTATAGGTGTTTCAAGAGCAGAAGAACATGATCATTGGATTCTAAAGGTGCCAAAAAGTAGTGAAGGTAATTGATTTTATTACTTTATTGCATTAATAAAAATTTGTTATCTTTCCCTCCACCATATGCAAGCGTAATATGTTGAATCATAGATTTGTTGAAAGATACTTAAAATTTGCAAGAATTGTGATGAAGATAATTAACATTGCATATATGATATTGTATTGTTTCAGTATTTTTATTAAGGTCAAAATCTTGTGAGGAGGGTATTTGGTGTCTTTGTAAGTATCAGATTGTTGCAGAGAAGCGGATTGAAGGAGCGGAGTGGGAGCAAAAAGGATCAACCATAAAAAATGGTTCCTCCTTTCTCTATATATCTCTTTATCTTATGTTTTCTTAGTGTTTTTCCTTGAAGAGTAGTGAATATAGGTTCCGTTGATTCCAATATTCCTCTAGATAAATCCCTAGGATCAAATTTTATCCATCCCAATTTGTTGGTAACCTGCCCTAGTCATTAAGAAGATTTTTCCACAACATACTCCCCCATAATCATTAGATTTGTCCTTAATAACTCTTCTCCTCAATCAAGTGATTTGAAGCACTTGGTCCATAGAATATTGGATGTGGCACAACAATTTGACTCTATCTCATTTTTTCATATTTTACAAGTACACAATAGGGAACCACGTAACCTTGCTAATTTGGGAATTCATCTAGGGGAGGGACATTTGAGTGATAAAAGGGCCCCTCCAATTTTCATGCCTCTCTCATAATTATTTTGCATTAATATCTCAATCAAAATAGTGTGCAAGTGGACTTATTTGCATGGGAAAAAGGATGTACTATTATAGTCACCTTCCTGATCTCCATCCTTCTTCATTGTCTTGAAAACAAGGTTGGTTATATGGTGTCTGTTGTGGGGTTTCTTGGTACCATGTGGGCTATCCTTTGTCTTTTCAATACATTGAAGAAACAATTCATGGGCACTTTTGGTAGTTTGTGGTTGCAATATTAATAGAGGAGCATTTTGGTGGGAAAATATGGTAGTTTAGAATTGTAATCCTTGGCCTTGTTCATTGTTTTATTTAATGGAACAATGGGAAAATAGTCAGTGTTTATTGAGTGATCTCATGGAGGTCAGGAGGAATATAAGAGGGAATGAATGGGGTATAGTTGAATCTCAACATGAGGTGGTGAGAGAATCCTTACAATGAAGTAAATGGCTCAAAATTTGGGAGGAGAGATTACTTGTGGAGAATAGAGAACATGAAAGATAGTTAGTTTAGCTCAAAGTTCAAATTAAAGAGATGAAGGATTTAGGGCAACACATGATGGTTATGTATGTTTTCAAGAGGATAAGTACCTAGCCATAAAAAATCTAGTCGGTTAGATTTCTAATATTGACAATATCACACAATCCCTTTTCTCTATGTCAGAAATCCCCGAGGGGAAATCTACTCCTCTTGGAAGCTAGTGTGTACAGGGGCAAATTTGTTTCAGGGTTTGGGTGTTAAAGTGGAAACGATTGTGGTACAAAATTCAACAACACCATTCCATCCAAATAACCACAATCGGATAAGCCTCATGAACTTAACTAATACTCATGATTTTTAGGTTTCTTAAGGGATACTTGGTGGACCTGCATTTTAGGTTTTACATCAGGTTAATACGTATTGCAAGTTTATGTTCCTTTGAGACAATTTGTGTAAATATATTTGTGTCAAATTATTGGTTTACATAATTTGGATTGGTAGTTTATAGGTTTTCTAGAATCCAAACTTAGATATTTTGGAGGTTTCCTTTTTCCTATCCTTTTATGTTTGTATTACATTGTTGGATGATTAGGCTATGACCTTTTATCATACAAAGATACCAATTGTTTATACACATACACACACAAATGCTAAACACTTTACTATTTAAAATATCAAATTATTTCAATAATCATAAAAAATTTCATATATCGCTTGACATGCTTTTTAATTACCTTCTAATTTCTTAGAAAGGCAAGCAAGAAATTTGTGCATTAAAATTTCAAACCAGGGTTCTATGGGATCTTGTGAGTTACCATACAATAAATATGCCACCCACAATTTTCCTTACATAAATATGTATACCATGAAGTTGTAGTTTTTATGGTTTTCAGTCATAACAATGTTAATAGCAATGAATAAGTGTTCTGGCAAGAACCTCTATCGCTAAGGCTTAAAGTGTCAAAATTAAATCAATTAACATAACTATAAAATTGAAGGAATTAAATCTAAGCTGAACACACTCAATTGCAGGAAAACAATACTATGCTAAGTCCACACTATATTATAGAAACTAAAATCAATTTTTGTTGAAAATAAAATCCACACTTTGAAGGTATTGAAAGGTACACTATGCTGAAATGGAAATTCATGCTCTAATATGAAAGACAACTAATTAATTCGTTCCAAAATACAAATTAATGCTTTTACTCACTGCAACTATTAATTTGATCGGATACAACTTCAACCCAATGATAAATATATCGAAGCACAAGTTCATAGAGTGAGAAAGATGCATATTACGAAATAAATTAATAATTACTAGAAATAAATGAAGACTGTAAAATAACCAAAAGTGATTTTATTGGAAATGAAAAAATAGATAAACATAAATCATTATATGGTTGATCAAAGATGCAACTAAATAAATCACTCACATGCTAAATCTATTGCATAAAAGTACAATAAAATCCCCTTCCAATTGGAGTGGGCCCTCCATCCTTGTACAGTGTGTTGTAGGTATCCTACAATAACTAATAAATCAGCTCAAACACACGTAATAGAAGCTAGAATCAACTCTACACATCAAATTAGGAACAAGACTCTATTAAAGGGCTTAGTTCAAATTCTTTCCACTAGCTTGCCTTGCTTTAAAAACACATGAGCCTTATTATATAGCAGCCTCTAGGTACCTATAATTAAGATACTATGTTGGGTATGCTCTAAAACCAAAGGCTCTCTATCTGTCCTCATAACTTTCCAAATAACAAAAAAATACAATTAGAAAACATATTTGGAAGTGTGATTGGTCGGGACTGTTTTTCCAACAATTTAATTACAAAATATAAGCTATTTTTCAAAACTATATACTAAATAAAAAATACATGCCATGTGTATATTAATAGCTCATTCCAATGGATCCTCTTTTCTAGGTATTTGGATCCTTATACATTTGTCTTGTTGTGCTTCCATGTGGTTTTCTAAGCACACAATTCGGATTTCATCGTATCTTGTTAAGATCGGACCCATTGCACCTTTATAGCATCAACAAGACTAATGTAGAGTATCCATAGTATTGTTTGTACTTGTAGAGTATCCATGGGACTCTTGTAGAGTATACATAGTACTACCTGTAGAGTATCCACATGATTTCCTGTAGATTATCTACAATATAAGACTTATGTAGTTTCTTGCAGCACAAAAAATATCCAACATTTATATAGATAGCCATGAGTATATACTCCTTGATTATTTGTCAAATAATAAACAAAATATGATAAAATGAAAACTGATATACCTTATGCCAAAAGTTGTTATATGGATACTAAAAAGGGTAAGTAGGGACTTAGGAAAAGAGTCAAAAAAGGGTATAAGTTGTGACAAAACACTAGTCATAAGATGACATTATTGGAGCTCATCATCTTCCCCCAACCAAATATTTTGCATGTTCCCATGCATTCTATTTTTACTCATTAGGGATTGAATGTTTTTGAGGTGTACAAACTCCAAGAAAATAATGCTCCAATTGTAGGCCCAAGGTGTCCTTTTTCCTCTGTTGTATAATAACCCATTCCTTGGGTGACTTTGTTCCATAAGTCATGTTCTTTTCCTTCTCGTTTTGTAGGGATCTATAAAAGTGGAAAATGAAATTTTAGCCCAACCTAATCAACACCATGTATCTTAAGATAGTCAATGTACAACTAAAATCAGTATAGGGTGACCTCGAGTCTGTCATGGGTGAATGGGTCCTTCATTTCCAGTTTTTGGTCCATGGATCCAATTCTCTTTCTCAACTGATGATAACTTCTAACCTATTCAAATCTACCCAATGTTTTCAAGTGGCTATATGTTAACTCTGTACTTCCTTGAAGGAAGTCACAAATGCAGGGTCCTTGATTACTTCATCTCATTTTTCCAACAATTCAACATGTGGTGGTGATCCTCTTACCCATAATCATCATACCATCCTAGGAATATTAGGTATGCAAGTGACTCCACTTGAGCTTATTATTCATAAAGGATACAAATGCATGAAGTCATACATCTCCCACATAAGGATTTGGATTCCAATAGTCATACTTAGCCATTACTAGGTTGTGAAAGAAAAAATCAGATAACAGGGTTTAATCCTCCTCTTCACTTCTTGAGAAAGCCCTGATGAACTAGTCAGGGACCAATATTTGATTAGAGTTCCCTATTGCAATAACTCTTATTCGAAAGGAGACCAGTTGTTGCTTGAGGTATATGGAATATAGTTGGGAGGGTAGGCGATAATTCTTCATGATATAGGTATTTATTATCATGTTTCAGTTGTTGAACTTCATTATTTATCTTCTATATGGGCATTGTTGTTTCCTTGTCTTGGTATTTTTCTATTTCAATTTTTTGCTCAATATCCATCTGTTTTTTATCAAGGATTCAACCTTTTATTCTATCTCATCGGTGCTAGCTTTCCATTTCATCACCTCACTTTCTAAATTCTAAATCTAAATTAGATCTCCTAGCTTGCCCCTATATTTATGTTGTTGAACATCTTGGGAAAGTTCTTATTGTTCTTCCATTTCCTCATGCTCTCCTATATCCACATATTTCCCTTTAAGTTTTTTATTTTTCAGGTTTGCTCACTTATATAAGGATTGGAAAGGATTCCTGTTTTGGATCCTCGGTTACATCATTGGACTCTTCCATCAAGGTATCATGGCCTTCTTCCATGAAGGTATCATAACCTTTTACTTGTGACCCTAGAAGTGACAAATCATTTTTCTTCCCAATGGCCTCGACTAAGGCATCCAGATTCTTTCAAAATTTTAAATTTCTATAATTTCTTCTTTGTAGAGGTTAGTTCTTCGAACAATGCACCATATGATCGTTTTAGGTTTTTATACATCTTCTTCATTACCCAAAAATATTTCCTATATTTGGAAAGAGAGAGGGGTTGATGCTTATCAATCAAGAATTATTTTCCTTTCTTTTACTTCTTCATTCATTGTGGCGCTATCTCTGCAATGCCAATGACTTCCTCTTCTCTCTAGGGATCCTCTACTTGTGGCCCCAATTCCTCTCCTGTACTTTTTTTCTCACTTTCCTCGTTCTTTTCTAGACTCTCACTACCCTCGTGTCTTCTTTGATCTTATGTTCTCACTGTTCTCATTTTTTTTGGGCTCCTATTCTAAGAATCCTCCCTCTTAGAAACTTCAATTACTTCCTACTCCTTTTCTACTGCAACCCTAGAGTGAGTTCTAGGTCGATCGTATGGTTATGCAATGGAGGTCTGTCTCCATAAGCTTCTATGTTTAGGATGTGCGGATTTTCCTTGTGATACTTTGGCTTCCCTTGGGGTTTTTAATAAAATAAATTCCAGCGGGGTTTCTGTTATAATAGCTTCTAGCGAGGTTTCTGCATTTGAGGCTTGTTTCCATAAGCTTCTTCATTTAGGATGTGAGGACTTGCCATGCGATACCATGAACACCCTTGGGGTCTTTGATATAGTATCCTCTAGTGGAGTCTTTGATACATTGGATTTTGGCAAGGTTTCTATAGTTTCTACAATTGATACCACACTTACCACTATTGTGGATGGAAAATTCCCCATAAAAACATCCCATCTCTAGTTCATTTATGTGAGAGTATCTTCTACTAATCGTCTTATGAGTCCAGGATGGGCCAAGTTGTCCTCTGGATTCCTCCCTTCTTTAACCATTTTACACATTAATTCCAAATAATTTAGGAGAAAATAGGGAATATTAATGTGCTTATGATGTCTCGGGTGTGTTAAGAGCTTAAAATGGTAGCTGGTGTGTTAAGAGCTTAAAATGGTAGCCAAACAATACACTAAATATTCCTTCACAAGTCATAAATTTTTGAATGAAAAGGGATATATGTGACCACATTGAAGGGAAGGAATTTATCTTCTTTCCTTTGTATGACCCTTGAACGGTCTCATTCCCTATGAGAATTATCCCCACATTGACTTTATCGAATATGTTCTCTCGAACCATCTCATCGATCTATAACAAGCATGTAATCTTGGCGATTACTTCTTATGTCACTTGAATTTTCATCCCTCTGACCTTTGCAATCAGTGGACACTAGGATAATATGAACTCCATCATTATTTCTCTATCACCTCTCTTCCATTTCTCAAAGTAAATCATCCATCCCGTGCCTTCGAGAATTTTATGCACATTTGAGTTTTGCGTTATGAGATTGGTGTTTTCTAGTTCACTTATGATGACAGTCCCACCATGATACCAAGATATTAGTGCTTACACAAACAGGGAAGAGGTAGGATTATTTTCAAGAAGTATTTGATCTACGAAAACAAAGAACCAATAGACTGGTAGACGTTATGGCATGTTAAGTTAGATGGCTTTCTTGGTGAGGACAAGAATTATGATTTTTGGTGGAGATTTTATGAATGTGCGGTTTCATTATAATCGTAATGTCATATCAATCTACCACCTCGGTAATATGTAGCCCCCATTTCTATGAATTCCACTGATACCAATTTCAACAACTCTACCAAATATGGAAATGGTGCCAACTTTAGTTGATGCCATGCCAAATTTAGCATCACCCTAACGCATATACCTTTTCTTCCCATCAGGTATATGGAAAACAAGGGTGGGAAGATATGGCATAATAATATTAGTAGGCATGACCACTTTTGTTAATTATTGACAAAGAAGAGGGATACATGATTGTACCTACCTAAGAGGAGTCATAATGTTGATGTGGTGGATATCCTGGGATGCGTTGAGTCTTTGTAACAATGTAGAGAAAAGGAGTTGGAATCATCATAAGGACTGTTGTTAAGGAGAGAAGAACCTTTTTGTAGTATTTTTTTGTGTTAAGAATATATTCAATTGCGGAAAGATCTATAACAACAAGAAGCTTATGCAATTGCGAAGAGTTATGCAGTATGGTTATGTAGCAACAGAGAGATTTGTACTGTAGGGAGTTCTACAAGTAGTAGAGAGACTTGTACTACATGGAGTTTTTCAATCTATGGCTAGATTTGTACTATGGGAAGTTTTGCAATCTGATCCCCTAGAACAGAAAGATTTGTACTACGAGTTATGTAGTCTGGTTCCGTAGAAGTAGAAGATGTCGTGGTAATGTAAAATCTGGTAACAGAGTATCCCTGTAAAAGCATCAAGTTGTAACAGAAAAAATATCAATTTGGAAAATACTTTTTTTTTATAGATGTCACTTTCAAGAAGGATGGGTTTTAGATGGAATCTACCCAATTGCGTTTCCCAAGAAGGTTTTCACAATTGGATTTTTTTCAATTTTTTTCGAACCATTTGGTTGAGAGATCATTTTACTACTAATGTTGTAGCCATAAAGCATTTATTGCACCAGTATGTTTTAACCATCTGAATAAATGCATCCCTGGACAAGGGTTTCCTATATGGTCTCAACATATGACCATTAGCCATCTAAGGAATCCGGTCTTCATTAAAGGTGCGCAGCTTCACTGACCCATTTTCATATACGATGTTGATCTCATATGGTCCTAGCCAATGATTGCAAAGCTTTCCCTTAAAGTATTTGAATCTGGAATCATATAGAAGAGTGTAATCTTGGCACAATTCATTGTTGGTGTCCATTTTGTCACTATTTTTTATCATCAAATCTATTCTGAATGGCGTTAATTTCATTGTTTTTGATATAATAATTTATCCTTTCTGCCATTCATCCCATCAAACAGACCAGGTATGCATGTATTCGTTTATCATATGAATTTTGGTCAAATCTTGTTATATTGCGATTTATTAATGATTAAATTAGCAATTCCAGTCATGCATGGCATCTAGTTTTGATTTACAGGCTGCGGTTTCTCAAAAAACCTTCCATTCAGACTGCGTGTTTATATTGCTTCAGCTCAGCCGTGTTCAGCTCATTGTTCAGCCTCACATTCAGCCCGCGAAATCCACGGTTGCTATGTTTCGGGCCATTAAAGACAAGATCGGGCACATGGGTTCTGTTTGCCATGCAAGGGTCATGGTTAAGGAGCTTTCATTTTGGAATATTCATCCCCAGGCCTGCTAAGATCGATGGCACACCATGCTTCCACATTAACACTCTACATGCCAGTTCTCTCGTCCGTTCAGCCTGGAATCACACACGCCCATTCACGTTGGTGTTCTGGAATACTGCGCCTGTCCACGCTCAGCCTGCCAACACAATGATTCGCCCACGTCAATGCTCCAGCATCCCTCTCCTCCATTCATTCAGTTCGACAGCACACTACCTCTCTGCCCACGTCAAAGGAAGATTGACGCTGCAGCTGCCTCGTGAGGGAATCGGCCCCGTGAAGCCTGGTGCATGCTCCTTGTGCTATCACACATCACTTAAAGAAGCCAGTTACAGCCATAAACACCTCTGTTATTAGAGAGGTCGACTCTATCGAAACTCTCATCCATTGTAAATTATAAATAGACGCTTACATAGAGAAACAGAGTTAGTCGAGTTAGAAGTCAGAGAAGTTAGTCTGTAGACAGCGTTAGAGATTTTCAAGAGCAGGTAGCAAACATTTTGTAATTTTCTCAATTTAATGGAAGTTCCAGTTTGTTGATGTTCTGATTAGCTAATCAGTTCAGTTTTCCATCTCTGATTGTTGGGAAGGGCCCCTCATCAACCAGAGGTTTTGTCTTTGTTTTCTGCATTTTCTTTCCTGCAAATAGTTAGTTTATTTTCTTGTATATGTAATTAAATGTTTTTCCTGTATATGATATTTCTTTCTTTTATGTAATTTATATTGTGCTTCTAACATAATTTTTGTTTACAGAATTAACAAATGGTCGACCAACAATATAGTTTCGATAGTTTAATTCCAATCTTTTACAATTAGCTAGTTTGTTTCCTACAATTAAATAGAACTTAGTTAGCCTCTGTTTTAAGCTCTGTTAATAGTTAGAATTAGTTTATATAGCTTCTCCTCTGTAGCTGTAGGTTAATTCTCTTCTCTCATCTCAATCTTTCTTTAGTATAGAATAGGAATAGTTTATCTCTCCAACAATGATTAAAATAGGTTGCTTTCTATTATCTTAGCTTCTCAACAAGCCTTCTCACTGATTCTTTGCATTGTAGGTTCATCTGCATTCGCCAGCTGACGTCAAGATCATCAAAAATCTCATTTTCCTTAGTTTAATTCATTTTTCCTCCATTCGGAGTGTCGTTCGAACTGGCATTCGGATCGTCGTTCGGACTTTTACCCTTTCTGCACTGTTTTATGCTAGTTTGAATTCAGTTTCTTAGTTTTCTTTACTGTAATCTTTTCTGCTCTTAATTAGCATTCTTAACCATAATTAGGCCCTTGTTTTACATTCTATAAAGTTTTAATTCAAGTCTTGTTATCATTCTTAGTTTGCTTTAACTGTCTTTTAAATTATGTCTTTCATACTTAACTTACTAATATGTTTCTGTTTCAGAACTTATCAGTATTATTCCTAGTGTAGTCTACTTCATGCTCTTAAGATTTAGTTTTAGATCAGAATTAATCGTTTTATTATTTTAAGTATTCTAGTTTTTATAATTTCCTTCATTAAGATTAAGACCGGTTTCTTATTTAGATAAATAATGAAGATGTTCATAGAATAAGATTTGGATTCAAAAATTAATATCTTTATCAAGTTTTGTACTTGCTTCTAAATTAATATCTTTATCAAGTTTTCTACTTGCTTCTATATAAATATCTTTATCAAGTTTTCTACTTGCTTCCAAATCTAGTTCAGAAGTAAATATCTTTATCAAGTTTTCTACTTGCTTCTAGTTTTCATTAGTTTTATATTATTATTCTGCTCATGGATAGTAGATAGATCATAATGTTTAAAGTTAACTGTAATTTGTCTCTTTGTAGTTTACATCTCTTTGTTGAAGTTAGACTAGATTTATATCCGTTTAGTTTTGCTATTACATTTGAAAGCCATTATGATACATTCACTCCAGTTCTTGTTACATGGGAATAGATGTTTTTCTTGAATTAGTTGTTGAAATTATTAAATAGTTTGTAATTTGCTTTGATTAGCATAGTGTTTTGCTTATGTAATTTATCATCGAATTAATCCATTTCATAGATAGGTCTTTACTTTATTTACAATTGTTTTTCTAATTCTTAGATTAGACTCTGAAATTAGGTAGTTTCCATTTTTAATAATCAATAGTTTGCTTTTCAATCGGTTTCCTTTATTAAATTATAAAGTAGAGTAGTATGATTTGATAATATTCTAGTTTATCTATTTAACTAAGTTTGATTTAGTTCTTTTACTGTTTTTCTGAAGTTTGACTCAGTTTTTCATTTTGAAAGATCTTTCGATCTTTTCTTTATTAAATATTTCTAAGGTCTGACAAGCTGAAAATCTTAGGTGCCATTCTACCTTAGCATATACTTTGCCTCAACTCTAAGATTACCAACCCTGGTCGATAATTAAATATTAGGTGTTTTCTTTGAGATAGCTCACACACCCAACATTTTGGCGCCATTGTCGGGGAGTTGTAGAAGATAGGTAAAATTTAGTTGTAGAAGACAGGTAGAATTCAGTCATAGATAAGTTGAACTCTCTTTTGAAATTTAGTTATATTTTTTCCTTTGAAAATAGGCTGGTGGTGGGTGAGCGGCAAGACGAGAGGTAGGAACCTGCGCATATGTTATAACAGGCATCCCCAAAACCCAGCAGTAGTAGTTATGCAGTTAGAGTTTATTTCAGTTATAATTTGTTTACATGAATAGGTCTAGAGATTCACAAGGTAGATTTATTAAAACTAGTTCTCTTACTAAAATCCCTACTAAAATTCCTACTAACCTATATGGGGGGTGTGCCACCCCAACTACTAACTCAACAGAAAGGTATCGAAAGACACCTAAAGGGAATAGTCCTACTTGGAAAGCAAAGGAAATCCTTTCTGGAAATCAATTAGGGGAAAACATAGGGTCATCAGAATAGTCTGTTCATAAAGAAATTCCACTAGAAGAACCTCAAACTCATATTGAACTTAGACAAGAGGAAACTCAAAAGGATAAAACCTCAGGACCTCTTAACTCTCCATTAGTCCAAAAACCCAAAGACACTACTTTTCCAATAGTAGGTGGTCCAGACTTAGTAGATTTTGTCGATCCTGCACAAGCAGACGCTCTTTTTGAGAATTCTGTGAACATAGTTATCTCACAGATTGATACAACAACAGTAGGACCTCCAAATCTGGATCCCACATAGCTGGTAATTCTCCTCCTAAAAATAAGAATACGCGTCCTGAAACAGAACGTTGGGATATCCCATATTTACCAAGAAAGGAGCCACCTAGATTTTCTCTCTTTGGTAATAGAATCTTCATGGGGGATGAACATGAAGATCGTGTCCGACAAGATGAAGAAGATGGAGAAGTTAGAACTAAAGGTACCTTCGGGTTCCCTATCTTAGACACTGCACAAGATGTTACTATAAAAAACATCCCTCCCTCCTCACTACCAACCTTTTATGGGAAGAGTAGTGAGGATCCAGACACATTTTTATTCGAGTTTGACATTTTGTGTAAGAGTTATAATTACCTACAAGATTTCCAAAAGCTAAAAATATTTCTTGCCACATTAAAAGATTCTTCTCTTCAATGGTTCATGGGATTAGGAGAATCTAGTATTAGAACTTGGGAAGACATGAAGAATGCATTTCTTAAAAAATATCAGGATTACTATAGACCTAAGGACTCTCGCAATGATATTTTTAAGATTCAACAACTCGAAGATGAGAGCTTAGAAGACTATCTCAAGAGATTTAACTATGTGTTACACAAATCCAAGTATAATGATATTCGAGAAGATGCAGTAAGAACACTCTTCCTCAAGGGAATCTCAAAAGAATTCTTAGATAACCTTAATCTCATGGTAGCAGGAGACATTTCTCATAAATCTTTTACAAAGATTTGTGAACTATGTAGGAATTACTCTAAGAGTAGAGGGAAAGGTGGAAGACACTTTTGAGAATCTTATGCTAGGAATCCCAAAGGAAACACATCTGGTCCTGGTGGAGTTACAAGGGTAGAGTTGGGAAACCTATTGGAAAATTTCAAAATAGATATCTTAGGAGCCATGGGTTCTGAATTAGATGCACTACAAGCTAAAAAGAGTCAAGATGAAGAGCGTGCAGCATTGAGTGTTTTCTGTCCTAGGTGTAAAACTAAACATCCTCAATGAGAATGTCCATTAAATAATGTTTTAGTCTGTCACCTATGTACAGAAGAACATCCAACCAATGATTGTCCATCGTTTCCTGGATTACAAGCTATATACAAGAATGGAAATTTTGGTGAAATACCTAAGAGGCCTTGGCAACCTAGAGATCAACCATCGTATCAATATTCATCACAAATTCCACCTTATTACTATCATTATCAACCTCCTCAACCATGGAATACTTCAGGTTGGCAGAATTGGCCACCGCAGTACCCTCCTCAGAATGCTCAACAGCAGCAATGGCCACATGTATGGAGAGGGAAACCTTATGCTCAAACACCTCCTCCTATGCCTAACTATCCTTACCCACCTAATATCCTGTAACATCCCGAATTTTCATAAATTTTTAAAACTTTTTAAAAATAACATTTTATATAATAATTATAGTTGCGGAAATAATAAATGCTTGATAAGATGACAATGATTAAAGAAGTCATTAATACTAAACATAAATTAATTACCGAGTCAAAAAAAATTTAAATAACAGCGACACATCATACTTCTGAAAACATGCTTACGACAATAATTGATCAAGTTTACTGAAAGGTTAGAAATATGATGCGAATAGGTTTATTTTTGACAAGACACTGATGGTTTGTTTTCTTGTTGTCCAAGGGTGTCCTACGTGATACCCTGGAGTTTACTTAGCTGCAAAAGATAAGGCATTTGAAATTCTTCTATGTGCAGACAGCAGGTAAGAAGTTCTACAACCACATGTGTTAAGAGTGCGTGTGTCTTTCAAATTCAATGTCGATGTAATAAAATGCTATGTACTTCTTTGCAAAACAAGTTACTGAAGGTATGAATACTTAGTTCTAAAACTAGCTCAAGTGTTGAATTGCAAACTCTTCAATGTTTTATGAAAAAGCGTCGTCTAATTAAATTCTTATGATGCTAAGTTTATTATCATGACTATCGTCCTAAATGTTGAATGGATTTACCAACGTCTTAAGGTAATTCTATTGTATGTTGTAGATATAGTATTTGTACTACTAATTTATCAAATACTTTGCAATATAAAATTATTGTGTGACGTAATTAAAATGATCATAGTGTTTATGCTAATTAATTAGCATTAGTTAGCTTGAAAACAAAACACAAAACCTACCCTTTCCAATTGTTTGCAATTTAAAATAATATATGAAATATATAAAGAACATATTTCTAGCATTATAATTTGTATAAAATAGAAATCCTATCTACCTATAATCTCCAATTATCGAAATTGACAAAGGTTGGCTAATATACAAATGTATAAGCCTTGCCTATGTGACTTATACACAAGCCAAGAAATGCGATGTAAACATTGTAACTTGACATAGCATAAACTCTTAATATTATGATGCATGAATATTGACTTTGAAACTATACAAAATATACAGATTGAAATTAACAATTTATACGATGCATGAATGCTAACTTGATACTATACAAAAGTTATATATATTGATACTAACATTGTATTGAATTCGATTTGACAGGAGTTATAAAGCTCGGTGCTTGGAATGCTTTTCATCCTGGCGTTGATGGTGTCCCGTCCATGCATTAATGGTTTAGACCAAACTACGTAGTGTAAAGTGTTGTTGGCAATCCACGTAATACCATCCACGTGAACGTGGTGGATAAAATAAATATGAATCTAACTGTGCAGGGTTATTAATTCGACTCTACTCCGAGCTGGATCTAGTGTTGTTCCTTGGTATCCAAAGCTAGCACTGTTGTGGTTACTTGCAATTAATGAAAAATAAATGTTATGGTTTCCCGACCTCCAATGTAGTTTGCTGGCACCTTCTTGCTCGTTGATCTCAATAGATCTGGATCGTTGAAAGTGTAACCCTAGAATCTCGTTGTATGTGTTGATGGAGAGTTCTTGGTCCTTATTGTTACGTTGGTGTTTGAGTGATGAGGTCGACAGGATGCTGGAAAGTAGGTTTTAGACAAAGTAACCCAGAGGTTTTGATCCTGTGACCTGTAGGTGGTGATTTTAATAGTTGCAGGTTCACCCTCGGTGCCATGGTGATAGGATATAGTTAGTGTTTGTTGTGATCGGTTTTACTGCTGTCGATTGATGAAATCGTAGTTCGATTCCTGTAGTTGGTGAAAGAAAAACTTATGTACAAGAGTTTGTGGTTTCAATGAAAATCTATCAAGCTTCGTTATTTTTTCTGGGTGCTGTAACAAAACTCAGAGCTGCAAATCTAGAGGTAAGAAATCATTAATGCAGTAATATCTTGTTTAAAAGTTATCATAGTTGTGATTTTCTCGTTTTAAACTCCTCGACTGTGTTTTTGGCAGGCATCGGTTTCGAATGAGGTTGTTTGGAAAGGGTTTTGGAATGGAATGCATACATCCAATTCCTGGTAAGCTCCGATGGTTCTCAAACCTTGTAGGTGCCTTTGGACTTGGTTTTGATGATGATTCTGTTGTCGAGAGTCAAAACTGTTCGACGTTGTTTTTCGGTGATGGTCATCTGTCGAGTTTTTAAGGTCTTATGTTGACATAAAAATTGTATAGAGGGTAACCCTCGAATGTTTAAGTTGCTACTTAGCCATTTTGATGCCTAGCTCGTCGTTGATAAGAGCTTTAACACTCATTTTCGTAATGCTAGATGTCAAGGGTAAAACCCTGTGTAGTTTGTGGATAAAGTGATCTCGTTTGATGTTTGTTGATAAGGTTTAAGCTTTTGCGTATTAATTGGAACCTTGATAGGTCCGAATGTGAACTCTGTTGAGTTTTTGGTTATTTCTTAAGAGTATGGAACTAAGAATCGAGGGCTCGTTTATCTCTGTAAACCATGGTTCGTTTCTTGCAATGGAAAGTTATGTTTAAACAAAATCGTTGAGATCACTGTGTAAAATAATTGTCAATATTTGCCGAGCCATGATATTTGTCTTTGGATGAGGGTTTATAGTTTGCATAAAGTATGTATGTACTTCATTCTCATTGTTGATAACTATAATTTGGAAAATCGTTGAGGTAGTTCGACTGTTAAATGTTTTCGAAAATGCATATGTTTGGATACTAGGGTTGTGAGCTAAGGCTTAGACATGGATATGTAATTTGTGCCTTCAGCTAACTGTTAGATGATTCTTAGATAGTAACTTACCATACATAAAAGATAATATGGTTCTGGAAAATACTGAATAGGGTTTAATAAGTCATAAAAGTTATCATTCTTTGAATGATGTCTACAGTTTATCTTTGAGATAGAAAATATGATGTTTGTATACAGAGTTAGGGTTGCAGTGTATTAGGTTTTGATACTACTGAAATAAACATTTGATACATGAAATCAAACAGGAAACCGATGAAGAAATAAAGTATGTGTAAAGATAAGAAAACTATATATTAATTAGTTCTTGCAGCTGTTAAAATCCTTGGAAATACTATTACTTGGAAAACATGATATGTATGATTTTAATTGCATTTGTTCGCTATTTTAAATGAATAGAGATAAGAGAAAAATATATGACTATACATAAGTTAGACTATATTTTTCTTTCATGAAATAACAAAAGAATCCTATATTACTGTCGATACTATACAGTAAATTTTTACTATGTTTAGATATAGGACAGAATTGTAAACATAGCACTTACTTTAATTATTTGTCCAATCAATGGAAATCTGCCTATCTCTCATCTATCATTTTATTTTCTTCTCTATACTAGAGTACAATGCAAATAACATGTGGAAAAATATAGAGATGGTTATCTAATTAGATCTTTAACAAAGTTTTATCATTCAGACTTAAACAAAGATCAGAAAATAAATTCATTTACAAAACAGAGTTTGATAATTTACTAAACATAAATATTAAACTGTAAACAAAATAGGATCAGCAAAACCTGATTAATTGTAGGGAAACAAACAGCCCAAGGAGCCTGTTCCACCCAACCAATTCCTGAAGACGGCCAAGTTACTTGCCTTAGGACCCCCGAGCCTGTTCACTGAACCACCAGGAGGAAGAAACTTAGAAGCTCGGGACCTCCACTTGTAGTAACAATAGTTATCCAGTCTTAAAGACTTAGCAGTCAAAGGGACCTGCACCAGCACCTCTGGTTCTCCTTTTCAGAATAATTTGCAGACTTATAGTTGGACTCTCACATAGCCTCCCTATTCGAATCTCTCAGTGATCACCTGATGCACATGAGGAATATTTCTGTAGAAAATATTGTGTAAGAGCTACCTGCTCAATTCGAATTTTCCTTATGTAGGCTGCATAGACCTTTCAGTTGTTAACTGGTCATTAAATGAGCTATCTGCTCACTCCCTCCACCTGGGGGATAATGCCACATTTGTAGGGGTAGTTGTCCCATAACCAATAGCTAGTGGTGAAGTGCAATTGATTACATCTGTCCCATGCCTTCTAATAGCTTCCATTCCTCCTAGTGGGTCAGTGAACACTCATTTAACAGTTCCCTTGGGTGTTTGTCTCCTACTTTGTAATTAAAATTTAAAATAAAGTTCTTTGCCAATAAAATAATATTTTTAGAATTTGGGTAGGTGACATATCCAGCAACTTCCGCCTAAATTTGTACCTCCTTCACTACCCCCTATCCCGAATCAACCTCACCATTTCCAAAACATGAATCCTCCAAGACCCACAATATTACCTGCACAACCGATACCGAATCCTAACAACAAACCAACCCAATCTCTTAACAGCATTGGGTTGTTACCTCTTCCATCATATGTCATTTCGATTGTGCCAATACATGAGATACAATTGCGGTCTAGAAGAGTTTTGCAAGATAAGCCCAAGTCATCAGTTGTTATTCAAGAAGAGAATGAAGAAGACATACCTAGTGAAGTTTTGAATGATGCCATCCTTGACGATGTGGTTATTTCGAAATCTTCAACACACAACCATCCACACAAAGAAGTAATTCCAGGGGAAAAATCACCTCCGTATCCGGAGCGTCTAGTAATAGAAAAACTTGTAAGGTATCCAGAGTACGATATCATTAATGAATTGAAAAATATTTGCATTAAGATTCCTTTGTTACAAGCCATTAAGGATATCCCAATCTATAGTAAGGTAATAAAGGAACTATGTATTAAGAGACTAGGGAGGAAACAAAAAGACCCTTCGATGATTCATGTAATAGGAGAAATTTCAGATTGCATAGAAAACCAACCTAGAATCCCAAAGTATTCAAACCCAGGAAACCCTGTGGTGACTGTTATCATCAATAAAACCGCCATAGGGAACACACTTATTGATCTAGGAGCTGCTATCAATTTGATGACTACCACAGTCTTAGAAACTCTCAATTTAAGACAATTCCTCCGCCCTACCCCAACAATGCTAGAGTTAGCATATCATACTATGGTTCAACCTATTGGGATTTTAGATGACATCACTATATCAGTAGCCTCATGGGAATATCCTGTGGACTTCACGGTCATTGAATCAAAAGACCCTTCCAAAGATCACCCCATTATTTTGGGAAGACCTTGGTTGGCTACTGCCAATGCATTTATAGGATGTAGGGATGGAGTGATGATTATCTCTGATGGGTTATCTACAAAGAAACTAGCTTTATACCCACCAGCTCAGCCAATAGATGAAAACTTGTTTTGGTTAAATTGTCCTTTTGGAGATAAGAACTTGGAAGAAATTTCTTTGGTTAGTGAATTCTCTCGAGCACTTCAAGAACAAAATACCGAGAATGTGTTGAACCAATTTATCTCTTCCACAACATGTGTATATTTTCCTCAATCTTTTTCCCAACTTGACTAGATCTTTGGAGACGAATTCCAAGAGAACATGAGCCTCTCAACATTTACAAGTACACCCTGTGTCTTCGCAATTGAAGAACACCTAGGATCTTATACCATACCATGTGAGGTTATTACAGACAAATTTCTGCATATAAATGTAGGTTTAGATGAGAGTCAGCAAAAACAATTACTAAAAGTTCTCAAGAGTCAAACTGGAGCATTGCATGGGAGTATACCGATATGAAAGGTATACACCCAGACACCTGTATCCATCACATTTACAAAGAATCGAACATACCACCTATTAGGAAGCCCCAGAGAAGAATGAACCCAGCACTAAAGTATATAGTAAAGGATGAATTACAAAAAATCCTTAACGTTGGATTCATTTACCCAATTTCCAACAGTAAACGGGTTTCTCCTTTGGCGGTAGTTCCAAATAAAGTCACAAGGAAATGGCGTATCTGTGTTGACTTTCTATAACTGAACAAGGCCACTCTTAAGGACTACTTCCCTTTGTTTTTCATCGATCAGGTGTTAGACACCTTATCAGGGAAAGAATATTTCTCATTCCTTGATCGGTATAGTGGATACAATCAAATATTGATAGCACCTGAGGATCAAGACAAGACAACCTTTACTTGCTCTTTGGGGACGTATTCCTACCGAGTGTTACCATTTGGCCTATGTAATGCACCTACTACTTTCCAGCGTGCAGTTCTAGGAATCTTTGCTGACCTCGTACATGACTGTGTAGAAGTTTATATGGATGATTTTACAGTTTATGGTAACACCTTCCAGGAATCCCTTGACAACCTCGAAACAGTTATTATTCGGTGCCAAGAAACGAACTTAGCTCTTAGTCATGAAAAATGTAAAATGCTACTGACCGAGGGCATAGTTTTGGGACATCATGTCTCTCTTCAAGGTATCAAGGTGGATCCCGCCAAGATCGAAATAATCGTTAATATTCCTCCTCCAAAAACTACGAATGAGGTAAGAAGTTTTCTTAGCCATGCCAGCTATTATAGACGTTTCATTGAAAATTTCACTAAGATAGCCGCACCTATTTTCAAATTACTCATGAAAGAAACATAATTTCAATGGACTGAACCGTGTCAACAAGCCTTCGAAACTCTAAAGGCCAAGCTATCAGTGGCACCCATACTTAGGGGCCCAAATTGGTCCCTTCCTTTCCATATATCCATTGATTCTTCCGACATAGCCATAGGGGAAGTTTTAGGTCAAAAATAGGGACAAACATCACATGCCATCTACTTTTCTAGTAAAAATTTGACTCCTGCAGAATCGAAATACACTGTTACTGAAAAGGAGTTTCTAGCAGTAATCTACGCCATCAACAAGTTTCGTCATTATATCATAGGATATGAAATTTTTATACACACTGACCACTCCACCATCAGGTTTTTGATGAATAAACCTATCACCAATGGCAGAGTGACTCGGTGGCTTCTTTTGTTACAAGAATTCAACATCACCATTGTTGATCGTCCCAGTAGAGAGAATGTAGTAGCTGATTTTCTCTCTTGAATTCAAATTAACGATAACGCCAGCCCTGTCGATGATAGATTCCTAGATGAAAATTTGTTCTCTATATCTATCCGAACCCCATGGTTTGCATGCATAGCCAATTATTTAGCAACTGGAAAGCTACCTAATCATCTCTGCCCACCTGAGAAATGTAGGATCATAGTTCAAAGTTCAAATTATTCTTAGGTAGATAATGATCTCTTTGGCACTGGTCCTGACGTTATTATTAGACGATGCATACAGGAGGATGAGATTCCAGAGATCCTACATGCATGTCATGGTGGACCTTGCGGTGGGCATTTTTCTGATAAGAGAACAACATACAAAGTATTGCACTTTGGGTATTATTGGCCAAGCATCTTCAAAGATGCTTCCAAATATGTCAAGGGATGTGACAGTTGCCAAAGAATGGGTAGACCTACACCATCCGATGAGATGCCTTTACAACCTCAAGTTATGATTGAGCCTTTTGAAAAATGGGCTCTAGATTTTGTTGGACCAATTTCCCCTATGTCCCGCAAGAAGAAGTACATCCTGGTCTATACAGATTATGTCACCAAATGGGTAGGAGCTAAAGCTTTATTCCGAGGCATAGAAAAATCTGTGGTGGAATTCATTTATGAAGAAATATTTACCCGATTCGGTGTAACTAGGTAAATTGTGACCGATCAGGGATCTTAGTTTACCTCCAAATTAATGAAAGATCTTACTGACAAATATGGTATTAGACATTGTAAATATTCACCATATCACCCGCAATCCAATGGTCAGGTAGAATCCACCAACAAAGTATTAGAAGCTATCTTGACTAAGACTATCCAGTTACACCACAAAGACTAGGCAGATAGGCTTCCTGAAGCTCTGTGGGCTTATAGAATAACTTGGAGAAACACTACTGGTCACACACCTTATGAACTCGTTTATGGTAAACAAGTTCTTCTACCCATTGAATTTCAAGTCAAAACCTTTCGTATGGCTCAAAATTATGAATGAACTTAGAAGAAGCACAGAGTCAATGAATCCTGCAGATAAATGAGTTAGACGAGATTAGGCAAGATGTCATTCAATGTACAATCTTAATACAAAACCAATGCAAAAAGTGGCATGATAGATACATTAAACAAAAACAATTCAAAACTGGAGACTCGGCACTACTTTTTGATTCAAGATACAAAAATTTTAAAGGTAAGTTAACTACTCGTTGGATGGGTCCATATTAAATTGTCACAGCCTTTGATAATGGATCCGTTAAAATTAAGACAATTGATGATTCGCAAATTTCTTTTGTTGTAAACGGACATAGACTTAGACTTTATCATCAACCAATATCTAAGCAAGATTTTGTGCAGAATGCCTTGCAACAGGAAGAAATGGAACTGGTAGAAGAGGAAGTCATTCCTCCTCCTCCTAGTCCTTGAATCATTTTGGGTTATCTTCTTTTGTATATATGTAAATATGTTTTTGATTTTATGAGTCATTTCTAACAACTGGTTGTCTTTTTACAGGAAATCTATTATGATCAGTTTGTAAAATGTTGTCAATATACAGGAAGATTCTTTTTCCTTTCGTTAATTTTGAAAATTTTACATAACTTGTTTTGTATATATGTTTTTGTTTTAAATAAAATTTGAATCATTTGACAAGTGGTTTTGCAGCTTAATCACAAGAACCCTATCTTTGTAATCAACTCATGTGATATCATGCCAAAAGGGAAGTGCTCTAAAAAGAAATATTTATAACTCTCCCTCTCTTTCGTTTACTCTTAAAATTGAAAATTTATAATGAAAGGATAAAGCATTCTTGATATCATTTATAACCAATTTCTTTTATGATTCTATGTATGGTATTTGATTCAGACATGCACACTTTTGATTTATCATTAGAATAGTTGTTTAAAATACCTACTTCAATTATTATGACCTCCACAAAAACTCTATCTTACACCTATGGATTGCTAGTTCATCCTAGACTCATTATCAAAACTTGTCTCTAAAGCACCTTTAAAAGATAGCCTAAAAATGGGTGATATTTTCTATTTTGTGGGGAACATTACTGACCTTTTATGAAGAAGATAGACTGTGAAATCAAAGAACAGCTTTAGGTTATTATCTTTTGGCATGATCTGTAATTTAGGCCATTATAAATAAAGTTACTCATAAGATTTGTGTTAAAATTTGAATTATGTGTTTAACAGGCTTAGCACACTCTAGTGCCAACTAGATTCCTTACAATATATATATATATATATATCATTATACGAAGAAAACCCATCGGGGTACTAAACAGGCTCATTGGAAGCGGGTCCATGCTAAGTAAAATCTTAAACAAGGAAGCTCGGTAAATGCAAGTAAACCCGTCAGGGTACTGAACATGCTCACTGGCAGCAGGGCTATGCTTGCATGGTACCAAGATAAACCCACCGGGGTACTGAACAGGCCTGCTGGAAGCGGGTCAATATCGGGTAAAAGAGGTTTGGTTAATGCATCGCTATTCACATAACTCATAAAAACCTGAGTATGCAAACACATGTTTAGGCCGATTATGTATACTGTCATTAGATAATGGCTATAATTTGTACTTGGACCCTGTCATCTAATTCAAACAATGCCTAGGATATGACTATCCTATAAATGGGACCCATAATTATAGAAGATCTCACAAATTTTATGGTGAACCTTATCTATATTCTTTAGATGACAAGAGATCTTTACAGTGAGTCATGGACGACTAGTTTTCCTATGGCATTTTCGCATCTCTTACACTATTATTCTTCATATGGTCCTTTAAGCATTGTTGTATTCTTTTTTATGAATGTACATATCTAAATCATCTACAGTTATTAGTTAATATTTCATTTTCTTATGAAAATTATCACAATATTTTAAAAGCTATCTGTAAGACTTTCAATTGAAATTTTTAATTTTAATCATTTTCTCTTTGATGGATTGAGGACACGCCATATTTTTGGTTTGGGGGGGAGATTAGAATTGTTCTTATTCTCTGAATATTTATGAAAGAACTGTTCTTATTCTCTGAATATTTAAAAAAACTGTTCTTACTCTCTGAATTTTTATGAAAAATTTATTTATCTCTGATACAATGACATGTGTTTTCAAGTTAATGCAAAAGCATAAGAAAATTGATCTAATCAAGAACAAAAAGAGGAACGCAACTAAAAATATCCAAAAAAGCAAAGTTTACAACATCTTTTGTGCACTAACAGCTTCAGAAATTCTCTGCAAAAATCAGCTTTGGTCAGCATCAACAATAAGATCTTGTATAAACAAAAGTCTGTATGAAGGACTGAATGACGGGTTGAATGCCGATCTAAAGGAGGAAAATAAAAAACATTCTGAATGGATTGCTGAATGAAACCATAGCCTATAATAGCTTTATTTAATATGCCAAGATGTTCAAATTTGCTTTTTATTGATAAGTTAATTGGCTAATCATGACAGGGATCAATCAAATGTCGATTTCACACATGGCTTCATTCTCTTATCCATCTCGCCTCCATTAAACGAATGGATTATGCATCATTGAGAATCATTGTATGACCTCCATTCGATCTTACGTAAGTTGTTGTATGACCTGCCACCATATCAATCAAATCATGATCTCTCATGTGTAATCTATTTTCATTACGTGAATTACATTCAACCTGTCCAAAGCTTGGTGTTGGACATGGTTGAATATTCTCTAAACCACATGTATTCACTGGATTCACGATGGCACTTAACTCAATATCTTTGAGTGACAGGTGCCATCTTTTAAAGCATGCCAAGCCCTTGTCCACTATCATTCAAACAATCAAATGGACCCTAGTTTAAACTGGTGATCGCGTGAATTCCGCCTCAGTATTTTCGCTCTCTATCTTAGCCGCGTCCTCTGCAAATTCTTACAACTCTCATATCCATTTTTCCTCCCCCGACCCTTGTCAACAATTCCAAGTCGCTATGAGCCTAGTAACTACCAGGACCTCCTTCGCATTTCTGAGTTTAAAGCCTGCCGTGAAGTGTTTTTTCAAGCAGCTTGGGAACCATTTCTCTGCCTCCTCCAAGGACACGACCATGAGATTTCATTACTGTTCACTAAAATTTTTGATGGCAAGATGGCCAAGGTTGGCCATCTTCTTTTCTCCGTGATAGAAGAGTCAATAGCATTAGCTACCAAGCTCCCGAGGGAAGGTGCCCGATGGTACAAGCATCTTTTCCTCCACGGAAGGATCATGAATTTGCCCTGAAGTCCGATTTTCAACATGTTGCTGGTATCAAAGGTTTTCATAGAGAATGGATCAAGCCAGAGTATTTAGATCTTCTGACCGTTATCATCCACTTAATCACTTGCAAGGGTAAGTTCACTATCTTTAAAGCTTTCCATTTCAGGTTGTTAGCCCATTTTGTCAACAATCAGACTCTCAACTTCCCATTTTATTTCCTGAAAAGTTTGGAGAAGATGTCTAGCCAAGTTAGGAAAAATACAGTTAACTCTTTTGGCAGCTTATATCACCATTGTCTTATTAAGATTCTGATCATTCACCAGTTAGAAGAGAGAGGGAAAACTTGGGATCATTTTGTTTTTGAGATACTGAACCCTCATTTATCTACTATCAAACCTTCCTCTTCTCAAGAACATCATCATACCCAAGCAAAACCAAACGATAAATGTGTATGGTTTGATGAAAGTCTCTCAAGTGATGAGCACCTTTCCCAGTCATCACCCTCTCCTGAAATTACCCTTGGTGACCCTACTTCCGGACCTCCACTCTTTTCAGAGCCCACTAATCGACGAGAACGAATTGTGACCAATCCATCGATCCATCTGTCATTTAGAATATCGTTCAGCCATCATGTTCAAATGTCCAGTCAGACGATCATACCTTTGAATCACCGCTCCTCACATTGGCCAACACATCCGCTCGAATGAGTGAAGCCTCTGTTGCTGAAAGTCCTCCTGCACACAACAAAGATAAAAATCTTGAAGGTCATATTGTTGAGTGTGAAACATTTTCAAAAGAGTTGAATTCCCTAAAGAACCCTGAACATTATAAAGAACATCTCATTTTGGCTCAATAAGAGATGGATAAGTTGATCTAAGTAATAGCACATTTGACAGACCAAAATCAAAGCTATGTGGAAACAATTTCTGAGCTTCATGAAGAAAACAAGGCACTGCGTACACAAGTAAAATACATTGAATGCTTGGTTAACGCCAAAACAACATCCCATACTACCCTAAGGATGAGATATAATTACTTAAAGGACCAATTCAAGAAGCTCGAGGCCAAATCTATATCTTCATCATCCCAGTCGAAGGCAGCTGCTACTGTAGCTCAGCCTTCTTCCTAATTTCTCTTTGTTTTGCTCAGTGGGACCTGGCATATCTCCGGTTTGGGGGAATGTTGGTGTCCATTTTGTCACTATTTTTTATCATCAAATCTATTCTAAATGGCATTAATTTCATTGTTTTTTATATAATAATTTATCCTTTTTTCCATTCATCTCATCAAACAGACCAGGTACGCATGTATTCGTTTATCATATGAATTTTGGTCAAATCTTGTTATATTGTGATTTATTAATCATTAAATTAACAATTCCAGTCATGCATGGCATCTAGTTTTGATTTACAGGCTACGGCTTCTCAAACAACCTTCCATTCAGACTGCGTGTTTATATTGCTTAAGCTCAATCGCGTTCAGATCGTTGTTCAGCCTTGCATTCAACCTGCAAAATCCATGGTTGGTATGTTTCGGGACATTAAAGACAAGACCGGGCACATGGGTTCTGTTTTCCACGCAAGGGTCATGGTTAATGAGCTTTCATTCTGGAAGATTCGTCCCCAGGCCTGCTAAGCTCGACAGCACACCATGCTTCCACGTCAACACTCTACATGCCAGTTCTCTCTGTTAAATTTTGAGCATTAATTCACAATACTCTAGGATCTTTACTTAGAAAATAACATGTACAGTATATCAATACATAACAATCATAATAAGCATGACAAGCATCATAAGAATCAAAATCATGAGAGACAAGAGACACAAAGTTTCCGTGGGGAAAACCCTAAGGTGAAAAACCCCACAACTTCCTCAGAGATAGAGAGAGCAATGGCTCAACCAAAGTACAACCAAAATACACTGAGATAGTCTCCTAGTAGCAGATGATCCTCCTCCTCACTAGTGTGCCACTTTCTGAGTGAGAGAAGTATGAGCTTCTGAGTGATCAAAATAGATATCTCCCGATCTCTATTTATACTTGTATGTTTTCCTAGTGACCTTATGGGGCCGACTTGTCTAGCTAGGTACATCAACCATATAATATATATTTCAGGGCCGACCCCACACATGGTGGTCTAATAACCCATCGGCAAGTACACACACTTGCGACACTTGTCAATACACATGACGACACTTCCTTATAGAGGAATAACGCATCTCTTATAAGGGTACAATAAATATATATGAAATACATAGATGAAATACATTCCGAAGTTACATATACATCAACACTCCCTCTTAACTAGGAAGGTATTTCTCGACACAGATATGTTAGTACAAGTCTTCTTCTCGGGATCATCGTCACTGTTGCTGCTATATCAACCAATCTCTGAATCTACTCGTCATAGGAAGTTCTACAGAGACAGTCCTTTTTCATACTGGATGTATGCCCACCACCTGCAGGTCTTCATCATCTGTACGAACGGTCTGATAGAGGTGGTCTCTCAGGACTAATTTTATGTGCGGATGAAATACCAGAAAGAGCATCCCAGGAACATTTATGTGCCTAATCACGACCAGCAAGATCTCCCAGGACTGATTACATGCATCTCCTCCACGATACCTTTAAAGAGCATCCCAAGAACATTTATGTGCCTCAGCACGACCGGCAAGATCTCTAAAGAGCATCCCAGGACTTATTATGAGCACACAGCTCAACCTCTCGGATCTCCAGGACTGATTACATGTGGATAGACAAAACCTTTAAAGAGCATCCCAGGAACATTTATGTGTCGCAGCACGACCGAAAAGATCTCTAAAGAGCATCCCAGGACTTATTACGAGCACACAGCTCAACCTCTTAGATCTCCAGGACTGATTACATGTCTCCTTAGTAATACCTCATCCCAAGATTGATTACGAGCACACAGCTCAACCTATCGGATATCTGAGGATTGATTACATACTACATAGCAATACCTCATCCCAGGATTGATTACGAGCACACAGCTCAACCTATCGGATATCTGAGGACTGATTACATGCTATTTGCACAACCTGCCACATATCATCTCTGACCTCCAAGTATCAACCTGATACTCATGATCCAACGGATCATCATCGCACAAAGCATCATCCTGATGCTCATGATCATACTGATCATCATAACTGTACCATCCTGGTACATATCATCTGGAGCAACATCTTGAAGCTCGTCATCATGATCATCCTGATCATACAATGCATCCACCTGATGCATACCAAGTATCTACCTGATACATATCATCATACATGATCCACCTGATCATACAATGTATCCACCTGATATATACATAGATACATGATCCACACAATGCATCTAACTGATATATATCAACATACATGATCTACCTGATCATACACAGTATCCACCTGATACATATACAGAAAGATGGTCCAAGCATCCAACATGATGCATATACAAAATACATACAAATGATCCAACCGATCATATCTAGCATCCAACATGATGCATACATACATATACATATAAATGATCCAACTGATCATATCCAGCATCATCCTGATGCATATACTGAGCAGTAACTGAAACATCGTCCTGATGCTCATCATCCAGCGCTTGCATCCACAGCCATGTGAAGGATCCTCCTTCCAACATGCTTGGAATGGCTTTAGCAAATGTGTCCATCACTTCTTCCTCAAAGTGTCGTCGATCTGAAGAACACCAAGCCTCTCCCTGAAGTACTCAAACTTCACCCTGGCTAGTGGCTTCGTCAGTACATCTGCAATCTGCTCATCCGTCGCAACATACAGGAGCTTCACTGCTCCTCTCTGCACCATATCCCTGATATAGTGATATTTGATCTCTATGTGTTTCGACCTATCGTGAAACACTGGGTTCTCAGATAGCTTCACACAACTCTGGTTATCACAAAAGATACCAGTAGCATCCAACGGGAGATCAAATAACTCAGACAGTAGCTTCCGAAGCCATACTGCCTCACAACTAGCTAAACAGGCTGCAACATACTCTGCCTCAGCTGTACTCAGTGCTACACAGGACTACTTCCTGCTAAACCAAGATATCACACCTGATCCCATACTGAAGCAGCACCCAGATGTGCTCTTCCTATCTGCAGCACTGCCTTCCCAATCTGAATCAACATAACCTTGCAGGTTAAACTTTTGATTCGCTTCATACCTGAGCCCATAATCCACTGTACCCTTCAGGTACCTCAGAATATGATTTACATCAATCAGGTGAAAACTCCTCGAATCTGTCAGGAACTGACTTAATGTGTTCACTGCAAGGAAAATATCTGGTCTCGTGTTCGTCAGGTACATAAAGGACCCAATCATCTGACAACACATAGAGACATCAACCGGATCAGATGAAGCATCACATAGAAGCTTCAGTTTCGATGCCATATGTGTGGTCATGGCCTTGCAATCCATCATCTCGAACCTCTTCAGGATATCTACTGTATACTTCCTTTGTCCAAGGAAGATCCCATCTGCACTCTGCCACACCTCCATACCTAGAAAATAGTGCATCATCCACAAGTTCTTCATCTCGAACTTGGAAGCAAGCTTCCGCTGCGTGTCGGCAATCAAACTATCATCTCCTGTTACAAACAGGTCATCCACATACAAAAGTAGTATCACTGGATTGCCTTCCTCAACCTTGTAGTAAAGGTTGACACCCGCTTTACTCTTGGTAAAGCCCAAACTGGATAGAAAACTATCTATCCTACCAAGTTCTGCACATATATGATTCCCTGTCATGTGCCTCAAAACCAAGTGGCTGCTCCACATATACTTTTTCTTCAGCTACACCATTCAAGAAAGTTGTCTTGAAATCCATCTGGTGTATCTTCTATTTCATCACTTTTATATTTCTCTATGCTGCCATCTGCAGCATGCTTGATCTGATAGTTCCATTTGCAAGTCACAACAAACTTCCCTTCAAGCCTTGGGACCGCATCCCAAACATCATTCTTCATGATTGATGGATCATGGCATTCTTCTCGTATCCTGGGAACTTCAATATCTTCAATAGATAATTTTGTTGCTTTGAACAAATGTTGTTGTCCTTGTTTTGTAGGTGAAGGTATACGGTGTTTCCTACAAAACAAGTTAAATTGCATGATTAGAAACATCTCATAATTTTCAGAACAAATTCTTTCACATAAAGGAATATGTCATACAATCATGCAATTGTTTAAGCCAATGCTTCAATACAACATTCATCCATATCCTGTAACTTTCTAGATGCCTTCCAATCTCTACCAGAACATTGTTAAGAGTTTGCACTACTCCCAACATGTCAGCAAAGAGGTTTCATTCTAGATAAGTAGCAATGGAATGTTGTACAGTGCCATAGGCCACTTACCCATCACATGCATATTGTTAGTATGCTGTTCATTAATGCAATCATTCTAATATGCACAATACATATCCTAAGTTTAGAAACATAAGAATATACATCATTGAACAATTTTATTTAAACAAACAAATATGTAAGAAATACTTATCTTTGTTTGTTTGTTGGGTGGACTCCCTCTAAGTCTTTTGCTTCCTTGCAAGAGCTGCTGAATTAGATTCTTCTACACCTTTCTCGGAATGTAGAAAGATGGTCAACTCCCTCTGAATCTCTACATCCTTGCAGAAACTACTGGAGTGTCTCCTTCTTGATCTTTGCTTCCTGGATTACCTGTCCTTGAACTTATATTCATCCTTGGTCTCTATGCATGCTTATTAGTATCACTATTCTGTTATCCTCGAGGTCTCATACATAATCACACATTCATTAGTATAATCTTGATACTATCAAAACACAATAATCTTAAACATGTATAGTCATGATCATTTCAAACTGAAATAATAAGTATTAGTATTCAAGGACTCTTATGGCTAGTCATAATATACCTAAATCTGTGATTACTCAACCCTATGACTCTTTTGGTTAGTCATATCATTAATTAAGGTAAGAAACATAATATGCATACACCCATGATTATTCAAACCTATGAATTCATGAATAATCATCATCAATCATGTCATACATACTTATATAAGAGATTCTATGATATAAAAAACACATACCTGGTCACCATATTTGCTAGTTATGTCTAGCAATGTTTTCTTGTTCTCTTCAATGACCTACATAACTCACAAGTTAACCTTTGCAAAAACAATTTATACATACCTCTATGTGATTCATGACTATGGATGAATATTTGTCTTCATGTCACCATGGCATGTTCAAGTTGTCCCTTCAATTTATACAAACCTCCCTCTTGCTCTCCTTTACTACTACATCATTTATGGTCTCACCCTTTGGCCACATTAGGACTTTTCCATCCACAAATGCAACCCTCATACCTTTTGCATCCAATGTAGATATGGAGAGTAGGTTCTTCTTGATCCCAGGTACATAAAGGACTTCTTTCATCTTCAATGATTTTCCAGAATCTAGGTTGTAGGAGGCTTCACCACTTCCTTTGATGGGGTATTGATAATCATCCCCAAGTTTCACTTTATGGGGTGATTCATGTTCAGATAGATTTACAAAATATTCTTTAAACCCAGTCATGTGTTTGGAAGCCCCACTGTCAATTAACCAATCATTACAACCATGTGAGATAGCACTTGTGAGAATAGAGATAAGAACATATTCTTCTTCACTTGATGAGTCATCATCACTTTCTGCCCTAGCTTTCTTCTTTGGAGGTTCATCATCTTCAACAGCATGAGCATGGAACTTTCTCTTGTTTCCCTTCTTCTTCTTGCTGGAGTTGTTGTTGTAATCCCTTTTGTTCTTGGGACATTCTGAAGCAAAGTGACCTTTCTCATTGCAATTGAAACACCTTAGATCTTTCTTATCTTTGTGATAAGGATGAGAATATTTCTTCTTGTGATGGGATGGCTCCCTCTTGAACTTGCCTTTCTTGGTGTGTACTGTGAGGGATTGATCTTCATTCCCCATCTTTTCTTCTCTTGCCACAAGCCTTGCTTCTTCTTGAGAACATTCCTCCCACAATATACTGAAGGAGATTAATTTCTTTCTTGCACAGATCCCTTGGATAAAAGAGTCCCATGACCTAGGTAGGCCATTCAAAGTGGTCATAACAATTTCACCATTCTCCACCATTTCATCTATAGCTTCAATTTGTTCCTTGATTTGAGAGACCTTGGAGAAATAGGATTGAATAGTTTCTCCATTCGAAATCTTGACCCCTTTCAATTGATTCCACAGGGTCATCTTTCGATTTATGTTCTTCCCTTCAAATAGCTTGGTCAAGGAGTCAAACATCTCCTTGGGTGTCTTCAGAGATGACACATGTGGTATGAGATGGTCTTTGATAGAATCAGCAATGATTCTCTTTGCCTTGACCAAATTCTTCTTATGCAATATTTTAGCCTCTTCATCCTCTGGGATAGGGATGTCTTCTTTTATATATGAGTCCAACTCATTCTCTTCCAGGATTAACCCAATCCTATACTTCCAAGATCGGAAGTTATCAGCCCCTTCAAGCTTATCCTCGAGCTTGGTGTGGTGATACATCTTAAAGAGTACTTCAAATGGAAATAGAAAAGATTTAGGTCTTACCACTTGATTTGCTGAAAACTGGATCTAGTCCCGGATAAGGGTTTGTCGAAAAAACCCTAAAAATTGAAAATGTGAATTTCAACTTTCTTAAAGGATAGAAATATGCACCTTGATGAGCTGATCAGCCTGGTGTATTCAGAATTTGAGATCTGCAAGGCTTCACCCTTTAGAAATGCCTTTTTGTCTTCCCGGGTTCACTAGGGAGGACCCTGAATTAGGGTTTGAGTTTCCTGGAGATCTACCCAGCCAAAAATCTCGATCCAAAGCTCTAAACTTTGATCTTTGCAAGGAGCTTCCGGCTATGTCTTCAGATTCCAGAAATTCCTATTTTTGTGGAAACCCTAATTTTTAGGGCCAAATCTAAAAATGCTCAGAATTGAATTCTGATTGGATAGATAGATTCTCCTTGATGACTAGAGTCAATCTACTATACTGCTTTTCCAAAATCTGTGGAGAGAAACCCAATAAACAAGAAACCCTAGTTTCCGTCACTGCACAATGTCTTCTTCTCAGGGTAGCTCTGATACCATGTTAAATTTTGAGCATTAATTCACAATACTCTAGGATCTTTATTGAGATAATAACATGTACAGTATATCAATACATAACAATCATAATAAGCATGACAAGCATCATAAGAATCAAAAGCATGAGAGACAAGAGACATAGAGTTTCTGTGGGGAAAACCCTAAGGTGAAAAACCCCACAACTTCCTCAGAGATAGAGAGAGCAATGGCTCAACCAAAATACCCTGAGATGGTCTCCTAGTAGCAGATGATCCTCCTCCTCACTAGTGCGCCACTTTCTGAGTGAGAGAAGTATGAGTTTCCGAATGATCAAAATAGAGATCTCCCGATCTCTATTTATACTTGTCTATTTTCCCAGTGACCTTATGGGGCCGACTTGTCTAGCTAGGTACATCAACCATATAATATATATTTCAGGGTCGACCCCACACATGGTGGTCTAATAACCCATCGAAAAGTACACACACTTGCGACACTTGTCAATACACATGACGACACTTCCTTATAGAGGAATAACACATCTCTTATAAGGGTACAATAAATATATATGAAATACATTCTGAAGTTACATATACATCAACACTCTCGTCCGTTCATCCTGGAATCACGCACGCCCATTCACACCGATGTTCTGGAATACTTTGTCGGTCCACGCTTAGCCTCCAACACAATGCTTCGCCTAGTTCAATGCTCCAATAGCCCTCTCCTCCATTCGTTCAGTTCGACAGCACACTACCTCTCTGCCCACGTCAAAGGAAGATCAACGCTGCAACTGCCTCGTGAAGGAATCAGCCCTGTGAATCCTGGTGCATGCTCCCTATGTTGTCACGCATCACTTAAAGAAGCCAGTTATATCCATAAACGCCTCTTTTATTAGAGAGGTCAACTCTGTCGACCCTCTCATCCATTGTAAATTATAAATAGACGCTTGCATAGAGAAACAAAGTTAGTCGAGTTAGAAGTCAGAGAAGTTAGTCTGTAGACAGAGTTAGAGATTTTCAAGAGCAGGTAGCAGACATTTTGTAATTTTATCAAGTTAACGGAATTTCTAGTTTGTTGATGTTTTGAGTAGCTAATCAGTTTAGTTTTTCATCTCTGATTGTTGGGAAGGGCCCCTCATCAACCAGAGGTTTTGTCTTTGTTTTCTGCATTTTCTTTCCTGCAAATAATTAGTTTATTTTCCTATATATGTAATTAATTTTGTTTTCTTGTATATGATATTTCTTTCTTTTCTGTAATTGATATTGTGCTGCTAACATAATTTGTGTTTACAGAATTAGCAAATGGTCGACCAACAATATAGTTTCGATAGTTTAATTCCAGTCTTTTATAATTAGCTAGTTTGTTTCCTACAATTAAATAGAACTTAGTTAGCCTCTGTTTTAAGCTCTGTTAATAGTTAGAATTAGTTTAGTTAGCTTCTCCTCTGTAGTTGTAGGTTAATTATCTTCTCTCATCTCAATCTTGCTTTAGTATAGAATAGGAATAGTTTATCTCCTCAACACTGATTAAAATAGGTTGCTTTCTATTATCTTAGCTTCTCAACAAGTCTTCTCACTCATTCTTTGCATTGTAGGTTCATCTACATTTTCCAGCTGACGTCAAGATCATCAAAACTCTCCTTTTCCTTAGTTTAATTCGTTTTTCCTCCATTCAGACTGGCATTCTGATCGTCGTTCATACTTTTACCCTTTCTGCACTGTTTTATGCTAGTTTGAATTCAGTTTCTTAGTTTTCTTTACTGTAATCTTTCTTGCTCTTAATTAGTATTCTTAACCATAATTAGGCCCTTGTTTTACATTCCATAAAGTTTTAATTCAAGTCTTGTTATCATTCTTAGTTTGCTTTAACTGTCTTTTAAATTATGTCTTTCATACTTAACTTACTAATATGTTTCTGTTTCAGAACTTATCAGTCTTATTCCTAGTCTAGTGTACTTCATGCTCTTAAGATTTAGTTTTAGATCAGAATTAATCATTTTATTATTTTAAGTATTCTAGTTTTGATCATTTCCTTCATTAAGATTAAGATCAGTTTCTTATTTAGATAAATAATGAAGATGTTCATAGAATAAGATTTGGATTCAAAAATTAATATCTTTATCAAGTTTTCTACTTGCTTCTAAATTAATATCTTTATCAAGTTTTCTACTTGCTTCTAGTTTTCATTAGTTTTATATTATTATTCTGCCCATGGATAGTAGATAGATTAGAATGTTTAAAGTTAACTGTAATTTGTCTCTTTGTAGTTTACATCTCTTTGTTGAAGTTAGACTAGATTTACTTCCGTTTAGTTTTGCTATTACATTTGAAAGCCATTATGATACATTCACTCCAATTCCTGTTACATGGGAATAGATGTTTTTCTTGAATTAGTTGTTGAAATTATTAAATAGTTTGTAATTTGATTTGATTAGCATAGTTTTATGCTTATGTAATTTATCATCGAATTAATCCATTTAATAGATAGGTCTTTACTTTATTTACAATGTTTTTGTAATTCTTAGATTAGAATCTGAAATTAGGTAGTTTCCATTTTTAATAATTAGTAGTTTGCTTTTCAATCAGTTTCCTTTATTAAATTATTTAATAGAGTAGTATGATTTGATATTATTCTATTTTATCTATTTAACTAAGTTTGATTTAGTTCTTTTACTGTTTTTCTGAAGTTTGACTCGGTTTTTCATTTTGAAAGATCTTTCGATCTTTTCTTTATTAAATATTTCTAAGGTCTGACAAGCCGAAAATCTTAGGTGCCATTCTACCTTAGCATATACTTTTCCTCAACTCTAAGATCACCAACCCCGGTCGATAATTAAATATTAGGTGTTTTCTTTGAGATAGCTCACACACCCGACATTCATCCAACTCATTGATCTTGTTCAGATGGTTCCGATGTGCCCTTGATAGTTCCATGCCTAGTTGCAGTGCAGTCCTCAGTGCCTTAACTTCCATTTCAATGGGGAGGGTAATCTGCTTACTGTATACGAGCCCATACAGGTGAAACAGGTGGTGTTCCACACGTATTAAGGTAATCCCATAGAGCTTATGGAACTATGAAATCACAATCCCTAAGATGTAATTGGATGATCTTAGTTAATATGGATTCCAGAATTTGTTGGTACCTTCCACCTGTCTGTTTTCATGTGGACGGTATGGCATGGTTATCCTGTGCTTGATATGATACTAATTTGTGATGTTCTAGACATGATTGAAGGTTAATTGTGCTCCAACATATGTGGAAATCTCCTGTGGAATCCCAAATCGGACGAAGATTTCCCCATAGAGAAAATATGATACTGTCTTCTCCATGGATATTGGAAGTGATTTGGCCTCCATACATTTAGTGACATAATCAGTACAAATCAATATGTAGGCCTTTTGTCTAGATGGATGGTTAATATGCCCTACAAAGTCCATGTCCCATTTTTCAAAAGGCTCCACCATAAGTTGGTTTTGGAGTGGCATTTCATATGATTGGGTAGGTCATCTTGATCTCTGGAAGCTATCGCAACTCTTCACATACTCTTGGGCATATCTGAAAATAGTGGGCCAGTAATACCCTAGATGTAGTGTTTTATAAGAAGTCCTTTAATCGGCGAAGTGTCCTCCAAATGGCTCATCATGATAGGATCTTAGGATATCATAAGTTCATCCTCTCTAGCACATCATTGGATCATAATATCTGGTCCAATGTAGAAGAGGTAGCCTTTGATCCAGGAATATTGACTGCATTTCTTTATAATATGATATCATTATTTTGGTGAGAGGTGCAATGGAAGTTTTCCTGCAGCCAAGTAATTATCAATATATACAAACCACGGAGTGTTAGTATATACTACAAAAAGATGGATCTCAAGAAAAACATTCTCGACATGAATTGCATCCCCATCATTGGTAATCCCAGAGAAGAAGTCGGAAACAATGGTATCCCTCCTAGGCCTTTCAAGGATGGTTATTTCAAATTCTTATAATATCAATAGCCACCTAGTCACTCTTCTATCGGTAATGGTCTTATTCATTAAGTAGAGAATGACAAAGTGATTAGTGTGCATAAACATAGTATAACTTGTTATGTAATGACATAACTTATTTATAGAAACAATAATGTATAACAAGGAATTCATTTTATGTTGTCATGTAATTCAATTACACAAGAGCCAAGTTCTTACTGATGAAATATATGGTGTAAGCATTTTGTTCTTCTCATTGTTCGAGGACTGCTCCAATGGAAGTTTCTGAGTCATCAATGGATATGTGGAAAGGTAGAGACCAATTTGGCCCTCTAAACACTAGTGTCGTACACAATTTCTTCTTTAAATTTGTAAAAGCACATTGACACTGGCCAGTCTAGGTGAATTCTTCACTCTTGGAAAGCAACGAAAATAGAGGAGATGTTATTCTTGTAAAATTTTCAACGAAGCGGCTATAATAAATAGCATGTCTTAAGAAAGTGCATATCTCTTTCTATGTTTTTGGGACAAGAAGGTTATTTATTACCTCAATTTTAGTTGGATCCACTTGAATACTTGTAGGAGAAATGTGATGACCAAAACAATACCTTCAAAAAGTAGCATGAAACATTTTTCATTATTGAGGGATAGGTTTATTTATTACACTAATTAAGCACCTTTCCCAGGTTGTCCAGAGATACGTCAAAGGTGTTTCCATATATTGTGAATTTTTCCATGTGCACCTCTACACAATCATGAACAAGGTCTGAAAATAGGCTAAGAACTGCATGTTGAAAGGTAGTTGGTGCATTACAAAGTCCAAATGGAAGTACTCGATAGGAGAATGTTCCCCATGGGAAGAAAAAAGTTGTTTTGTCTTGGTCCTTGGGGGCAATGTGAAGTTGGTTATATTTTCTAAACTTGTCGAAGAAGGAGATGTACGTTTTTCCTACCAGTGCATCAAGGACCCGATCAATGAAGGGTAGGGGGGAATGATCCTTCTGGGAGGCCTTGTTTAGTTCCCTATAGTAAATACATATTCACCTCTTCCCATTTTTATTTGGAACAATCACAAGTGGTGATACCAACTAGCTATCGGAGATAGGGTATATGAAATTCATGGTGAGTAATTTCTACAACTCATGTTTCACTATTTTGTGCAAGGTAGAATTCATTTTGTCCTAGGGCTACCAGATAGGTTCGGAGTCCTTTATATATATGTGGTGAGTGCACAAATATGGATGAATCCTTTCATATTCGTCTATTCCCAAGCGAATGCAATGTTCTGGGTCCACAACAAACTGATTAGTTGCTTTGTTTGTGAGGATAAAAGTGCATAATTAACATTTAAGTTTCTCCCTGTATCAATTTCTACAGGTATTCTAGTGGATTTGTTTGTGTTGCAGGGAGGAAGAGGCATGACATATGATGTTGTGGAGGAGTTAACTAGGGAATAGTTTTCTTAAGTGACAAGATCCAAAATCTGATTGAGGATTTGAGAGGCTTATTGTGAGGATGAGTAAGAATTTAAGCAATGAAATCATTTATCCCATCATCCTCGGTCTGTTCTTTGGCATAAATATATTGATCTATTGTAAGCAATGGATGGGATTTCTCTTCATTGTCACTTTCTTCTCCTTCCACATAGATTGATAATTCTTGTTTTGTACTAGGCTTGGCAGGAGGGTAAAGTGTAAGTTCCTTAGTAGGGCTGTCATGGGAAATGATCATATTCTCGTATCTGCAGCAAATGTAAGCATTGGTTGTGGCCAACCATGGAATTCCCAAAATAAATGGGTAGCCTCCCAAATTGTATTTGGGCTACAGAACCATGAAATATGTCAGGTGTTTCTAGGAGTCCATGGAAATCACTACATATTCTAAATTTTCCTCCGGTTTAACTATGGATCGGTTGTCTAGATGCAAGACAGTGGGAGTCTCATGTAGGTCACATATTCCAAGCATTTGCATAGTTTCTCTTGTCATTTCATTGATCATTGCTCCTAAATCTATTAGAGTGCTGGGGATGAGGACATTGTTAACCTGAATTTTTACTATGGGACTCCCTAGATTTGAGTATTTAGCAGTAAATTATTTTCCAATCATTAAGTCTTCCAGCTGACCGATCTAGCCTCCCTATTAGAAACATGCATAGGTGTAGCTCTACTGATTGAGCTAACCCTTAGGGTTATCATGGGTCATATTTTCCAAGACTTAGGCTATATTTGGTGAAATACTTTCTCCTAGGTGCCATTTTATGACATAATGCTAGATATGTATACATGTTGAAGAGCCCCTTTTGAATTTATCACCTTGTTGGATAGTTAATCTACTACTTGATTGGCCAAATTTATTGATGTGAATGTGCTTAACCCTGCAAAGCTTTGGTATGAATCGTAAACCCAATCAATTATCCCTCTTAATCTTCAAGATGGATCTTTTTATTCTTATCAAGGAATATTACTGGTATTTTTGAATCATTCTATTGTAATATCCTTTATCCATGTATCCTAATAATGAAGCTTAGTTTCATTTTTCAATGAAGACATTCTCCTCACTTAATCATTTATCCTTTTTTTCACATTTAAAACAAATATTTGGATTTTATGTTAAATTGTTTGTGGAAGAACCTTACAATTGGGTATTAGAAATTGGAAGGTAGGCATGGGGCCTCACACTTGAAACTTTCATTTCGTATGTTTCATTCAAAAAACAATAAGAAATATCGTTCAAAAACACTTAAACACAGAATCCAAAATGCACTTCTTAACATATTGTCCTAATAAAATCAAAAAATGGAAATAACTAAATACAATAAATAAATCCTAAGAGATTAACTAAGCCCAAAGAAGGCACTTACATTCAAACCCACCTATATTTTCGAATCTTCATGTATAATAGCCATGATGGCAAGGGAAACCAAATGGTCCAATCATGAGTATCCAATAGCATGCATGGGATGGACACCAACATAGTCCACAAATGTACAACGTAGGTCAAAGGAGAAAAAATCCATAGAGGTATCCATAACATTGGGTGGAGGAGATTCCATAAGATCATTGAGGTGGGCCACTATGCATGCTACCAAAGAATACAAAGACACAATGTTAGTAGTGGTGATCTCCACTTGATTCACTTAGTACATAGTCATGAAGGAACAGGAATCTGATTCCTACTCTCTTAGATTGAGTATGTGCTCCCCAATTTCAATAGCATAATGGTCCCTAATCCTGTTATTCTCTTTCAATTGGTGCTCAAATCCTTCTTTCAAATGATTCCATCGCAGTGCCAAATGAGTCATGTTCCATATGTTTCTATCACATCATTCTCACACTTCTTCAACCCTTTCTACAAGTCCTTCAATTCACAAAGGATACAACAATGATTGTAGCAGTGACAATGTGCCATGGATGGGCACACGTGATGCCCCAAATCAATATGCACAAAGCTTGATGACATTCCAAACTCTTCCTATAAATAAAAATTTCCCTTTGCCTCCATCATGGCTCAATTAATCCTCTAAATTGCCAATTCATCCCTTGTGCGGGAACTATCTCACTGCCATACCACTCATCACTTCGTTAGAGGGAGTGGAGTAGAAGTGTAAGAGGTGAGGTGATGCCATGTGATACATTTGCTTCTCATAACCTATATGCTATAATGTGTGTTGTATAGTTGGTCTATCTTCATGGTGGGGGATATGTTATATGTGAATTGCAATGCCCCCTTCACATTTATGCATAGAACCCCTTCACCAAGAATGACCCCTTCATTTTCTTTATTGTTTGCCTCCAATCTAAGGTTGCATAGAACATCCAGACATAATTCCACTCTATTAAACTCCTCCCCTATGGAGAGCACTCATTAACAAAGCTTGGTAAGAGGTAGACTAGATGAGAGTGCCCAATAGTGTATGGATCTTATGATTACCGTAGAGTTGTCAATTATTGTGACTCCACTAACTCCTTTGTCTTTAATAATAATGAGGACATGTAGTACAACAAGTGCTTCTACCTTGTTATGAGAATACCAAGTCTCAAACATATTCTAGTTTTTTTCCTTAAAGACATAGATGACCCCTAGCACCCACCCCCTCCATTTATCCTAAATTCAAGATATTATAACATATAATTATAATTTTTCATAGCTTATATTAATCAACATCTTGAACACTATTCACCACTTTCTTCCTCTTTCCTCTATTATTTTTAATAATTTTATAAAAATAACAAATCACATTAATATTCTCCCCCTCTCATTTAACATCATTTACTCTTCTCCATCATTCTTGATAATTAATTCAAAAATATCCCATTTTTATTTATGATAGATTAATTTCATAGCCATAATACTATCTCCTCTCTTTTATCATTCTTCCTTTCTTTTATCGTATTTGATAATTCATTAAAAATCCCTTTCTTTTTTTAATCTATGAGAGATTAATTTGTGAATAGTCTTTTTTTTTCCAAGAAAAATATAACTTACTATTAATGGGGGAAATAGTAAATAGAACCATACACATAATGTCATGAAAACCAATCAAAGTCAGCCATGGGACATATCCCTATAGTACCTGCTACATACTATAATCAAAATATCATAGGATATGTAACCAATACCTCCATCCCCAATAACCATGAAAAAATAGAATATGTATCAGTTCAAACAACAAACAGAAAACATAAATATCAGCCCATGGCCAAGTCCATGGAATATAACATAAAAGGGACCAACCCCTCTAGATAAATAATGATAATAAATAAAGCCGATCAAAAGTGTGGCTACCACCACTAGGGCCAAAGAATCCAACAGGTTGTTGGATACCCGGAGCTATGGACCTGCAGGAGAAACATAGAAACATATAAAACAGGAAGTCGCCAACAAAAACATGATGAATAGTAACCAGAAAGGACTCAGTGCACATCCAAGGAACCATGTGTGATAAACCTATCGTCTCTCTACTCATCCCATAAAATGAGACCATCCGGAGAAGATAATGCTAACTTGGAGAGAGAATCAGCTTCTTGATTGCATTCTCTGAAAATATGGACAAAATGAATGTGCTCAAATCCATTGATAAATGAGCGAATATCCTCCTTCCAAAAAGAAAGGAACATAACATCCATAGGAGCCGAGTCCATAGCCCAAGAGATGATCGATGAAGAGTTTCCCAACACCAACATGGACGAGACCTCAAGACGACAAGCAAAAAGTAACAACAACCAGAGAGCACATAACTCAGTATGGGTATTTGAGCCAACCCCGGAATGCATCCAAATGCGAAAGTACCAACAGTTAGTCAGATGCAATATCACACCAGCACCACATGAGCCCGTTCCCCAGTCCGCAACACCATAAAAAAAACCACATGGATAGACCAATACCGGCGGATTCAAACGACGACAAGAAATCACCAATGAGCGAACCGAAACATCATATAACCTCTGGTACTCCGAAAAGGCCACTACAGATCTACTACATGACAGCTCCAAACTAGGAGAAATGTTCTCAAACACCCCACGGTTCCTTGTCTTCCACACCTCCCAGACCATAAAGCAAGGGAGTCTGACAAATTCAGACAGACTATCAAGCCATGTAGCTAAACAATCCCTAAAAGAAGTGGATCTCGAGACCAAACTCCCACCAACCGAGATACATATAATCCGCCAGAGATCCTGCACAAAACTGCAGTGGGAAAATATATGATCAACCGATTCAACCTGGGAACAACACAGAATGCATCTGCTCGGACCAGCAAAACCACGATGACAAATATTATCCCAAGTCAAGATCCGATTGTTCATTGCCAACCAAATGAAGCATTTGATTTTCAGCGGGATGCCAAGTTTCCATAATGTGGTGTGCCACCGCACCCCATGTTTTTGCAAATCAGCAAATAATGAATTATAGGCAAGTTTTGCTGATACAATACCATGCGCAAGATCCCAAGACCACACCAGTCTATCCGGACCACCCGTCAATTGAATATTACCCCAGTTTAAGTACCTGGTATAATCTGACCATTCCACACCCAAGCTACCCCAAAGGCCTAATTGCTGGGCAGATATCCAAGTCGGTCGATAGCCCCCAACCCGTGGAAAAATAGATGCATGTGATAGCCTATACAGTCCTTTAGCATGCAAAACAGTTAAAAGGATCGGAGATAAACGATATGTAGGTGATCCCCTAAGAATAGGGTCAATCCCCAATCTAATCCCCCTGCCATTTCCGGGGATCCATGAGAGCCAATTAGAAATAATAGAGAATGAACCCATCAACCCATTCCAGAAATTAGAGACACCAATCGAGACCGGTTGGCCCCTACGGAACCAATCCTCCACAGAACAGGATTTTAAATATTTTGCTCGGATGATCAGGCACCAGATCGAGTCAGCAAAAAGGGCTCGCCAAAAACTTTTTGCATGGAGTGCAGCAATAAAAAGTTCCAAGTTTTTTATATCCCAACCCCCCAGCTCCCAGGGGGTTGCTAGAGTACACCAGTTAATCAGATGAATTTTTTCATTATCAGCACCCCCTGACCATAGAAAACTAAGGAACAACCTCCTCAATCGATGTATAATAGATATGGGAATTTTACATAAGGAAAACCAGTATACCCCCAGATTCTGTAGAACTGACTTTGCCAACATGAGTCTGCCACCTAGGGATAAATAACGCAAGCACCAATGACCAGTCCTTAATTCAAATCTCCACAGCAGCCAAGTCCAGTCTGAAATATGATAATTGGAAGGCTTAATGAAAAACCCCAAATATTTGGTGCCACAATTCAACAACTTGAATTCAAATGGGAAGAACGAAGAAATCTCAAGTTTTATATCATTTTCCAGCTCAAAATGTATGAATCGTGACTTATGAAAATTGATCAGCATTCCAGATACACTGCAGAAGAGATCCGGGATTTTCCTATACTGCCTCCATTCCACCACTAGACCCATACCAAATAACATAGCATCATCCACGAAGAGTGAATGGGTAACCGAGATGCCCCAAGCCATATTAATACCCATTATGAGACCATCCTGTCTGGCTTTATGAATGGAGAGACTCAAACCCTCAATAACAAGGAGAAACAATAAAGGCGAGAGAGGGAAGCCCTGCCAAAGCCCTCTGGCGGCCTTAAAGAATTTAGAGGGTTTACCATTTATAAGCACAACATAATTTACTGAATTCGCACATGCCATTATCCATTTCATCACCTGCCAAGGTAGACCAATCTGAATGAGAATCAGCCTAAGAAAGGTCCAATCCACACGATCATAAGCCTTCATCAAGTCAAGCTGAAGAACCATAGCATTCATGTGACGTTGATTAATGCTATGAAATACCTCCTGGGCTACCCCCACAACATCCAGTATCTGTCGGCCCTCCAGAAAGCCATATTGCTCAACAGAAATAAATTTAGACAGGATATGTTTGATCCTCCGAGCAATAATCTTTGATATAATTTTGTAGATTAGATTACATAGAGCGATAGGTCTGAAGTCATTAAAATTATCCGGATGTGAGGATTTGGGGATAAGTGCTATGTATGTAGAATTGATAGCCCCAGAAACCAATCCCAACATCCGATATTCCTCAACCGCAGCCAGCAGATCCACCCCCATAATATCAAAAAAGGTGCTAAAAATTTCCACTGACCAACCATCCGGTCCAGGACTTTTGTCCTTATAAAAACCCCTCAGAATAAGATCAATTTCCTGAATTGTTACAGCCTCGAAAATACTGTTACCATCCTCAACAGAGAACATACGAGGATATTCCTTAATGATCTTAAACTGTTCAGGCAATGATGTAGTTTTGGGGTCACAATAAATATCCTGAAAATGACGGACCGCTTCCATATGCAAATCAGGTTCACTAGAAATCCGCCTTCCGGAATGATAATTTAAGTCCCAAATAGTATTCTGGATTCTGCGAGAGTCAGCATATTTGTGAAAAAATTTAGTATTCAGGTCACCAGCTTTTATCCAGGTAGCACGAATTTTCAAGCGCCAAGACTCCTCTTGGATGAGAAGGATATTTAACTTCCGTTCCTCCAGAAAGGAGAGTCTGGAACGCTCACTAGGGATAAGTTCAATGATAAAAGATCAATATATTAAATTGCCAAGCTCATTTTCCACTAGATTCAGCTTCGAGACTAACTCAGCCTTCTTCCGCTTTTCCCAGTCAATCGTAAGACACTTCAAGGTTTTAAGTTTCACGACCAGTTTATCCATAGTAGAGCGCTCCGATGAGACATCAACTTGCGTCCAATGGTTAGAAACCAATTGCTTATAATCCGGGTCCATTAACCAGACCGAATTGAATTTGAATGGATACGACTGCCTGGAGACCGAATATTCAAACTGAAAGAGGATTGGAAGGTGATCACTGATATGAATATGATGTGTCTAGGAATGGAAATTCCGAAATCCGTCTAGTAGAGTTTCGGAAACCAAGAAACGATCAATGCGTTTAGCAATCTAGGCCCCATTTTTACGGCCATTTGACCAAGTTGGAACCAATGGGTGAGAAATCGGATCCACTAAATGATGAGTATTGAATAAGTCCCTAAAGAAAGCCCCCATCGGATCCAATCTGGCAGAGGGACCCCAAATTTCCGTAGCACCCCAAGAGAAGTTAAGATCGACAGCTAATATCAAGTTTTCCAAGTCCAAAATTTTGCCCGAAATAGCCAGATCCCAAAATGCTTCACGATCACAATATGGTCCATAACAGTTCACAACATTGATAGACTTGTCACAACCAATAAAATTACCAGATAGTAAGATACCCAGTGAAGTGATGAAAGGGCTTAATTGTAAAACCTTTGGATTCTAAGCGGCCAATAATCCCCTAGAAAGACCCACTGCATCCACAGTGCACACCAACCAATCAGGACAAATTTTGCAGAAAAAGGAACGAGCCTTCTCACCACAAACCATTGTTTCTTGTAGAAATACCAGATCAGGACAATTTATAATCAGAGCTCTTTTGAGGGCCAATTGTTTGGGTAGGCCCCCCACCCCACGAATATTGAGGGAGAAGAAGATCATTAGCGACCTCTGGAAAGGGCTTTGATTCCTCTAAGAGCCCTGGTTTCAGGAGACATGTGACGAACAACGGAGGCAAGTGTATTCTTCCCATCCGAAGGAACAACAATCTTGCTCTTGCGAGCACTACGAGTCTTGATCGGAGAAAAATCGGTAGCCAAACCACCCGATCGGGCACCCTTGTCGATTTGAAAAGCACCCATGGATAAGGTGGGGACATGATTAGTCGAAGAGGCCAGCGGAGTATCAGACTTTAGACCTGAGGGCCCCGGCTTTTCCACATCAATATCAGAGCCTACCGAAGAATTATCAATGGCACGGTTCTTGAAATAAACTGGAATAGGAGCCTTTTTAACCATCTCACAGTATGAAGGGATCAGGAGGATAGTAGAAGATGACGAGGGCAAGGATGGTATAATTGGCGGCACGTCCACAACAAGATCATTTAACCCCCCCCCACTACAGTCAACAGGAACCGGGTTGACCACCTGAATTTTAGAATCAGATGACAGTAGAATAGTCAAGGCTGGGGAATGGGGAGTAAGAGGCCTAACCAACCCATCCAACGAATCCTCCAAATGGTCAGAGAGACCCCGGTCAACATTATTAGAGTCCGAGATATTTGAGGGCAAAGAGGATGCATGATGACCCACATAGTTACCATTATTAAGTTCAAGAGAATTAATGAATGAAACTTCCGTATCATTTAAGGAACAGAAAAAGGAGGGATCCTTAGCATGCAACTTACGCATCATAACCGGCGCCTGACCGCCAGGAGGAGGTAACCTGTTGGAGAAGCCATCCAATGCATCACGAATATCAAGTTCACGATCGCTGCCATTATCCGAGGACCACATCGGTTCCACATCAACCGGACGCCTATATGACGAACCCTTCTTGCACTATCGCCATAAGTGGCCGACCTCTTTGCAGTATGAACACCGGAAAGGTATACCCCAGTAGTCAATGATCTGGGCAAGATTACGAGCCCGCCAGTCAATATGGAGCACATCAACTAACCCCAACGAGGTGTCAACCTCAACCAGAAGACGACCCATGCGCCGATCAAAACCTTGAAGATGATCAGTCTCAACCTGAAGAAAACAGCCAAGACTGTTACCAATAGCTTCAAAAGCACCACGTTTCCATAATGCCAAGGGGAGGCCTGGAAGGAGAACCCAGAGGTGCCGAAAGTGAATGGAGGCATGCTCAGGGTCAAAATCGGTCTGCCAACGCTGCAACATCAAACTGCCCGCCCCATATAACCACAGTTTCTCAAGAATGCTTGTAGAATGAGCCTCCGTTTCAAACTTAAACCCATACCAGCCTCTAGCCAATGCAAATACCCTCGGCGCATATCCCACAAGAGGGCTCCATTGTTGGGTAACCCAGCTCACAATGTCACACCGCTTCATAGCGTAGTAAGAGAATTTACCCACCAAGACCATCATATTAAAATCAACAACCTCGTCCAGACCAATATTGCGGCCCATCGTGAGCCAAACCTTACCCGGACGACAACCCCACTTCTCCAGCAGACGACGGGTAGAGCGAGATGATCCCGGCTTTGTATTATCCTGCACCGGCCGAGGCAAAACTTGCCCACTGTCTACAGAGGGAAGGGAGTCAGATGGAATGGCCGAAACCCCCAAAAGTGACAGATGTCCTTTACGGCCAGCATGTCCACCACGCGGCACAGTAGGTCTATCCCCCGATAGATGTGCCCTTTTACCATTGAGGAGCTCCCGATAAAAGGAGTCTAGTTTCATAATTCCCGCTTCCTCATACCAGAAGTCGGTAGCTGTCGGCGAATGTGTGACCGGAATGTTAGGGGCAGACGAGGGTTCCCCCATGTGGATTAGTCAAGAACCACAACCCAGCAAAACAACAAATGTATCCCCAATAAAGGCCAATTTTTCACCAAAACAGAGAATAAATCGGGTCCGACAAAACAACAAAACACAACCACGACCGACCAGATGATTACAGAGAATAAAGCGGGTCCGACAAGGGATCTGTCCCCGTCACCGGAGCACGCAACCAAGTTTTCAGCCGGTTGAGTGATAGTTCGAGGGAGTGAGGTTACCCACAACTTCAATGTGGAACCATGTGCCCAGAAAAAACCGACCACCCAAGAATATAGGCGCGTGATATGGGGCACTCAAATCGCCCCGGTATTCCGATGAGTGGTTTTCCGGCGAGGCACAGCTCCACCCCCTTCTGATCATTTTTTTGGAATTTCAACGATCTGGGTCGTCTTAAAATGGCCCAAAACCTTTGGGGGCACAGTTCCATGGCATAGTTCCGCAATAAACTGGTGGAACTATGCTTTCGCCGGTTTTTATAGCCGGATTGGAACTATGCTTTCGCTGGAAAAGCGGGGCGATTTGAGTGCCAGTTATCCCACGCCAAGAATATATGGCCGATGCCGGAAACCAAAACCAAAAGTAGGTTAGGAAACCACAACTGGATAGTCAGAAAACCACCCCTAAAAACCACATCGAAGAATGCCGATAAGGAGGGCCCTGACACCACACTCCACGCCAATATGATTGATATGATTGATCACGGGTCGGGTAAGTGGAATCTCCCTCTAGAAATGATATTAGAAACGGTGCCGCCGCGACAAAAGAGAACCACAACAGACATAAAATGTCCACAAAAGAAGATTTAGGGCCGTTACCTGAAAGCAGGGGGGAACATAGCACCAGCCGCCATGTTCAAAAAAATTGTGAATAGTCTATTTATTCTAATTTATTTTATGTTTTGACTTTCATGGCCATTATTAATTTCATGGCTTTGATTTCAAGGTCCTTAACTATGTGAGATAATTTCATGACGTTGATTGCAAGGTCCATAACTATGAGGGGCGAAGATAAGTCGGGGGAAACAATCATATTGGTAGGAAACGTCAAAACATATGCCTGGAGAAAAGATGCCATTAATTTGTATAACAGTAGTCCACTCTCACCAATTTCACCCTGCATTTGATGCCATTATTTGGCCTTTTTCATGCACCCTTCTTGTCACGCCACCGTATATATTGAACTTCAAAGCGGTCGCAAACTTAAAGGAGTCCACCTGCGTGTTTGTCAGATCCTTTGTTGTGTTCTATTCTACATAGCACTAGACCAGACTTGCCTCTGTGCAGGGGATTGATTGATTGAGTAAGTGGAAATGGAGAATCGAGTGTCAGCATCTAAATGCCGTCCGCTGGGAACAACAGAAGCGAATTGGAGCAGAGCTTTGGATGGAGGTACAGGCACCTGCATTACAGGTATTCTCTTGGCCAAATCCATGGGAGTTGCTCTCGTCCAAGCATCTCTTTCACTAATTTTAGCTGCCCAACCAATTCTCAGAGCTCAAATCGTTGACAAACAAGGCCAACTATACTTTGATATCAATGATAATGTATTGCTGGATATTGAAATCATAGATAGAAATGCTCAAGAGCCATGGTTACAGATAGTAGAAGACGAGATGAACACTGGTTTTCCTCAACAGAAGCCATTCAGAGTTATCGAAGCTCGTCTGTATCGTCTTCCCAATACAAACAGTTTAATCATAGTTAAACTGCATCCTGCTGCAGCAGACCATGTTTCTGCAGTGGCTGTCTCTTCTCAGCTCTTGAAGCATTTACAGGACTTTGTTGTGGCTGAGGAGAATGGTGAAGATCTGAAGGAATTGACAGATAGAAGGCTGAGTGTTGAGCTAGACATGCATGAGGAGGTGCTTGCATGTGTGGAAGATGCCATTCCTCCTGGAATGGCCAATAAACCATTCTGGGCTCGTGGCCTTGACGTTTTGACATATGGGTTGTCCGCGTTCCGCCATGCTATTCTTCCCTTGGAGAATGTGGTTGACAACAACAGGAAGTCTCGTATCATTCTAGCTGACTTCGCTGAATCTACTACACAGAAAATGCTTCGAGTAATTCCATGGCCTAAACCGCTTTTTGCTTTGGGTATTATTTGCTTGTTTGTTCTTCAAGCAAAACTATTTGGTTGAATGATGGGGTATTTTTTTTTAATTCCTTTTAAGGTTTCTGTGATTCCTGTTATGACTTTTTCTGACATGTTGAGATTCCAATTTAATGTTATCGGTTTTAAACCTTTAGACTTACGTTGCTAAAAAAACCTTTAAAGACTTGAAACAAGTCTTAAGATAGAAGTCTGAAGCAAGCTGGCCTGCATAGTCCATCCATTAACAAAACATTACTTTTGCAGCAACAGGACTCATGCCTCAGGGCTGGGTCACCTCTGTGTTTAGTGCCTCCACATCTTGGCCAGCAATGGCAATATTTATTTACTATGTAGATTTTCTGTGATACGTATTCTGCTCCACACTTTGGAAACTTTAAAGTTAACCACTATCTTATCTTGAATCTTAGAAAGTTTCACTTTAAAGTTTCAGACAGACATTCTATATGGTAGATAAACGTAGTCAGTAAAAATTGTCTCCCACCTATCATTATCATTGCCCTGCTCAGGTTAGGGAGGCTTTTCAGCCTCTGAAATGGCTGAAGCCAGCTGCCACAATTTATCTTCCTGGGGCGGAGGTGGGAAAGGCCAGCGATGGCGTCTCTCGGCGCTCTAAAACTAGGACTAGCGAAAAAAGGCCTCAGGGGTAAAAAGAATTATCAGGTGGTTCCCGTGTTTGCATTGTGTCAAAGGTGTGTTTCTGATATAACGATTTAATGTTTCTTTCAAAGCAGATGTGTGACAGTAAATCATCAGATTTGAATGGACTGCTAATTGCTGCATCGTTGAGGGCGGTTGCAAAGTTCAAAGCCACAGGAATAAATGGAGAGCATTATGCATCAGTTACTCTGCTCAACTGCAGATCTATGTTGGAGCCAGTGATACCAGATTCCACAGCAGGTATATCTTCCATCCAAGATTTGTCTTGGAAACTATTTTGTATGTATTTTTTAACAAAAATTACAGGACTTCACCTTATTTTCATAAATTTTGCCTTTTCTGTTTCCAAACTTCGGGATTCTGGGTTCGTTTTCTTTGGTCCTTTCGATCCATGCTCTCTCTATCACAGAGTCTGGATGACTATAGTAGAATTTGGTTTATTGGCTTGTAATATGGTCCACTAGCACATCTTGTAATGGTTCATTGGCTTGCAACATGGTGTACTAGTTCGTCTTGAAGCCCAAAGTTTTTTATGACTTTAAAACATGCCCTTAGAAGGTCAAAAGGGTAGGCTTCCATCGGTTATTGTTCTGCTAGCATCATCTTTTTCTTCCACCTTATAACTACTGTCTGCACATCAGGTTGTGACACTAGACCTAGATTTACAAGTAAATTTTATGCTATAACTGTCATTTATATGGCTTCATGCAAATTTTTCTGCTGAGAGATTATGTGCAAATCAGGGAATTGAAACCCTTAATATTCTGGACCAAAAAAACCGAGGTTTCAATTGATAACATAGATTGACTTTTACTCCGATTAATTGCCTGCAGGTTTCTACCATTCAGCCATTTTGAGAACAATCAATGCCACTGAAACAGAACCTTTATGGCAGCTTGCAACAAAGATCACCAGAGATGTAAATGAATCGGTGAAGAACAGGAAGCATTTCACAGATATGGGTGATTTAAACATGCTGATGGTTCAGGCCATGGGTCACCCTGCTTTAACTCCTTCAGCATCAATGCGTACAGCACTCATAGCTAATGTGCGTGATCCTCCTTGCCATGGTGCAGATAAAGAATTAACCTCATATTTAAATGTGAGGGATTGGGTTACCTGCTCTTCTATAAATGGAGTTGGGCCTTGTCTTGCACTGTATCCTGAGTTCAGATATGGCTGCCTTAGGGTTTCCTTTGTATACTGCAGTCCCCTCTTCTCTGCAGAAACCATGCATAAATTGGTGGATGATATATCGTCCATGCTTAACAATCTGGACGACTAGTTGTAGAAGCATAGGCTTCAAGTCTTAGGATAGAGGATTTGGATTTACATTTAATTATAGGAGCATCTGAGTTTTGATATGTAGCAAATGGTGTGAGGTCATTAATTAGCATTCCCTTTGAAGAGAAAAATTCACTAAAGTCTTCATAGCAACATCATAGTTACAGCGAACAAATGATTGGTACACCAAGTGGAAAGAAGAGAAGAATGAAGTAGAAGAATTTTCAACTGGTTCATTCATTGCTGCTAATGAGCAGAAGAAAAACCAACACAATACACACAAAAGATTAACTAATACGTTGCATAAGAACGCTTCCAAAAGATTAACTAATACGTTGCATAAGAACGCTTCCAGCAAACAGAGACATTTTTTCATGATGTCATTCATATTCAAAACCTTAGTGATCGTTTTAAATATTTATTCAATTAACATAAAATGATAAATCCTTCCATGACTGTTTTTTCCACCTAATTGTTCATCTTCCCTTCCCCAATTTTCTGAACTAACGTCCACCCTCCCTCTATAGTCTCGTAGACCTCAGAAATGGCAGAAGATGAGGCATCAGTTGCCTTCTAGCTCATAAACAAATATTTAAACTTTCGAGGAGGTTGGAAACTTATGCACTCTATCTAATGCATTCACTAGAACATATATTTATTTTAATGTACTTATCTCTCTTGGTCTTGGTCACCTATGCTTCAATTACGCTTGCAATCTGCTCTTTATTTTTCTGTGTCTCCTAAGCTTGTTCTCTGTCTCTTAATCTTGTTCTCTGTCTCTTAAGCTTGTTGACATTTTACTGGTTTAACTATGTGGTTGGATTTTCGTATCAAGATATGCACTATGTGGTTGGATTTTCTTCTCAAAATATGCATACAAATTTAACGAGGAAAGTAAAATTTATTAAATTTAGATTAATTTTAATTTAAGTTTATTTGAAAATAATTCAAAATAGGAGTTTGATATGCATACAAATTTAACAATGAAAGTCAAATTCCTTAAATTTGGATTAATTTCAATTTAAGTTTATTTAGAAATAATTTAAAATAGGGATTTTTAAAGTGTAAAATCAGGTTTTAAATGTGCCACAATTTTGAAATTGCAAAATTGGATTTACAAAGTGAGAAATCAAAATCAGAAATTGAGAAATAAATTCCAGGTTATGTTTACTACATTTATAGGTGTATAATATAACAATAAAGCATAATTTATTAAATACGCATTGAACAAATTATTCTTGGATTTCTATACATTCATCATATGCAAATCAGTGTTGATCTTACAAATAATGAGGTGAGAAGCATTGGCAATGTATGAAGGGCTACAAATAATGAGGTAGAAGCATTGGCCATGTATGAAGGGCTACAAAGGGCATATGTTTGTGAAATCTAAATAATAAATATGGTTGGAGACTCCTCCATAATCATAAGCTTTGTCCTTAAGTTCTCTTCTCGTCAATCGAGTGTCTTGAAGTGCTTGGTCCATAGAAGATTGGATGTGGCACATCAATTTGACTCTTATCACTTTTTTTCATGTTTTAAAAGTCCACACTAGGGAACCAAATATCCTTGTGAATTTGGGAACTCATCTAGGGGAGGGACATTTGTTAAAAGGGGGCCTCCAATTTCCATGCTCCTCTCACAATTAGTTTTCATTAATCTCTCAATTAAAGTAGTGTGCAAGTGGACTTCTTTGCATGGGCAAAAGGATGGGCTACTATAGCTGCCTTCCTTATCTCCATTCTTCTTCACAGTTTTGACAACAAGGTGGGTTATGTGGTGTCTAGTGTGGGGTTTCTTGGTGCCATGTGGGCTATTTGTTTTAACACTAATTGGCACCCAAGTGACCCTAATGGCACCTAATGACCTTAATAGCATCCGAGTGACCCTAATGGCATTAGACCCTTCCAAACAACATCTAATTGTCCCTAATTCAGCTCAGAGAGTCCCTAATCGCTGGATAAGCCCCTAATAAATGCTAATGGCCTTAAATTTTATAGTCAGGGTCAACCCAATTGATGGTCATCACCTCAGAATAAGGGTTTAAGCTCAGTCCAACTCATTTCCTCTTAAGAACACTTAGTTTGGAGCCCCACATGCCTCTGCCTCTATAAAGGTGCATGGTTTTAAAATAATATGCAGTTGCGGAAGATATTCTTGTATTGCATAAACCCTAATGTAAAACACTAAAAGAATAATGATAAAGATATACTCTCAAGAAATCAAGTGAAAATAGACAAGTCGACCCCACATAAATCAATGGGTCAAATTGCCCCAAACAATGGAAAAAACTGCCCCAGTGAATTCAAACCTATAGTGAAAAAGTCAACCATAAAAGTGTATAAATAACAAGGTCGAATTCCTCATTTATGAACACACAAGTTCGCTCAAGCAAGTGAATAAGTGCGCATGGGAGAGTAGCTATAGCTAGAGGAAGCTTATGTTTGAGGTTCTATCTTATCTTGTCTTTGTATCTTCTATTCTTGGGGCATCTTTATATGAGAGAGATTTATCTCTTCGTTGTATTGACATATGGTACTTTGTTGATGAAGCTATACTGAGAAGTTATGGTGGACTTTTCCTGTGAGAGGATTTTCCCAGGATAAATCTATGTGTCTATTGTTGATTGTATTTCTTTCAGTGATCCTTATGAATGCAATTATTATGATGTGATATGATAAATTGAATGAAAGACTAACATAATTCCTCTTAAGTAAAATTCTAACATGGGTTCAGAGCAGGACTGAAAGAAAGCATTGTGACAAATACTTACAACATTTACAACAATTGCAACTACTGAAACTAGGGCTTCTTGTTTCTAGGATTTCCATCCACAGATCAAGCTCAACCTTAGCACTATTGAACTCGCCCTCAAAGGGCGCATCTTCCTGGGGAGGAAGATTTCAGATTTGAGAATTTTTAGTTTTGACCTAATCACTGCTACTCAAGAAAACTAGGGCATCATATTTTTGGCAGTTCTGTCTATAGATCCAAAAGAAATGTATTTCTTCTCAACCTTCCTTAGGGAGGCACATTTTTTCCTTGCATGAGAATTTCAAGATTCACAAGTTGAAAAATTAGGGTTCCTCTATCAAACCCTAGGTCAATAGATTTTAGAAGGACCTTGAAGCTAGCACTTGACTTGAGCATCTCAATTGGTAAGTTTTATAATCTTTGTTTCCATTTGAGGTTCTCATATTATCGAGATTGTCAAGATGTCAAGCAACACCAAGCTTCATGAGAAGCTTGAAGGAGCCGATAACTTCCGAGCATGGAAGTATAGAATGATTCTCATTCTACTAGAAAATGATTTGATGAATTATGTTAAGGAAGAGGTTGTAGATCCAAAGAGATAGGATGACAAAGCAAGACATAAGAAGAACATGGTTAGGGCTAAGAGGATCATTGTTGATTCCATCAAATATCACTTGATCCATCATGTTTCATCCTTGAAGACTCCCAAGGAACTAATTGATGCATTAAACAAGTTATATGAAGGGAAGAACATAAACCGTAAGATGAACTTGAGAACTCAACTCAAGAATGTGAAGATGCAAAATTTAGAGACCATCCAATCCTACTTCACAAGTGTTATGCAACCAAGTCCCGGATATAGCATAAAATAGTAGAAATAGACCAGAAGAAAGCAATCAACGCCTTAATAATGAAGAACTGAGATGAATAACAATCCTCTTCGAGGGAGGAAACTCCTTACACAATGTACTAAGTACATAAGACAAGACAAGATACAATGATGACTAAAATGAAAATATCTCCTTCCTATATATAGGAGACAAATGTGTACAATAACAACTAATAGACCCAAGGCGACATTAATAATATCATTAGAAGAAATTTGAGGTCTAAAATGGGCCTCCTAAGGAAAATAATAAAATAATAGTTAAAATAATGAAACAATATTTATTAATTTTGGAGGAAGAAAGAAATCAACTACTTTTTTTGTTTGAATTTTCAACATATCTCCCTGTGTTTTTACTCAAATTTCGAGTGGAAGGACTCGTTGGATGCGGAATTAAATTATGCATCCAACGAGTCCTCCCGCTCAAAATTTGAGTAAAACCACAGGGAGATATGTTGAAAATACAAACAAAAAAATTAGTTTTCTTTATGACAAATATCTAAAGTCAACCATTATGGTTGAATCATTTTATTGAAATTCTATTGGTTCTTGAATTCCAACTCATAAGAAATTATGGTTTCCTCATTTTCTTATAAGGCCCATTTTAGACCTCAAATTTCCTCTAAATGCACCACCATATAGTGGGTAAGGCACCACTTTATAGGGGGTAATGTGCCAACATTTAGGGCTTAACATGCCCCTCCCCTTCAAAAAGTGTTGTCCTCAACGCTAAAGTAGTTCTGGATGTTGTTGTATAAAGGACTCGTCTTCCCATGTTGAATATTTCGCTGGTAGGTTCTTCCATTTAATGAGATACTCTGGAATTGAACGATTCTAACGCTGTCTGATTCTTGTTTTAGTGATTGCTTCAAGCTCCAAGATTATTTTTCCTTCCTCATCAAGTTATGGTAATATCGTTTGAACTGGTAGCTTATCACTGATTACCTTCTTTAAACATGAAACATGGAAAACTGGGTGGACTCGTGAAGATGCAGACAATTCCAATTTGTAGGCTATACAACCAATATTTTGTAGCACCTTATAGGGATCGTAGTATTTAGGTGATAATTGATTATCCTTCTTGGTGTTCTTCAGGGACATCTGTTTGTATGGTTGTAGTCTTAAAAACACCCAAACCTCCACATCAATGCTTTGTTCACTGTGGTGTTGATTTGCTTGTTGTTTCATTCAATTATGTGCCAAAATCAGGTTGTCCTTTAAGATTTGAAGAACTTATTGTTAATGCTCCATGTGGTATTCCATTTCTTGAACTTTAGATGAGTCTCTTAGTGAAGATGTGATGGTTGGTGAATGATAGCCATAAAGTGCCATAAATGGGGTTAGTTTTGTTGATGTATGGAAGGAAGTGTTATACCACCATTCTACCAAGGGTAACCACTTGACCCATCGTGTTTGTTTATCGGTTGCAAAACATCGAAGATATCCTTCCAAACATTTGTTCACTATCTCCGTTTATCCATTAGATTGAGGATGATAAGATGAGATATGAGCCATTTGAGTACCCAAACAAGAAAATAATTAGTCAAAAAATTACCAGTGAAATTCGGATCCCTATCGCTTACTATAATATTTGGAGTACCATGTAGTTTTTGGACTGTCCCCATAAAATCAGTGGTGACTGTGCTAGCTTTGAAAGGGTGAGATAGTGCAAAAAAGTGTGCATATTTAGTAAGTCTATCAACAACCACCATGATGACACTCTTTCCTTCAGACTTTGGTAAACCTATGATAAAATCCATTGAGACCTCTGTCCATTGTTGGCTTGGAATGGCAAGTGGTTGTAGAAGACCTGGGGTCTTATTGTTTCCACTTTATTTTGTTGGAAAACCAAACATTTGGTCACAAATTTTTTAACATCAGTTTTAAGACCATCCCCAAAAAATCTTTCTTGACCCTGTGGTAGGTTTTTAAGAAACCTAAGTGCCCTCCTACCGGTGAAGAGCGGAATTCCAAAAGTACCTCTTTCTTGAGTTGGGAACTCTTACAAATATATAAGCGATCCTTGTACCATAGTAAGTCATATTTCCACACAAATGTATTAGAGGCACCAAGATCATGTTGTATATTTTGAATGAATGTCCATATTTCTTCGTCATTCTTCCATTCACCCCTTACTTCAGTTATCCAATTTGGTTGGATGATGGAGATAGCATAGAGAAATTTTAATGTCCCCCGGGGCTATCAAAGGGTCTCAAGGACATATCATTAGTTCTCTGAGGCTAATTACTTGATTTTTAGTGTAGCGGATCACCATAAGGATTTATATTATACTTTTCCAAAATTAATTGCGACACAAAATCCAATAATTAACAATAATTTAATATAAATTCATTAACACATCCAACATATGATATAAGGGTTGGGAAGACTTATTAACATCATCTAACATCATCAAACCTTCAATCCAATCCATATCAGATATGACAACCACTTCTAAAGGCTAATTACTTTTAATCATAGTTAACTAGTAATTAAGGTGTTAATTGCGACACTTAACGACACGTAGTGCACAAATGATGACACTTATCACAAATCCAACTGTTTAACAAATAACCATATATTATAAATCCAAATGGCTTAATAAAATCTAATTACATGTAAATAAGGCCTAATTACCAAAATTACAATAATTAATCATGGTAATTACGAAAGAGAGTCCACAAGACTAGTTAACTAGTTTTCCAATATAAGCAGCTAGTCTTGAACAAAATCAACTTGTAAACATGCCATTAAACCCAAAATAAATCCCACATCCGTTAGAAACATATTTAAGCGTGGACCTACAGCCAATTAAGAGTTTATTTGCAGATCATTCCGATTGCACATAAGGTGATCTTTTCCATCAATTCCAATGAAACTAATTAACATTGAGTGCAAGGAATTGAGTCTCAATAACTTAACCAAAATGCAATGAATCCATAAGTAAAGGATCACACCCGATAAGTAGCCACATATAACACAATAACATGATAGAAACAGAGTACATGGCTGTATGATTCCGTTTTTAAGAAAACAAAGATTTCAATCAACAACTAGTTATCAATTTTCACTGCAATATATGTACCTAGTTTCCAATTTAACTTTCCAAATGCCAAATAAAGAGAAATATATGACTACTGTATCTCATGGATATATTAATAGGGGTCACCTAAATTCATGTCTGTATCTTTCCTCCCATATACATTCCATTAAATAATTCACAAAACCGGCTAATTCTACTCATCTAAATTGACCAGTAATTCTAGGAATCACTAGAATAATTAAATCCACAGCTCATAGAATCATTCAAATTCCATTACAACTATAAATAACATGTTTTATAAGTCATAATATAGGTATATATCATATAATTTTTTGTCAAACACTTCATGAGCAAAGTCACAAATCTACTCAAGACAATTCCATTGAAGGAGCTAGAAATTGGAAATTCTAGAATTTCGGTAGGCATTTCCCAAACACTGTCAAGAATATTTCCTCTCAAATTATCACATAGATTTCAAGTGTATTTATCAGACATAAGCATAAAAATAACATTCAGGAATTTTTACAAACACTTCATGTGCCAAGTCTCCAAACCATGCAAAACAATCCAATCGAAGAACTAGTTTTTGAATAAAAGGTAGAAGCATCAAAGAGAAGTGTTTTAAAATAATTTTGAGGATATTGTACCATCAAAATACGCATTATATACTGAAAAGGGGAATACATATCAGTTCTTTAGCAGAGGTTCCAAAAAATCATTTCCTCAAACAATTTTTGCACAAAATCCCAAAAACTAATTTCCAATTCCTTCACAAAATTTACTTGCATAAATAGATTGAATTCCGTGAGAAATTTATTCCACAAATAGATCATACATTTCATCAAAAATTTCATGCGCATCCATAAATAAATCAGATAAGATCCAAATAAATTAAATAAACATGAGATAAGCACTTATCTTTTACAAATATGCAGCCAAAATCGACCATGCCACGTTTCACCCAGCCGTAGACACAATGCAGGACAAAAATCACTTTGTAATGGTCACCCCTGAGCCGGAACCATGATGCCACAAGAAAGAGAGCACTCAACCACAAATTCTCTCAAGAAATCAGTCCAACCACAACCCAATGTCAAGTGTGGCCTCTACTTCCACTCTAGGGCAATTCCAGTGGCTCCAGGACAATAGTCCAGCCATAACCCAATGGCAAGTAGCACTTCCAATCCATGGAAATTCCAATGGATCCAGGACAAGTTCAAATCCAAGGAAATGGACCTAACCCTTGCTTCCAAACTAGGATATCCAGAGGCAATACATAACTATTTCCAACCTCAAATCCAATGTCAGTGGACCTCATCCCTGCTGCTAATCCAGGATCTCTAGAGATAATTCCAGGACATACACCGGTGGCTCCAGAGTAACTCATCTTGGGCATAGGATCCACAAGGGCGCAATGACCAACAAGGATCTCATAAAAATAGCAGCAAAATCGAACCACAAGTTCCAAACAGAAGCACAAGAGAAAAATCATGAACCAACACACAAGTGTGACTGACCAACACAAACAAATCGAATTCCTTCACGAGCAATTCAAATTGGGAGAGAGAAGGAAACAAGGGATGAGTTACATTCCAAAAATAGAAAATAGGAGCTACACATCATGAGGCTACACCAAGAGCCACACTAACCCAACTCAAGAGGGCACACTAGGTGTGTGTGTGTGTGTATGTGTGTGTGAGAGAGAGAGAGAGTCTAACACTAATAAAAAATTAATCTCGAGGTAAATAAAACCAAGGAGTGACATAACACATCAGGGTGCATAAGAAGGGTGCATAAGAAGGGTGTACAACATCAACATAGACTCAACACACATAGGTAAACACATTTACACAACCCCTTCTCATAACATCATGGTTCCTCGTACTCTCTTTCATGGCATCAATCGTCCGGTTGTTTTTATTTTATTAATTATTTTATAATCTCAACATAATAAAAATAATAATAATGTGCAAACCATATCCCAGGAACCTTGTGCCACTATGTCCAACATAACAACAATAATAATATTTCTAGGGGCTAAACCAGAGGGTATTACACCCCCCTCCCCTTAAACCATTCATCGTCCTCGATGCATATTACATACATGATTTTATAAAAGCATAACAGACATGCCCATACATGCCTCAGAAAGATAACATCTTTCAAACTCTCACAGACATGCCTCAGAAAGATAACATCTTTATAACCACAATACTTCCACTACCACTTACTTTTTTGTCCATCTCCACTACCCATGGGAGAACCAGGACTAATAGAGTGGACTCAAGGAAGCAAGGGTCGATCTTCAATCCCCATCACAGGGTCTTCAATCCTCTTTACAAGGCCTTCAAACTTTAAAAAGGATACATCAAACTGAAAATCATATTTCAATCACCCATATGATTAACATCAAGCATAAAAATATATGATACATGATATTCTTCATCAATGATACTTTCTTCACATTCCAACAACACACGGTTAGCAACACACACACACACACACACACACACACATATATATAGTTCATCTAGATACATAAAATACATCTTCAAGATACATGATGCATGAAATAAATCACACGAAATACATTAGTATATACAAGGTACATGAGATATAGATACTTCCTCAACAAAAAACTTGGAATGCATCTACCTGAATCTTATTCTAATCAATTCAATCATATGAAATGCATCAGGTGTATCAATCAATTTCATGAAGGGCATCAAGTATGTACTCTTTCTTCATGAAATGCATATACTTTACCTATAAATACATGAAATGCATCATGCATATGCTCTATTAACAAAATACATGAAATGCATCTAAGATATATTGAATGCATTCCAATTAGTCAATAACATGAGATGCATTACCAAGATGATTTTACATGATTTATCACCCAAATACTTTCCCTACAAGGATGCATGATATTTACCATAATACTTTACAAACATGTCTTTCAACAAAGGTATTTGATATACCACAAGGATACACTAACAAGATACTTTCAGCAAAGATCACGAATATATTTTTCTAACAATGATACTTGTATTAGTATTGCATATATAATGATGCATGAAGTACATCTTCAACAAAGGTACCTGAATCATACTTTAATCAGTCACACGGTTAGCACATACTTTTCAACAAGATATACAAAATACCACCAGGATATTACCAGGATACCTACACATGAAATGTCACCAAGACCACCAAAATACCTTTCAACAAAGATCACAAAGATAAATATCACAAATATATTTTTCTATTAAAGATCGCAAAGATCACATGAACATTTTATGCACTTAATGTAAGAGGTAAGAGAACTTATATGCAATAATTCCAATATAACTAAGGAACCAAAAAGGTTCATAACAACTAGCAGTTAAACATGCTACCTTTCATCTCCACACAAAGCATAAGTCTTCTTTAGAGAACAGTCAAAAATCCAATATACATCAACTAATAGTAATTAGTATCAACCAATAACATCAACCAATATCAATCATATATCGGTCATATAGATGCCAGTCCATAATACATCAATTCATAATACCTTAACCATATAGCAATCACATGTCAATCATATATCAATCATACACCAATATCAACCAATGAAAACCATACATGCATCAACTGACCATACACCATCAATCATAGTACATCAACCAGAATACATCAACCAGAACACATCAACCAGAATCAAAATACATCAATTAGAATACATCAACCAGAATGCACCAATCAAAATCATGATATATGAATCAAAATAAATTAATATTTAACGATCACATATATCCCACATATGATAAACATCAATTAATTTCTCAATAAAATCACCCAAGCACATCAATCATACCAATATCAACCAATGAAGAAAACTAACAACCAATAAAAGCCATATTAATAACAATATCATCCATACATCATCCACTCAACATCAACCATTGTTCATCAATCATACACACAACAACCATAACAACCAAGAACAACCAGTAATAGCCATATATACAATAATGACAATATCATATATGTATCAACCATTAATCAGCCAATGTCAATCAATCACAACCAATAGTATCAAACAACATACATCGACCACAACAATCATATCAAATAGTTACTATTTATCACAAAACACTACTAATATTGCACTTATGTAAACACTCAACACATACACAATCATACAACTTGTCTGCATACATACTCCATCAATAGAAATGTTATACATAGTTTGACGGAAATCTCATTTAATTCCCATATACTAACCATACATTATGTTACTAATTATTTACATGTAGCACACTACTTATACTATCAACCAAATTAAATACATAGTCACCTCAAACAACCAAACATCCTACCACCAAAATATTCTAATATTCTACCATAAAATAATTACTAGCTATACACTCATACCATACACCATAATTAGTATTACTATGTATTATTTCTATACAGACGCCCATTTGTCTACATACATATTATAATTCTTCAATCATAGATCATATTATTATTAATCATATACACATCATATTAGTCATATAACATATATATCCTATATTTTATACACCTGTATAATTATTATGCTATACCATAATATCCATACAATTATAGCGGTATAATTACTTAATCCAATGCTATCATATTAAGTACGCATTATAACATGTATACTAACATAATACTTTTGATCACACTGTTATAGGTCAAATCTGCACTTCTCCGTCCTTGATCACATTTCCCTGTCGATCACACAAAAGGACACTATGGATGGAAGAGTTGGATTGACCTTAGATGAGTTACTGCTGACATCACACCTCTTCAGCTGAAAATCATATTTTTTCAATAGTTTTCATTATGTGTGCGCTACTCTTTCCATTGACATCTAGCATTCCAAATGTTGGTTCTATTGAAGACAACTCGTGCACTTATCCCAAAAGATGTATACGCTAGTTGTTAAGAGCACTAGTTGCATATTGTGTGCTAGTTTACTATTTGGATACCTGCGCACATATTAAAATGAACGGAAAAAATATATTAAGATTACGAATTGGGATTAGTTGAGGTTGGTTTTGTAACTCCCCCAACCTCCCAATTCAACTGCCTCACGAATCTAACTTCTAGCCTTGTGCCATAATGCCAAGGGGAAGCCATGAGGGAGAGGCCAATGAAGAAGAAGCTATTGTTATGCTGAAGGAATTTCTAAGTCATTGTGAGGAGCAGGAGCCCAGGACTCGATTGCATAAGTGTTTGCACAGATCAGGTATAACTGTATTTGGCTACATTTCTTTGACAATAAAGATTGAGATACCATTCTAGTCCCAATGGAATTTCTTTTCTATTGAATATATGATTGTAGTTAATGTTAAATTGCTTTCAATTTCATTATATATTTTACTGTCAAGATACGCTGAGGAAGGTTAATTTTCTTTGCAGGTACATTACTGTGGAGATTGGGAGAAAGCCAGGACCAACCATTGTTAAAAAGGTACTGATTTCAGAATTCTAATCTGTCACCCTATGTAAGTTGATAGTGTCATTTCCCCCACTATAGGGTATTATCCTACACAACAGAATTGGTGACTCCGCTGGGGAGCACTGGTTGTTTCTGCTCTGGGGTCCTTATTTTAGGTTTTCTTTCAGTTTTACAGTCTGTTGGATTTTTGAGAGGTTTTTATAGGTTACTTTGTTGTTTCCTTTTGCTTTGATTCATTTCAGTCCGACTATGCAAAGCCATTTTTATTGCCTTTTAGTCCCTGTGCGCTGGTCTCCTGTGCATACAGAAGCGCACCTTCTTCCTTGTGCGCAAGTTTCTTTGAAACATACCTACGCACTTTTTGTTGCAGGTGCTAGTTGTTATACCAGACAGAAGTGTACTTTCCTGTAGGTCTAAACCTTTCACTAGGGTTTGGTTTCCAGGTTGTTTGATATACTGTTGGCACTTGCTTTCCTTTTCTGAATGATATTGAGACATCTTTGTCTTGTTTTAGTCTTGTTTCAACCTCTTGAAAGTCCCTTTAGATTGATTCACTTGCTTTAGTACTTGTTTTAGGTTTATTTGCTCTCTGTTTAGGTCTTTTGAAAGCTATGCGCTACTCCCTGATAGTTAGAGTAGCACACTTTTTTCCCTAGACGCGTGTTGCACACCTACAGACCTACGCACTCTATGCTTGTTGTCTGTTACAATAACTGCGCACTTTTACTGATTTTTGCCTTTCATTTTAGGGTTTGATCTCAGTTAGAAGTCTTTTGGGTGTTTTGAAAGATCTGTTGGTCTGGATACCTTTTGAGTTGCTTTTCAGGTCAGTCTGAGTTGGTTGTAGTCTTCTTGATAGCTTTTCCTTTTGAGTTCATGTGGCGGTAGAGTTTCCTTGGTTTGCTTGCCTACCCTATCTATTTGGCGGTTGTCTTTCTTGGGTTCTTGATGCTTAGGAGCAGCCTCTTGGTTTGTTTTTCCGTTGTTTGCATCACTTTTTCCTTTTTCTTTTACATCTTGTTCCAAATATAGATTTTTTTCATTGAAACAACTCTGTAGGTCAAGTCTTTTTCTGTCTTTTGATCTAATTGGTTTAAGCCATTAGGCTTTCATCTTTACCCACACTCTTGTTAGATCTTACTTGTTCCTTTTTCATATTCGTTTTCTTTTACAAATAGAAGAAAAAGATTAAAATTGAAAATTGGTAGCTTAGTTGTAAGATTTGCCATCATTTTTTCGAGGTAGGATAGATTGTTTTGCTATTTACTTTGAAAAAATTAAAAAAGAAAAATGTTTATGCTTAGGATTTCCTATCTTTTGTTTTGAAAGAAATAACCGAAAAAGAGTTTTTGTGAAGTTTTATGCATCATTTTTATGCACTTTATTTTCTGTCATAAACCATACCACACACATCACTACCTACTAAGTAAGAAAGAACCTTTAAAAATAAAATCAATTGGTAACTTTTCTTTTTAGGGTTTGAAACTACATCAACTAGCTTAGGCTTGGATTTCGGGGTAGATCACTTTAAACTACCCTAAATCGTTACATTAATCAACAATCGTAGTGAGACAATCTTTCAGGCAAACCCACTTATATCAAAGTATCCTGGGAATGCTCTACTCAAAACATGGTTAAGCACGAGGCCATGTGAGACTCGAATTGCTGAGGATAGCCCCTCACTTTCATTTCAAACATAAACCAGAGCTGATTCGCGTACAGGGGGGTCCACTAGTACTTTTAACTGCTTTTGGATTTCAGGCTTTGCTACCCTGCCCATGCGTCTTGGCTAGGATAATGACTGTTCCCTCAGGTATTTTTGTATTTGTGGTATCCTTAGTATCTTAACCCTAGGGATCTTCACAGATAGAGTGGAAGGCTATTTTCACTTCACCTCGGACAGACACAAAAGGTAACCCTTTGCACTAATCTCGGGAGGGTGGTTTGGTGATTCAAACGCTCACACCCAGAGGACCTCCATTGGACGTTGTGTAACTGACAATCGATACTCTATTAGTTTTTTTTGGGCCCTCATCATCCTAGACTTGCTTCTGAGAGTATTAGCTTTGTTTTCCTGGTTTTGATCACTTTAGGACATTTTTTTTAGTGGTATGCTGTTTGCTCCCTAGTCGAGTAGTGGCCACTAGGTTTTATACTTAGTTTGCTTTTCGATATAGTTGTGGAGGAACAATCTCTCCGTAGGTCACGGAGGTTGAAAAACCTTCCACCAATCATTGTGGATCCTCCACCACCACCTCGACACCGGAGGACCGATTCCCGTGGTTCTTACGAACTAACGAGCGAAACTGAGTCACCTGGAGAACCACATATCATAATTCAGGATCAACAGGTCTTTGATACTGTTGAGGTTGAGGACTTAACTTCTCAAGAGTTTAACACTCCTTTCAACCCTCCCCTGACTGGACCAAACGATCCATTACTGGTAACTGTAGACTCTCTAGGCCAACCCGAGTATAGTGCATACTGGTTTACCCTTGGTCATTTCATGGCTAGTTCTGGAAATGAGACTGGAGTCCCTCATACTCCTACTACTACTATGGTTTCGATATCTCTCTCTCATTCTTTTGCAAGCCCGTCGGTATCTACCTCGTTAGAAGCTACCTCTGTTTTGAGTCAACCTGTCAGTTTCAGCACTACTTCCATAGGTATGTCTAGTTCTCAACCTTCAACAATAGCTACCCTTTCCGATGCTACTGCTGGACCTTTTAATATCCATGTTACATGGGTATCTTCGATATCGTTCACTTCATCTCCCTTCATGCAACAATCCCAGGGTATTCCACAAACTACTCCTTTCAATCCAGGTTTTCCTTGGTTTGGAGGGCACATATCTCCCTCCATGCCCTTTGTAGGCTCGATGCCCACTCCATCCACAACTGTAGTAGGCTCGATGCCTATGTCATCCAGTACATCCATGCCTAGGTTTAACCCCTATACAAGTCCCAATGTACATCCATCTAATGTACAGACATCTAATATACCTGTAGAGAGTATCCCCTTTTCACTATTCGGTGGAGGGGGTGGTAACATGTTTAACCCACATTACAGAGGGGCTAATACCCAGCCGCAATGGACACACACTCAAGGAAGCAACCCTCTTTCTTATGGTTGGGGAAATTTAAAAAATGCTTTTACCTCACAACTGATGGCTGGGGGAAACCCCAATCAGTAGTACATGAACCAGGTTTTGGGAGGTTCCCCCTACCGAAATCCTGCTAACCAAGTTTTATCGGGAAGACCTCATTTACCTTTTCTGGCAACTCTGAATCTACTAGACCTTTCAAAAATCACAAATGATCTGATGCAACATCACCCCGCATGGCTAGTTGTACCGACCAAGATGCCTTCAGACATTCCAAAGTTCAAATGCAAGACTAGGGAGGATCCTAGTGACCATGTGACTACTTTCATATCTGGTGCTCTTCTAATTCGTTGAATGATGATTCCATCAGATTGTGGCTCTTTCAGAGAACCTTGACTAGTGCTACAGCTAAATGGTATATTGAACCGCCTGCAGCTGCTTACAATAACTTTTAAGATCTAGAAACAGTTTTTTCTGAATCACTTTCAACTTCCTGTCCGGTATGATGCCGGCACCGACCTTCTGTCAACCTTTCGACAGAACAAAGGCACTCACTTATCTAACCATATTCAGGAGTGGTGAAGGAGAAAGAGGCTCATTAAAATTGAAATCCCTCTAGAGTTCCTATTAGAGTGGTATCTCAAATAACTCATTCCTTATATTTCTAAGGAAGTAGCAACTTCTGGGGTGTCCTCCGAAGAGGAATCTATCCTTAGAACCCAACGGCTTGATCTAGTATATGCTCAGTCTGGGCTCTTATATGATATTATTCCCGATGCACCGAGATCTAACATAGATCTAGGTAAACCCAAGCCTGGACCACATGCTGATGGCATTGTGGGTTCAATAGATTCTACAGCTTTTGATGCTTTAACTAAGCAGGTTCACGCCTTATCTATCAAACAATCTGTTGCAAAAGAAACTTTGGTTGATAACTCTCCTTCGCAAAAAGAATCTATACAACAAGTGTAGATGAATCAAAAGGGCCCTCGGCAGCCCAACAACAAAAAGAAGGGAAATAAAGGGGAGGGGAACCACCAAAAGCCCCAAAACATAGAAAATGTCGAGGAGGGAAAAAAGGATAAGAAGAAAGTGAAGTTCCCTTGCAAGTTATGCAAAGAGGATCACCTCACCCATCAATTCCCTCTGATGGAAGAAGCCCAAAAGCTACTCCGTGATAAGAAACCCGTTGTCCTAAAGGAACCATTCCCTCGGACAAGGTTTAGCTTCTGGAAACTCCAGTGCTAGGGGCATCCCTCGTGCCTCATCAGTTGATCAATTGTTTATCAATATGGTTAATTTAGATACGCTTTTACAAACTCAATCCAGATACTATACTTCGGACACGCAAAAAAGAGATAAGGATGTTCCCGAATCATCTACCCCTCTCCACATCGAGAGACCAGTATATTTGCTGCCGAAGATTTCAAAAGGTGTCTTCAAATGAGCTGTGTACAATCCTAATGCGCCGGCTACTCCTAACTACAATGTTGTGGAAGATTTATCCCAAACTCCCTGTGCCATGTCCACTTTGGAAGTACTGCAAAGTTGTCCATTACAATGTAGTGCACTTCTCGCAGTGATCGGGAGCGTAGACTCATCCAATATGCTTGCTCATTTTAATATGTCAAATATCAAACCTCGGTTTCCGTACCACATCGCTCTCCAAATAGAAGTAGTCGATGGTGCCAAGACCATTGGACAAGCTATTGTAGATGAGGGCACATCTATGTGCATAATGTCCATTTCTTGTTGGAAGGCTTTGGGCTCACCCGAATTAGCCCCCTCGAACACTGTGCTTACCGCCTCTGATGGGAGATCTTTAATTCCGTCCACACAGATTCTTACCATCATTTGACGTTGAACTTGCGGGTAAGCTAGTATCTGTAGAGGTTGAAGTTCTGGATGCTCCACTTGACTATAATTTGTTGTTAGGTAGGAGCTGGATGTATGCAATGCAAGCAGTGCCATCATCCGTTTTCCGAGTTATAATGTTCCCTCACGAAGGCAAGATCATCACAGTTGATTAACTTTCATTTTCTCGGAAGAACAACTAGGCTTCGTCGGATTCAACAATTCTGTTGGTTGATCAGTCTCACCCAGCTAGTGAGAGTTTAGGAGTAGGGCTTTATGGGTCATTAATGGGCACTTTTTACCTACCTGTTCCTATTCATTTTATTGGTTCTGAAGAATTTTCATCATCTAATATTTTCACGATCTGTCCAATGATGGATCCATGGATTCTCCCCACCGAATCAGAACCAGTTGTGCCGCTATTTGTTGCAGAGGTGGCCTACTTAGATTCACAATATGTTGCAACAAAACATATCGTGACTCCATTTGTCTCTGTCGAGTCAGATATGGACTATGCACCCGCATGGTTAGTGGACTCTATCCACTCTTTTGAATGTCTAGATATTCTTTTGTCCTCTGATGAGGATATTTTGGAAGCAATGATAGGCATAGACCATCCTTGGGAACACATGCACCATAGGTCTTATTTTCATCCCGATCTGGACAAGATAGAGAGAGGTGAGTTTTCTATGAGACCCGGTGGTAATGTTGATTTTTTCGCTATCCCTTCTACTTCAAAAGTTGTTTATGCCGAAGGGAATATGGAAAATATATCGAGAACTATTATGATCAACATTTCCATCAAACCTGGAGTTTTGGAAAACATTTTCATTGGAGCAGACTGTTCTCCTGAGGAGATCATTTTGTACACCAATTTGTTTAAGGAATTCCGTGACGTTTTTTCCTGGTCTTATGAGGAGATGTCAGGCATCGACCCTTCCATTGTTGAGCATGTCATCACAACTTACCCCAATGTTAATCCTATGAGACTAAAGCTCCATCCATTCAACCCTAGAAAACCAGCTGACATTAAGGGGGAAGTCGAGAAATTGCTCAAAGCCGGATTCATCTATCCAATTTCTATGACGGAATGGGTCTCAAACCCTGTTCTGGTAGACAAAAATCAAGGGACCATTCGAGTCTGCACAGACTTCTGGGACCTAAATAAAGCTTGTCCTAAAGATAATTACCCCACGCCGTTTATTGATCAGATTATCGATGGCTGTGCGGGCCATGAAATGTTTTCTTTCATGGATGGTTTTTCAGGATATAACCAAATTCAGATAAAACCTGAAGACCAGCACAAGACAACTTTCATTTGTCCTTGGGGGACCTTTGCTTTTCAGAAGATGTCATTTGGCCTAAAGAATGTTGGGGATACCTTTCAACGGGAAATGAACTTCATTTTTCATGATATAAAGCACGTAGTTGAACCTTATCTTGATGATCTCCCAGCACACTCTCGCAAGAGACGAGATCATCCTGATCACTTGAGACTTGTGTTTGAGTGATGCAGATATTACAAGATTCAATTGAATCCGAATAAATGTGTTTTCTGAGTCGAGTCTAGACGTTTACTGGGTTTCATTGTATCCAGTCGTGGGATCATGGTCGATCCTCCTAAAGTTGAGGCCATTGTAAATCTGCCTCCTCCTTGAACCCTAAGACAACTTCAAAGTTTGTAGGGTATGTCTAACTTCTTACTATGCTTCATCATTAACTATGCCAAAATCACAAAAGGTTTAATGAGACTGCTCAAACAAGATACCTATTTTCTTTGGGATGAGGCTGCTCAGACTTCATTTGAGGCCTTGAAAAAAGCATTATTATCAGCCCCCTTATTGAGCTCTCCAAACTATACGAAGGATTTCCTCCTATATCTGGATGCATCCGTATACACGATTGGCATATTACTTATTCAGGAGGATGACAACCTCCAAGAGCATGTCATTTACTATCTGTCGCACGCCTTGATAGCTCCTAAGATTAAGTATTCTTATGTGGAGAAGTTGGCATTAGCCGCTGTCCATGCTGTTAAGAGTCTATGTCACTATATCTTATTGCGAACTACCACAGTGATTGTGGACTTCAACCTGTTTCAATATTGTAATACCCCAATTTTGACCCTTATGTTATATTGGTTTTTGATGTAAATATTGTATACATGCGATGTATGTTTCCCTAACATGGAGCTCAAGGCCAAGGCCCCGCTAGTGTATGTTCGTATTTTATTTAAAATGGACAAGCATTTGACATTTTGTTGCCCATGTGATATTAAGCCATGGAATATTGTAAATTGATGTAAATATTTAATATTGTAATAAAATACCAAAAAATGGCTATGGGAGCAACAAATGAGAAGGGGCCATGTGTATCCACTAGGGAGTGGTTAGGGGGCTGTGGGGATGAACCATATGCTGCCAAATGTCATCGTGAGGACCCATTTGACTTTCCTTGATGACATTTATTTCTGTTGTAAGGAAGTAGTTGAAGATTTCAATCCATGGCTTCAATGGAGCATGGGAAGCCTAGAAATTTGTATTTGTAGGTATGGGCTCTATTTTTTTGTACCACAAGTCACTCTACCTCATGGGAGTAAAATCGAAACTTCGAAAGAACCCACGTTTTGAAGTGTCAAAAATGCCCAGATTTGGTATTTGATAGTAAAATCCAATGGGGGATCCATAGATATGAACCTTGGGGCAAATTTGAGAGTATTAGATACCCCAAAATCCATTGGAAAACCCAGTTTTTATAGCCCAGAAAACCAGTGACGGGATTGAGTTATTGGATGAACAGAATTGTGAGAAATCCAATTGTGAATGACTGAGCAGAGGTTGGGTTTGCTTGATAAACCCAGTGAAGGATAGAATCTCAAGGATTACCAGCTGGACCTTTCTATGCCCACCCTGAAGATCACTGGAGGGAAGGGATTCCTAAGGGACTGTGCAACAGAGAATGGGACCTTCCTTGTGTTGGGTGTGGTAGGTAATGTGGGTTCCTTGACTATTGAATTCATCTGAGATGCCTGTAGCTCTGTGGATGAGCTCACTGGCTTAGCATTTCCCTCCTTTGTCTGTTGTATGCTTGATAAACCCAACTGTGAGTTGGCTTAACATAACTGTTGAGTGAAACCATGGTTGTGAGTGAGCCTGTTTAGTTCCTCCTTAGTGGATACACAACCCATATCAGGGGTGATCTCTCAGCTGAAAGAATACAAGCTAGACAGAGATCTATGGTTGGGTGGAACATTGCTCTCACATAGCCAGTTGTTTGGGCAACTTCATCTCAAGATAAGTGTTCTTTGTGGTTTAATTTATATGCATTCTGTGTTTTACAATGTGTTAATTCTGAATGATAAATATTCATGTTAATGGTTTTGATATGAATTCTGTGCATAAAATGAGAAGGGGATTGATTCTCTGTACATGGAATCATTATCCATTTATGATAGTTATTTTGATGCATTAATGTTTGTGTGTGTGTAAATATGATTTCATTCTGCTGTGTATTTTAGTTTGAACCTGCACACATGAAGTTTTATTTATTTATGAATTTCTTAGTAAGGTATGGGGCTGAGTTTATCCAATAAGCCCGGTAGATTGGTCACATTTCCTTCCTTGCATCGGATTGATGGAAGGGGACGTTACAAATATGTTCTCACTCGACGTATCATCGGTGGGAAATTCAATAAATGGATTGTAATCTTGTAGGAATTTGACTTGGTTTTTCAGTCCGCTAAGCCAAAGAAGTCACTGGTTTTCGTCGAACTAATTTCTTAATTTCCTAGTGAAATAGTACACAATGAAGAAGAGTCATCATTCCCGGATGAACATATCTTCCTCATTGCATCCTCTGACCCATGGTATGGGGATATTTTGGTATATCTCCATACTTTGAGGTGCCCTTCCACTTTCTCTAGGGATGAACGACGGAAACTTAAGAGTCATGCAAAGAACTATCTCATCATTTTTGACACTCTGTACAGACATGGGCTAGATTCCATTCTACGCCATTGCTTGACCTTAGAGGAAGCCAAAACAGTATTGAATGAAGCTCACAGTGGAGCCTGTGGGGGTCATCTTTCCGGGTTGACAACAACCCAGAAGATACTGCGTGCTGGTTATTTTTGGCCCACGATCTTCAAAGATTGTGTAGAAGCTGTGAAATGCTGTCACCGGTGTCAATTTTTCACCAAAAAGATGAGAGCACACCCAGCCCCTCTCCATCCTATGATTACAGAAGGCCCCTTCACCAAGTGGGGGATTGATTTTATGAATTGTAATCTAGTTTCGGCTGGAGGTCATCATCATATCATTGTTGCTGTCGACTACTTCACCAAGTGGTCCGAGGCAATGCCTACTGTCAAAGCAAATGGGGAAATGACTGCTTACTTCGTATTTAACCAGATCATTGCTAGGTTTGGTGCACCCATGTTAGGAACCTGTGTCAACCATTCTCTTTACTTTGTTAGTATATTGTTGTTGGATGCATATGCTTTGTAAGTTGTCCCGTAGTATTTGTTGATCCATAATTTGTATCAGCCCATGGTATTGACCCATAGTATTAGATGCACATGCTTTGTAAGTCATCCCGTACTATTATATGTCCCATGGTATTGACCCATAGTTTTGGGAATAGACTTAGTATATAAGTGTGTTTTGAAGCCAATGAAGGTACCATGAAGTTATTTGTATTGAGCTCGCTCAAAGGATTTTTCCCCCTTGAAGTGGCCTGTGATCAATAAAGTGATTATGAGTTCTGTTATTTCTTCTATCTCGTGTATTTTCATTAATTAATTGTTGCAGGTTCCTCACATTTGGTGTCAGAGCACTTTCTTGGACTCGTTGGGTGAAATTTCTGCCAAATTTTTTTTCACATTTGTTGCAGGTTCGGATCTAGGAAAAATCCCTATCCGCTTAACTATGGGAAGTACTTGGGCTTAAGCCCTAAAAATCACTGTGAGGAGTACCACATGAACCCCAAAGTAGCCTGACCATTGAGAGGACCTTTCAACGAAAAGGGCAACGACCCCTACCTGATTAACTAGTTTCCACCCGTGAGGTAAACCAAGAGCTGTCGTTTTTGAAAAAGCGGTTATCAATTTTCCCTGATTCGTGGAGTGAGGGGTACTGCCCCAATACGCAAGCCATCAGATAGCATTGGTGGCTAAGTGAGTCCCCTGAACCATTAGGAATCCAAGCATACGGGGTCCATATCTATTTTCAGCTGATAAATCAAAGATTTCCTCTATCCAGAACTGTTGCCTATCACTTTCGCGTTGTTTGAGATCTATCTGTTTCCGATCCCTTCCACGTCGTTTCAGATCTATCTATTGCCGATCCTTTCCACATTGTTTTAGATCCATCTATTTCCGATCCCTTCCGCATCGTTTCAGATCCATCTGTTGTTGATCCCTTCCGCACCGTTTCAGATCCATCTGTTGTCGATCCCTTCCACGCCATTGCAGATCCATTTGTTTCTGATCCCTTCCGTGCCATTGCTTCCGATCCCTTTTTCGCCATATCTCCCTTATTTTAATTCCGTTTCCCTTGAAACTTCCCTGACACCCCTGCAATCCCATTCTGCATCTTTCATTCTTAAGGACCCTATCCCAAATTTCACTTCCCAAAGCCAAAAATCCCACATTTGTCTATTTTTAGGGTTTTCCATAACTTCTTCAATTTTCTCCCACTAGCCTTCAAATTTTACCACAGTGTTCCTTTCATATTTCTGCTTCTTTGTCCCTCTCTGCCAAATTTCCTCATTTTTTCACCTCGCTTCTGAAATCTCCCTTTTCTACTTCCCTGTCCCTTTGAAAGTGTCCAAAACCTAGTCCAACCCAAATTACCCATCAAATGTTTTCCCAAATCCATATTTTCCTTTACTAAAATAGTTTCTGTTTTTGTTTATCTTCCCACTCAAAAAAAAAAAATTCCTTGTTATGGTTGTCACGTGCGCAGGAACAAAAACCATGGAGGAAGCACTTGCAGCCATCCAAACCAAACTCCAGGATTTGGATGAAAAATTTCTCGACTTCCATCTTGAGCATTCAGCCATGAACAACAAGTGCCAATCTGAGTCTTCATTAGACAATGGGTTCCCTTTTTCTAGCAATTTTCGTGGGCCGAAGCTTGATTTTCCTCGCTTCAATGGTACTGATCCGACTGGATGGATATACCGGGCAGAATAATATTTCAGTCTGCATAATACTTTTGATGTACATAAAGTTCCACTTGCATCCTTTCATTTAGAACAGGAAGCCCTTCAATGGTACCGTTGGTACATCAAAGCTCATCACGAGCCAAAGTGGATAGATTTTTACCAACTCCTTTTGCAACAATTTGGTCCTAGTGCTTTTGATGAATTCACCAGAGCACTCACTAAACTTCACCAAATTGGCACAGTGAGAGAGTATCAGACAAAATTTGAGAAACTGGCCAATCACACAGAAGAATTATCTGATGAATTCTACAGGAGTTGTTTTATCAGTGGTCTCAAGGATGAAATCCACTCAGAGGTCAAAATGTTCTGTCCCAACACACTGATGGAAGTCCTAGGGTTGGCTAAGTTGGAAGAGGACAAGATCCCAACCCGACAATGCTCCAAAGCCACATTTGTTCCCTTCAAAAATATGGGTTCCCAATGACCTCCCATCATGCCAACTCCTCGACCAACTCCTATCAAGCATTTGTTTGAACCAGAGATGCAGGCACGCCGAGAAAAAAGACTTTGTTATAATTGTGATGAGAAATTTACTCAAGGACATAGATGTGTTGAGAAAAATCTCTATCTCTTGGATGTGGATTCTTCTCCTACGTCTGAACTTGGTGAAGAAGCTCCAGATACAATAGATGATCAGGTCGACATTCAACACCCTCCTGTTGACCCCCCATCTCAGGACGACCCACCAGAGATATCTCTCCATGCTGTAACCGGCGTCACCACCCCACAAACAATGCAGGTCAGGGGTTACTTCACGAAGCTCCCTCTTACCATACTCATTGATTCTGGTAGGACTCATAACTTCATTGACCCTAGAATTTCCAAACAGGATGATTGTTTTGTCCATCCTTGCTCCAAATTTGAAGTCATGGTTTCCAATGGGGGCACCTTACCTTGCAAGGGGAAGTGTCACAATGTGTGTATCTCTCTGGAATATTATAACCTGCGCTCTGACATGTTTTCCTTGTCCTTAGGTGGATGTGATGTGTTTTTGGGTGTTCAATGGTTACACACTCTTGGCCCCATTTTATGGGATTTTGCTTAACTTTGGATGCAATTTTTAGATGCACCCATCAACGGTCTCCACTACTTCCTTAGATAGATATGCAGGTGTCTTTGTTGAACCAGTGGGCTTTCCGCCTTCAAGAGACCTTTCCGGTAAGAATTTAGCCGCATCTACATCTCAGAAGGAATTGATGGCTATTTTGCATGCAGTACAGAAGTGGCAACCATCCCTATTAGGGAATTATTTCTGCATCAAGACTGATCTCCTGAGTCTGAAAAATTTCTTGGAACAACGGGTCTCCTCCTCAGCACACTTGAAATGGGTTATCCAACTCATGGGTTTGCCTATGCGATCACTTACAAGAAGGGTAAGGACAATTTGGTGGCAGATGCTCCTTCTTGCACACTTGATGACCCAGTTTCTCTTACAACTATTTCTCTGCTTGTTCCTATTTCACAGACAATCTACCGAGAGTGGACTCAAGGCATGATCTCCCTAGCTTAATGTAAGTCTAGAACAAATAGGACAGAACATAAAATACTTTCCTATATCGTATAGATGTACAAATGTAAGAGTAGATAGTTTATCTTAGATTTGTAGATCCCTTTCTCCTCCGTTAGTCCAATGCTCCAGTGCTGCCAGATTGCAAGTTGCTAAACCCTGTCGAACATATGATAGACCACGAGAAGTGAAAGCATATATTTCATATAATAGATCTAAGCCAACAGTTAAGGAGGAAAGCTCTAAACATCATCAAGAGACAACACTTATGGAAAGCAATTATATTAAGTGTATTTAAGAATGGAGAAGTACAATAGAAAATAGGATTACAACCGTTGCCTTAACGTTGCAAACTCCTTCCGACAAGCCATGTCAAAGCTTCTAGAGAGAAGTAGATGTTCCCCAAGCTAGAGTGTTAGGTCTATTGAGCTTGATTTCACCAGCATAAGAGTACCATAGAATTCCTCCCTTTAAAATGGGAGTGAGCTTCATTTAAATAGGACTAAGTGGATAGGATATGGATAGGATAGGTTAAGATATGATAGGAGAGACTTAAGGGATCTTTCCAAGGTATTAGGAGTCGAGTGCCAACTCTCCCAAGAGGTCAGGGATAGGGTCCCAAGTCAGCAAGCTTCGAGAAGGAACTCGAAGAAGCTATTTTTTCATCTAACTGACTTCGTCGCACCCTGTAATGGAGTAATATGTGACGTCACAGGTTGCATGAGTGCAGCCTACGATGACCTCTCAAAACCTAGTACAAACGGGCACAAATCCTTCCAGGTAAATCACTTAATCAGGGTACCTCCAGGGGTGTATACATTGAATCTCATGATGGGAAGATTTTAGGTGTAACATAATGCCCCCCAAAGCATGAAGTTGTTGAAAGATAGACAGGTGAAATACTTTGACAGAAGGAATGGCAATGGACTTGTCGGATGAAGGATGCTACTGCAGTACAACTGACTCTGAGTACATAGTCTCAAATGACTCACAACATGGTTTCCGACCAATACAATGAAGATCCATGGTAGTAATGACCAACTGAACACAATCATGGCTACTAGACACAAGAGTAGATCCATGATGAGATGATAACAAAGCCACGACCAATACAAATGTGGATCCGTGTGATATAACTCAATACAAACTCCATCGCAACCTGGGTAGAACATGACTCCCCAGGGTCTTCAAGCTGAACCCTCAATGATATGAATCTATCCATGTGATTACAAATGTCTTGACGTCGAACATGGTAGAAACCACTTGATTACCGGTCATTGATGTAAACCGTTAACAAGCGAGAGGGAGATCATCATTAATGTCAATGATTCCCAAGGTATCAGAGTACATACCATCAAGCGTGAATAAGTGAGTTGAAGTCGAACGGAAGATGAAATATTTCAATCAAGAGTCAATGATGTGAACTCATGTTGAAAGTGAGGTAACCTTCCATTGAGGCATGCAGGGCCAAGGTACTTGGTTGGTTTCTAGATTCAGTCCTCGGATGATGAGTTGATGTCGATGAGGATGAATCCATCGAAGGAGGGCCATGATGAATCCCTCATTAATCGACACGAAACACGACAAAAGATGTGTAGAGTAGGTCAGATAGTACAGTAACATGCAAGACTGATTCATAGTAGACCGTCATGGTGGCTGGTGTACTAACTGCAGATGATAAATGACTGATGTATTCTTGAACATGGGCATGGCATGACTTGGAAATATTGACATGACGAGTGCGACACAAATTCCTAACACGACTGATGATGGAATATTTCTTTGAATGATTCAAAGGAGTAACAAGACTCAAGAGGTAAGTGGAACTCGAGGACAAACATATGATCCAAGTGTTGTATACAAATGCAGATGAGTGCCATGTTCAAGAATGACTACGTACTGCCACTAATAAAGTGTGTAACATAAAAGATTTCTTTTTTCCCCATCATAAACGATGAGTGCCTCATGTGTTTTTTACGATCTTGATGAGGGTAACCAGATGCTCGGTATAGCTCATCTCATAGATGAGTCCAATCCCAAATGTTTTCTGAACCTAGGATAGGAGGGGTTTGTCCCATGGAAGGCCCTTCAATGTAAGAGTTTAACGAGTCCATAGAAGGTAAAGTCGGTCATCATTTCATGTTTAGAGAGTCTGAAAAGAACTAAAGAAGAGTCCAACGGTCCTTTTTCGTAAAGTTAGCCTCATCGCCTGAAAAAGGGTAAAACAACGCGAGAGAGGACTCTCCTAGTCATGATTGGCTGGAGTATACTGTAACTAGTGCCCCGTGGTCCGAAAAAGGGGTAAACTATCACTAGGGAGACGACCGTTCAAATTATTTTACAAGTGGGAACGCGACAAGTTCGCTTGGAAATCTTTTCATATTTCGAGAGCCTGAAAAGAGCTTAAAGGTAGACTCTGGGGGGTTCCTTTTCCATAGGAGTTTAACGAGCCCGAAAAAGTGATAAATCGTAACTCGGTAACGTATTCTCATGGTTTCGAGAGCATGAGAAAGAACAAAGAGTAAGCTCATGATCATTAAATAATTCAAATCTAATGAAGCAAAAAGATAAACGACAAAATACACAAGGGGTTTTCATACCTGAGATGATCGTTCCAATACGAAAATGGCATAGAAAGGCACTTTATGACTCCTGCACACTCGAAAACTAGGTCAAATAGTCAACCGAACGTTCAAATATAATGAAACCGATCCAAACTATAACAAATGGCATAATGGCATCAAATATTTGAAAAATGAATATTCCATTTTGTTTATAAATAGAAATAAAAACCAAATATAGTCACCATTGTTCTATTTGCCAAATTTGGGAGGAATAGTGCCAATTGGAGCCAAATCTTCACTCGTTGATTTCGGGAGCTACGATCAGCCATTTCACTCGCCATCAGGAGCAGGTAACCCTAAACTTCATCCAGCAAAATCATAGTGGTTTACAATTTTGAATTTCAGTCATTTTTTTGGGTTTTGGCTTGATTTGGGAAAGGCCATCACGCCCTTGGCTTGTCACAGTTGGCCTTTTCGGGAACTACGACGAGACCAAGTTATCGCAAAGGTCTCATAGGTGGATTGCGACGACGTCGCTCTGTTTGCAAAAATTGGGTGCAACGATGGCGACGTCCATCCCCAACTTCAAACCAAGCTCAAAAGAAAGACTATTAGTGGTTGAAGCAAGTTCTAACATTGCTTAAATGCCCATTTTGGCAGGTTTCCAGCAAGCAAACATGGTTTTAGAGTGGCGGGAAAGAGAACATGAGGTGGAAGACATACAAGCTGCCAATGATCCAGAATGCGTGAATGCTTTGAGAAACCACGGTTTACTCAAGTTCTTTGAGGTTCAAGGAATGAGATCCCAAATCCCGTTATTGTCACATATGCTCCAGTGTTGGGATGCGGCCCAACAACACTTTGTGATCGGTGAGCACATCCTCACTGTAGATGTTGAGGACATCTATTTTCTTACTGGTTTGTTTCAGAGAGGGGAGACTGTAGCTCTCACCGGATCACGGGCTAGTGACTGCACTGTCGATGACATGGTGTCGCAGCATTGTACTGCTCTTGCTCGATCTTCCAGTGGGAAGATTCCCATTAGGTATGTCGTGAACCACCCACTGCGTACCATATTGTTCACTATTACTAGAGTGGCGGGGATCCAAGCTCCACAGATGGCCACTCGGGATCAGATGCTTTATGAGGAGGACTGTATGTCCCCCAGGATCTTCAACTGGTGCGAGGGTCTCCTCGCAAACATGCGAGCTCAGCTGACAAAGTTTCGGCGGGGAGAGCTCAAGCAGTTCGGCTATGGATCCATAGTGATCTCGTTCTTACTAGAACGGGTCCCTCTTTTACGTCCTCAGGTACCACTGCAGGATAGGGATCCTAGAGATCCTCACATGGCCATGTGGGCCGATGTGATGGCCCGACATGGTGGGGGACCTATTATTGGATACCCTCTTGAGTTTTTCACTTGGCTGGAGGGCCAGTTACTGATGGTGGAGGATTTCCCATACAGTGGTATAGACTTTAGAGATGACCCAGACCTGCTGCTGCCAGAGGGAGTAGCATGGGGAGACCTCGGTAAGAACAAATGACCCTTGAACTTTTTTAAGTTTTGTGCATTTATATAATTTTTTTGATATAGTGCTAACAGATGAACAACATGTGTGTGCAGATGTGGGACTTGTAATACCTGTGGGTACCTCTCTTCTAGCCACAAGAGAGAGAGGGGATACAACAGTTGTGGGTCCGTCTATGCATGCTGCCATCGTGGAGATGGATAGAGTCTATGCCAACCTGAGTGGGTTGACATTAGACGTTTCTGGGCCATCGGTGGATGAGGTGCCGCAGCCCATGCAGGTACACACGGTTGGAGCTACTGCACGCTTCAATGCGCTACTTCACAAGGTTGTGAGAGCAATCGACTGTTTCCAGACTCAGCAGGCTAGGGTTGCTAGACCTCCTAGGGTTGTACGGGCCAGGCGATAGGCTATATGTTTTTATTGTGTATGTACTAAGAGCTTAGAGGCCTCAGATTTTGTACTACTGAAAGCTGCAAGGCTTCAGATTTTGTAGAGACTTACTGAAAGCTGTCGTGCTTCAGAATTTTGTATCAACACTACCTTTTTGAGATTATATATATATATATACAAACATTCTGGTGATTTATACATTATGTGTTCCATAAATAATGATGTGATCTTGTTTATATGGTTTGCTTTTATACAGTGTATTATTTACATGTTGTGAATACTTTTACATATTATGAGTATTATGTGTGTGCGATGTACCAATCTAGAATGAAATTAGCCATCGAGTCAGCAACTGCATTTAACTCTCGTGGAATGTGTAGGTAGTGAATGGATTCAAATGACCTTTCCAGGAGACGAACTCGTCTAAAGAGTAGGGTAGGATCACAGATGGTGTAGACCCAGTTAAGATGCGAAACCACTAGCTGAGAATCCATGTGGATGATAATGTGGTTCATACCCAAGGAAATAGCATCGATAAGGTTCCAACTACTACCAGATACTCTACGTCGTTGTTGGTTGCGAATCCAAGGCAACTTCCTCCTGAGTTGATGAGCTCGCCTATTGGGGAATACAGTACCCAAGATGCTGAAGCAAGGTTATGGGTATGTCGGTTGGCGCCATCCGCGAATCCAGAGCATGTTTCCATCTACATATGCAAACAGAACATGGTATAAGAAGTGGAAACAAGATCTAGAGACACTAAATAACAAGCGCATCACACCACACAAAAACACACAAACACGCCATGTACAATATATACAAGAAAGTCTATGCATGATAGGATCAGGCATAGTACCTCTTAAAGTAAATCCCATCACGGGGTTCACCCAAAGAAATTCCATCATAATCTTCAAGCTCATAAGCTCCTTTTTCCAAGACACCTTTGACAATGTAAGGTCCGTGCCACATGGACTCAAACTTTCCTTCCCCTAGTTTGTCATGTCTCTGATCGTATGTAAGGACCAGGTCACCCTCGTTGAAAATCTGAGGTTCAACTGACTTGTCGTACAAATATTTGATGCGTTTCTTGTGTGCTTCGTTAGCAAGAGCGGCATCTTGGCAGGACTCGTCAAGTTTTGCTAGTACAGGAAACGTTATTCCTCGGCAGTAGTGTTAGGAAGAAGTTCGACAGCGAGTTGTAGAGATGGAATTTTGCACTCTATGGGAATGACAACCTCCAATCCATACACCAATTGAAAAGGAGTGAAGCCTGTGGCGGTTTCAACAGAAGTTCTGTAGGCCCATAATGCTAAAAAGAGCATATTATGCCAGTTGGACTGCGGGTAGTAGGGTGTTGAGTTTTCATGATGAAAACCCAATCTATCGCTCAGCTCATCAACCATATGGTTCTGCAAGTGAGAACCGTGGTCGATCACTATCGCCTGTGGAACTCCAAACCGCGCTATTACATGATTGAACATGAAGAGTGTAGTGGTTTTTCCGTCGTTTTGGTATGTAGGCATTGCCTCGGCCCACTTTGTGAAGTAATCCACAGCTACTATGATGTAACTATGCCCCCCGACCGAGGTAGGCTTACAATGCATAAAATCGATGCCCCATTTTGCGAAGGGGCCCATGGCAATAACCGGGTTTAGCGGGGCAGGATGGGTGCGAATCCAGCATGAGTACTTGCCCCCAAGCACCTAACGCGTCAGTACGTGGTACATGGGGTTCGAGTCTGCGATGATGGTGGTGGTGCCGAGCAGGATGTAGTACCGAAACTTTTGGACGACGATGTGTAACGTCCCCTCCCGCCTTCCAAATGCAGGGGAGAGAACATGATCAATCATACGGGGCTTTTGGAAGACTTAGCCCCAATATTATTTTTTTTCTCATAAATTCATAACAATTAAAAACTTCTGTGTGCAGAATCAACTCGATATAAACATAGCGGAATTAAACATAATAATACACAAACAGAATGGAATTCATCAACATGTTTATCTCAAGCAAAAAGGTGATTCCATATGCAGAGATTCAATCTCATTCTCATGCTATTCACAGATTCCATCTCAATTTGATTACCATGAATATTTAACATTCAGATTGAACACATTGCATAACATAGAATGTATATAAATTAATTCACAAGAATACTTATCTTGAAATGTAAATGTCCAACGACTGGCTACGGGAGGGCAACGTTCCACCCAACCATAGATCTCTATCCAGCCTATATTCTTTCAACTGAGAGATCACCCCCGAGCTGGGTTGTGTATCCACTAAGGAAGAACTAGCTGGGCTCACTCACAGCCATGGTTTCGGTCATCAGCTATGCTTAAGCCAACACACCGTCGGGTTTATCAAGCATTCAAGAAGATAGAGGAGGGTAACGCTAAGCCAGTGAGCTCAACCACAGAGCTACAGGCATCTCAAGTGAACTCAAAAGTCAGGCACCCACATTACCTACCACATCCAACACAAGAAAGATCCCCTTCTCTGTTACATAGCCCCTCAGGCAACTCTTCCCTCCAGTGCTCTTCAGGATGGGCATAGAAAGGTCCAGCTGCTAATCCTTGAGATCCTATCCTTCACTGGGTTTATCAAGCACACCCAACCTCTGCATAGTCATTCCCCACCTGATTTCTCACCATTCTGCTCACCAAATAACTCAAATCCGTCACTGGTTTTCTGGGCTGCAAAAACTGGGTTTTCCTATGGATTTCGGGATATCTAATGCTCCCAAATTTTCCCAAGGTTCATATCAATGGATCCCCCATTGGATTTCACTGTCCAATTCCAAATCTGGGCGTTTTTGGCTCTTCAAAACGTGGGTTCTCTCAAGGTCGCGATTTCTGGTTTTTCTCTCTGCTGGCAATTCGTTTTTTAGATGGAAAATGGTGCTGGTCTGTTTCAAAATGGAATGGGGACGAGGAAGAAGCAACTCCCATGAGGTAGAGTGGCTTGTGGTACAAGAAAACAGAGCCCATACTCTGCCATACGAATTTCTCGGCTGCCCATGCTTCATTGAAGCCATGGACTGAATTCCTCAACCACTTCCTTACAACATAAATAAATGTCAGCAAGGTAAGTCAAATGGGTTCTCAAGGTGACATATGGCAGCCTATGGTTCAATCCCACAACCCCCTCACCACTCCCTAGTGGATACACATGGCCCCTTCTCATTCGTTGCTCCCATAGCCAGTTTTGGTATTTTATTTCAATATTAAATATTTACATCAATTTACAATATCCCATGGCTTAATAGCACGTGGGTAACACAATATCAAAGCGTGTCTAATTTAAATAAAATCTGAGCATAAACTAGCGGGGCCTTGGCCTTGAGCTCCACGCTAGGGAAACATACAACGTGTGTATACAATATTTACATTAGAAGCCAATATTTCATAAGGTTCAAAATTGGGGTATTACACGATGACTGCCGCGAGAGCAAGCTTCTCGACATGTGAATATCTAGTTTCAGCTTCAATAAGACCCTTGCATAGTATATTACATGTTCCTGGGCATTTTGATCCTCCTGTACCAAAACCATGGCGATAGTGGTAGCAGAAGCAGCGAGATATAAGATGTAATCTCAAAAATAGTTTGGCGGTTGGATTATGGAGGCATGTGTGATAGCATGTTTGATGTTGTCGAAGGATTTCTGATCTTGATCATCCCAAATGAACGGGACGTCCTTCTTAAGCAGTTTCATATACCCCTTTGTCTTCTCTGCAAAGTTACAAACAAAATGCCTTAAATAAGTTGCCTTCCCTTGGAGACTTTGAAGTTTCGTCACGTCGGTCGAAGGTGGTAGGTTAACAATGGCCTCCACCTTTAAGGGATCGATGCGGATCCCCTCCTTCGAGACAATAAACCCTAAGAGGCGTCCAAACTCAATGCAAAAGATACACTTATGAGGATTCAGATGGATATTGTACCGTCTGCATCTGAGGAAGATGGATGTCAGATGATCCATGTGGAACTCACGCTTCTTTGAATGAAAGGCATACGACATGGCCCACTGGAACGTGCTGCCAGCATTTTTAAGGCCAAACGGGAGTTTGCGGTATGCAAATGTCCCCCAAGGACAGATGAAAGCCTTCTTATGTTGGTCGGCTGGGTTGATCTCAATCTGGTTGTAACCGGAAAATCCATCCATGAATGAAAAGATGACGCTTCCAGCACAATTGTCGATAATTTGGTCAATGAACGGGGTTGGGTAGTTGTCCTTTGGACAAGCTTTGTTAAGGTCCCGATAATCGACATAGACGAGAATGGTACCCTTTTTTTTGTTCACAGGGACAACGTTTGAGACCCAATCCATCAATGGGACTGGATAGATGAAGCCAGCCTTTAAGAGCTTTTCAATCTTTGCCTTGATCGCTGCAGTCTTCTGGGGGTGTACCGGTTGTAACTTTTGATGTACAGGTTTGATGTTGGGATAGGTTTTTATGTCATGAGAAACAATTGCGAGGTCTATCCCAGGAATATCCTCCTAGGACCAAGCGAATACGTCTCGAAATCGCTTAAATAAGGCCGTACCAATAATTATTTCTTCAGGGGAACACTTCTGGCCTATGCAAATGTTCCACTACACTAGGTTTTACCGAGATGTCTACTGGGGTGGTAGGCTCAATGTTGGCCAAGTTTCCCTCAGTGTCTAACAGACATGTAAGAATGGGGGAATGAGGGAACGAGTAGATGTCCAGTGAAAAGATGGTGTTAATGTTGTCCTCCATGTACTCCAAAGGGGGGAGAAAAGATGACCTATGGTGGAGGTCATCCCACGGACCATCATCAACATGCATAACTTCCATGATGGACTCCTCTGAAGGAAAAGTCCGAAGTAAGAGATCAGGTAGAGATGATTCCCGTCGTAAGAATAGGATGGGGGAGCCATAGCTAAGTGGTTCTCCGGTGATGACTGGATAGACTTGTAGATGCGTTTAGCGGGTGAAAAAGGCATTGCGTCTCCAATCAGGTGTGTTGTGGCTTCATCAGGTACAAGCCAAGTGTCAGTGGGGTGACATGAAATCTTTGTGGAGATCATGTTCATCGAGGCAACATGATTAGGGAGGTCCAAAATTGGAAAAACTCCCATGAGAGATGAATCTTTCAAAAGGCCAACCCCTATACTCTTATACTATTTTGACGTTTGTCCAATGGAAGGAACAAGGTCACCATGTTGAGTAGTAGTGTCCGGTGTGCAAAAATCTAGTTGGTCAATAGTAACAATTCGTCCTTGGTGGGGGAATTGTACTACACGGAAGATTGAAGAGGCTATCGTTTGCATGGCGTAAAACCAATTGCGACCAAGCAAGAGATTATAATCTATTGGGGCCGAGACTACTTCCACATTAATGGTTATGGTCTTTCCTTCCAACTCAACTGCGATAGCTTGTAGGATCCCATGAGGTTGAAATCCATGCCCGTCGAATGATTTCAACGTGGTAGGAGAACGATTCAATTCGGGAGAGCCAATGGCTCTCCAACAGGCGATCGACATGACAGAAGTAGAGGCACCTTCGTCCAAGATGGAACAATGGACAATTTTCCCAGCAATGTTCGTAGCTACTTGGAATGCGAGCTGATGGGAAAGCCTCGGCTTGAAGTAGTCAAGTCGGAACATGATGGTGTTCGAAGAATCACGGTCAGCTGCACCGATGCTGCGAGGAGAGTTTTGCATTGATTGGGATAATTCTGCAAAACTTCCAGGGTAGACATGGCGCAAGGGGCTTGTGCCAAGTCTTCTACGATATTGTAATTTTGTGCTGCCCGAGCATTAGGATTGAAAATGGATTTTCGAATCGTGGTCTTGGGTGGTCGCAATATCGAATCTAAAGACGGCTTCTCAATGGTGAGAGAAGCTAACGGTATAGTGACATCAGGTATAGAGTTGGAATCTTTTTCAGTATTACTTCCAACAGGTTCTTTCAAAGAGACCAGGTCGTATGATCGCAAGAGAGTGTTCAAATTGATCGTCTAGTTACATACCATGAGAACATGCGCGGTATTGGATGGTTCCCCCTGGTTTGGGGGGGTTTGAGCAATCATTTGTTGATTTTGAGAGGGAAACGGATCGTTGAGAACTGCGGGAGTGGGTTTACCCCTAAGAAACTTTTGGACTTCATCTCTATGGGGACACTCTTTGGAAAAATGATCATCTCCACATAGTAAACAAGGAAATTTTAGTTTTCGTTTCTATTTGGCGTCGTCAGGAGTGCTCTTTTGTTCCTTCTGGGCGGAAGACTTCTTAGGTTTCCCTTTGTTCTTCTTCTTGCCGCTGGACTTCTGGGATGAAGTTGATTGGACATAATTCACCTCTTCAGTTATAGCAGGAGTGGTCAGTTTGGTGGTGTTGTGCCCATTCTGAGTTGGTAATGGAGAGGAACCATGAAGGCTCGATGATCCAATAGGCTGGGTGGTAAGGGATCCAATGATGCCATCAGTTTGGGGTCCCTTAGGAGGTTTCGTGGGGTCATAAGTGTCGCGGGGTGCATCGGGAAGAATTTCAAACAGGGTGCCCGATTGAGCATAAACCAAGTCTAGGTAATGGGCACGAGCGATAGCTTGTTCTTCAGTGATAGCACCGCCCATGGTGACATCTCGAGCTATGTGAGGAATAAGAGACTTCGTAAACCAATTTTCTAGGATATGGTCTGGAATGGGAGCCTTAATCACGTGCCTTCTCCTCCGCCACTCATGTATATGAGTAGAAATATGAGTAGCGGTATTTTGGCGGAGAGAGGTGAGAAGGTCCGTACCAGTTTTGTACCGTATAGGTAGTTGGAAGTGAGTCAAAAATTTCATAGCAAGAGAACTGAAATCATGAAAAGAATGAGGTGGTAGTTCAATATACCACTTGGCAGCCGAACTAGTGAGAATCCGTTGGAATAATCTAAGATAGATCGAGTCGTCCATCAGAGAGTTGGATGAACACCATAAATGGTATGTCATCATGTGGTGTTTAGGATCCTCGTCCGGTTTGCTGTCAAACTTAGGGATATCCGATGGAAGTTTCACCAGAATCAGGGGCCAGTTAGTTCCGTGGTAGATGGGGACATTCGTCAGTCGAGATAGATCGGGTAGGTCCAAAGTAGCCAAAAAGGGCAACTGTTGATTAGGCTGCGGGTACTGGTAGTACTGGTAAGGCATGTAAGGACAGGTAGGACCTTGTATTGACTGATTAAAGGGTGACCACGGAGTAAACTGATAGTAGGGGGGTGTGCCGCCCGGACCGTAAGGGGGTCCTCCACCATAAGGTGGTCCATTCCAATAAGGTGGGGGTCTGCCTCCACCATCGGGAGGAGGTGGGGGTCACCGCCACCGCCGGGAGGAAGTGGAGGTCCATAACTGTAATAAAGTGGCCCACCACCGCCTCCTCCTGGAGGTGGTGGTGGACCAGATGGGGGCCCCCACCACCTCCTCTACCGGAAGGATGAGGGTCTCCACCACCACCACTACCACCATAATAATTAGATCCGCCACCATCTCCACCTAGAGGGGGTGGTGGACCACCTCCACCGCCCAAAGTGAAATGTCCTCCTCCACCGTAATAGGGTGGTCCTCTGTCGCCTCCGCCTGGGGGGGGGGGGAATATTCCTGCCACTTCTTAAGGGGTGGGGGTCATTGTGGGTGAAGTGAGTTGGACCTCTGCCAGAAGGGAGAGGTTCACCTTCTCCAACATTAGGAGGGGGCCCCCTGCCTCCCGTTGGAGGTGGGGGTGGACCGATCGGGGGTGGTGGTGCTTGGGTTATAGTTGGTTGGGTTCCATGTTGTAAAACGGGCTGTTGGCCCCATAGAGTGTAGGGATTTCCGAGATAAGGTATCCCGTATGGTGTGTTTCCGAGATTAGATTAACCCAGTGCAGGGTTAACAGAACATGGATACACTTGACTCCATGAGGGTTGAGTTACATTGGATGACCCCCACACATGAGATAACCCCATGGTGGATGGTCTAGCGGGTTGAGGAGGTCCAACAGGAGGTCCGTTGGGGATTCCACCACCAACGTTCTATTAATTTTGAGCATTAATTCAATATACTTTAGGATCTTTGCTGAGAGAATAACATGTACGGTATATCAATGCATATCAATCATAGAAAGCATGTTAATCATCACAAGAAGCAAACATAAGAGACAATAGACACACAGAGTTTCCATGGGGAAAACCCTAAGGTGAAAAACCCCACAACTTCCTCAGAGATAGATAGAGCAATAGTACAACCAAAGTACATAGAGATAGACTCCTCCTAGCAGCTAATCCTCCTCCTCACATGTGCACCACTTTCCAAGTGATGGAAGAGTGAGTTATGAAGTGATCCAAATAGAGATCGGGAGATCTCTATTTATACTTGTCCTGAATGCCCAATAAACTTATGGGGCTGACTTGTCTAGCTTAGTACAATAAACCAATGTTAACTTAATCAGGGATGACCCCACACATGGTGGTCTAATAACCCATCAGCAAGTTATGACACTTGCGACACTATTCAATACAAATGATGACACTTCCGTATAGAGGAATAATAACATCTCTATAGGAGTACAATATATATAGATGAAATACATGGGTGAAATACATTCCGAAGTTACATATACATCAACACTCCCTCTTAGCTAGGAAGGTATTTCTTGAGACAAATTTGCTAGCACAAGTCTTATTCTTTGGATCATCATCAGCGAATCATCATCCTCGAATCATCGTCATCGTCACTGCTGCTGCTATCTCAATCAATCTCTGAATCTACTCGTCATTGGAAGTTCTACAGAGCTAGTCCTTTTTCATACTAGATGTAGGCCCACCATCTGCAATTCTTCATCATCACTGGCCATACTATGGAATCCTCAGGACTTATTACATGCGTCACAAAACCTGGCTACAGCATCCCAGGTTGTTACGAGCACACAGCTCTACCTGTCGGATCTCCCAGGACCACATTACATGTGACCCATCACAAAACCTGGCTGAAGCATACCAGGCTGTTATGAGCACACAGCTCTACCTGTCGGATTTCCCAGGAGCACATTACATGTGATATCACCACAAAACCTGGCTGAAGCATCCCAGGCTGTTACGAGCACACAGCTCTACCTGTCGAATCTCCCAGGAGCACATTACATGTGGTCCACCACAAAACCTAGCTAAAGCATCCCAGGCTGTTACGAGCACACATCTCTACTTGTCGGATCTCCCAGGAGAATATTACATGTGGTCATGGAAAAACCTTGCAAGAGCATTCCAGCCTGTTACGAGCACATAGCTCTACCTGTCGGATCTCTCAAGGACACATTACATGCCATAGGACAAAACCTCGCAAGAGCATTTTCCAGATCTCCCAGGGAGCTATTATATACCAGCGGAAAAAAATAGCAAGATCATATGCAAATCTCCCAGGGCGCTATTATATGTCCTCCCAGAGCAATGCCTCGAAAGAGCATATAAGGCCTTTTTCATCCTGTCCAGATCTCCCAGGTCTACTTACATGCTCATCTGCACAATCTATCCATGGCCACAGAGTATCCACCTGATACTCACCATACATCATCTTGATGTACACATGATCATCCTGATCATCATCACTGCATCGTCCTGATGCATGTCATATGAAGCAACATCCTAAAGCTTGTCATCCATGATCATCCTGATCATACAATGCATCCACCTGATGCATACCTTCTACTTGATCATACAACGTATCCACTTGATACATATACAGATACATGGTCCAAGCATCCAACATGATGCATACATACATAAATGATCCAACTGATCATATCCAACATCAAACATGATGCATACATACATAAATGATCCAACTGATCATATCCATCATCCAACATGATGCATACATGATCCGAATTTTAGGGGACATATGGTCTAAATTCGGATGTATAATCCATAAAAGCATTAAATGAAGAGGCCACCCTCTCATATCCATGGTATTTGGTAGCACATGGTTTTGGCCCATGGTATGGCCTCAAGACACATTGTAATAATGCTATGTAAAGGCCTAGCAAGCCTTCTCATGATAACAAGTTACTCATTTGGTTTCTCTCCTAATTTCTATTGTTCATTGTGAGACTAATTAGATCTGAGTGACTTATTGGTAATTAGTTTCAGAGGTGGGGCTCCTCTTTGAGCCTCACCTCCCATTCATTTCATATGCTTTTGTTCATGCTTATTCTCATGCAAGATTAGTGTTTTTCATGCGAATTTTATGACAGATTTGCATGCTTAATCTCCTCCTCTCTCGGCATTCAAGCCTTCCGGTTCTGATACGGAAGGCTTGAATGCCGAGAGAGGAGGAGATTAAGCATGCAAATCTATCATAAAATTCACATGAAAAACACTAATCTTGCATGAGAATAAGCATGAACAAAAACATATGAAATGAATGGGACGTGAGGCTCAAAGAGGAGCCCCACCTCTGAAACTAATTACCAATAAGTCACTCAGATCTAATTAGTCTCACAATGAACAATAGAAAGTAGGAGAGAAACCAAATGAGTAACTTGTTATCATGAGAAGGATTGCTAGGCCTTTATGTAGCATTATTACAATGTGTCTTGAGGCCATACCATGGGCCAAAACCATGTGCTACCAAATACCATGGATATGAGAGGGTGGCCTCTTCATTTAATGCTTTTATGGCTTATACATCCGAATTTAGACCATATGCCCCCTAAAATTCGGATCAATACATACATAAATGATCCAACTGATCATATCCAACATCCAGCATCCAACATGATGCATACATACATAAATGATCCAACTGATCATACAGAGTAGAAACTAGAACATCATCCTGATGCTCATCATCCAACACTTATATCCATAGTCATGTGAAGGATCCTCCTTCCACCATGCTTGGAATGGCTTCTGCAAATGTCTCCATCACTTCTTCCTCGAAGTGTCGTCAATCTGAAGAACACCAAGCCTCTCTCTAAAGTACTTGAACTTCACTCTGGCTAGTGGCTTCATCAACACATCTGCAATCTTCTCATCCATCGCAACATATAGGAGCTTCACTGATATCCTCTACACCATATCCCTGATATAGTGATATTTGATCTCTATGTGTTTCGACCTGTTGTGGAACACCGGGTTCTCAGACAGCTTCACACAACTCTGGTTGTCGCAAAATATACCAGTAGCCTCCAACGGTAGATCAAATAACTCGGACAGTAGCTTCCGAAGCCATACTGCCTCACAACTAGCCGAACAGGCTGCAACATACTCTGCCTCGGCTGTACTCAGTGCTACGCAGGACTGCTTCCTGCTAAACCAAGAGATCACACCTGATCCCATACTAAAGCACCACCTAGAAGTGCTCTTCCTATCTGCATCACTGCCTGCCCAATCTGAATCAACATAACCCTGTAGGTTAAACTTTTTATTTTCATCATACTTGATCCCATAATCAATCGTACCCTTCAGGTACCTCAGAATATGCTTTACAGCAACCAGGTGAACACTCCTCGGATCCGTCAGGAACTGGCTCAATGTGTTCACCGCAAAGCAAATATCTGGTCTCGTGTTCGTCAGGTACATCAAGGACCCAATCATCTAACGATACATAGTGACATCAACCGGCTCAGATGAAGCATCACACAGAAGCTTCAGGTTCAATGCCATAGGTGTGGCCATGGCCTTGCAGTCCATCATCCCGAACCTCTTCAGGATCTCTACTGCATACTTCCCTTGTCCAAGGAAGATTCCATCTACAATCTGCCACACCTCCATACCTAGAAAATAGTGCATCATCCCCAAGTCCTTCATCTCAAACTCGACAGCAAGCTTCCTCTTTGTATTGGCAATCAATCTATCATCTCCTGTTACAAACAGGTCATCCACATACATGAGTAGTATCACAGGATTTCCTTCCTCAACCTTGTAGTAAAGGTTGGAATCTGCTTTACTCTTGGTAAAGCCCAAACTAGATAGGAAACTTCCCATCCTACCATACCAAGTCCTAGGAGCTTGCTTCAAGCCATACAAGGCTTTCTTCAATCTGCACACATATGACTCCCTGTCATGTGTTTCAAAACCGAGTGGCTGCTCCACATACACTTCCTCTTCAACTACACCATTCAAGAAAGCAGTCTTGACATCCATCTAGTGTATATTCCATTTCATCACTGCAACCAGAGCAAGTACTGATGTAATGGAAGTGTATCTGAATATAGGAGCAAAAGTCTCTTCATAATCAATTCCTCTTTCTGGGAGAATCCACGAGCTACAACCTCGCTTTGTCTTTCTCCATGCTACCATCTGCAGCATGCTTGATCTTGTAGATCCATTTGGAAGTCACAACAGACTTCCCTTCAGGTCTTGGGACAACACCCCAAACATCATTCTTCATTATTGATTGGTACTTCTCGATCATGGCATTCTTCCCGAATCCTGGGAACTTCAATATCTTCAATAGATAACTTTGTTGCTGAACAAATGTTGTAGTTCTTCTTTTGTAGGTATATGATCTTTCCTACAAGACAAATTCAATTGCATGATTATAAACTTCTCATATTTTTCAAAACAAAATTTTATACATAAAAATATACATGTCATACAGTCATGCAATTATCTTAGCCAATGCTTCAATACAACATTCATCCATATCCGTAACTTTCTAAATGCCTTCCATCTCTACTAGAACATTGTTAAGAATTTGCACTACTCCCAACATGTCAGCAAAGAGTTTTCATTCTAGATAAGTATCAATGGAATGTTGTACAGTGCCATAGGCTACTTTCCCATCACATGCATATTAGTAGTATACTGTTCATTAATGCAATTATGCATAATACACAACCTAATTCTAGGAACATAAGTATACACATCATTGAACAACTTTATTTAAACAAACAGAATATACAAGAAATGGCAATTCAAAAACTTATCTTTGTTTGTTTGTTGGGTGGACTCCCTCTTAATCTTTGTTTTCTTGTGGGATCTGCTGGAGTCCGAATTTGAAGTAGTTTCTTATATTCCTTTCTGTTGTGGATTGTAAGGAGTAGTCAACTCCCTCTTAATCCCAACATAACTTCTTTAAGTCCCTTGAAGTGAATTTTCCGCCATTGTTGGATCTAAATATCTTGACCTTATTTTCGGTGTGGTTTTCTATCAAGGCTTTGAATTTCTTGAATACTTCATCTTTGTTCTTCAAGAAATAAGTCCAAGTATTCCTGGAGAAGTCATCAATGAAAGAGACATAGTAAACATACCCACTCAGAGAACTGGATGACATTGGACCGCATATATCGGAGTGGATAATTTCCAAGATTCCTTTTGATTTGGTTTCACCGCTTGGAAATGCCTTCTTTATGTTCTTTCCTTTTGCACAGCCTTTGCAAACACCTTCATGCTTGGTCTTGATTTCAGGAAGACCTTCTACAACTTTGCTTGCAATTGGTAGTGTTCTGTAGTGCACATGTGCAAGCTTTCGATGCCAAAAGTTCACTTGGCTCCATGGAATCATGTACCATGGCATGTTCAGGTTGTCCCTTCAATTTCTACAATCCTCCCTCTTGCTCTCCAATCACCACTGCATCATCAATAGTTTTATCCTTTGGCCACATTAGGACTTGGCCATCTACAAATGCAATCCTCATGCCTTTTGCATCCAATGCAGAGATGGAGAGTGGGTTCTTCTTGAGCCCAGGTACAAATAATACACCTTTAATCTTCAAATACTTTCCAGAGTTTAGGTTGTAGGAGGCTTCCCCACTTCCTTTAATAGGGTATTGATAATCCTCCCCAAGTTTCACCTTATGGGGTGATTTATGTTCAGATAGATTTACAAAAGATTCTTTAAACCCAGTCATGTGTTTGGTAGCCCCACCGTCAATAAGCCAATCATTGCAACCATGAGAAATAGTACCTGTGAGAGCAGAGATTAGAACATACTCTTCTTCAATTGATGAGTCATCATCATCACTTTCTACTCTAGCCTTCTTCTTGGGAGGTTCATCATCGTCGACAACATGAGCATGGTACCATCTTTTGCTGCCCTTCTTCTTCTTGTTGAAGTTGTTGTTGTCCTTCTTGTTCTTGGGACAATTTATAGCAATATGTCCCTTTTCATTACAGGTGAAGCATATTCTCCTTTCTTTATGGTGATCTGAATATTTCTTGAAGTGAGATGGCTCTCTCTTGGAATTCCTTTTCTTGGTGTGAGCTGTGAGAGCTTGATCTTCATTCCCCATCTTTTCTTCTCGTGCCACAAGCCTTGCTTCTTCTTGTGAGCATTCTTCCCGCAGTTTGTTGAAGGATACCAACTTCTTTCTTGCACAGATTCCTTGGATAAAGGAATCCCATGACCTGGGTAGGCCATTCAGAGTGGTCATGACAACTTCACCATTCTCCACCATTTCATCCACTACTTCTAGTTGTTCCTTGATCTGAGAGACCTTAGAAAAATAAGATTGAATGGATTCTCCATTCTAAAGTTTTACCCCTTTCAATTGGTTCCGTGGAGTCATCTTCTAATTTATGTTCTTCCCTTCAAATAGCTTGGATAGGGAATCAAACATCTCTTTGGGTGTCTTCAGAGATGACACATGGGGGATGAGATGGTCCTTGATAGAATCAGCAATGATTCTCTTTGCATTGACCAAGTTCTTCTTGTGGAGGGCTTTAGCCTCTTCTCCCTCTGGGACAAGGACCTCTTCCCTTATATATGAGTCCAACTCATTCTCTTCCAGGATTAACCCAATCCTATACTTCCAGGCTCGGAAGTTATCAACCCCTTCAAGCTTGTCCTCAAGCTTGGTGTGGTGAGACATCTTTAAAGAGTACTTCAAATGGAAATAGAAAATATTTAGGTCTTACCACTTGATTTGCTGAAAACTGGATCTGGTCCCAGATTAGGGTTTGTTAGAGAAACCCTAAAAATTGAAAATGTGAATTTCAACTTTCTGAAAGGATAGAAAGATGCGCCTTGATGAGTTGATCAGCCTGGTGTATTCGGAATTTGAGATCTGCAAAGCTTCACCTTTCAAAAATGTCTTTTAGTCTTCCCGGGTTCACTAGGGAGGACCCTGAATTAGGGTTTGAGTTTCCCAGAAATTTACCCAGCCAAAATATCGATCCAAATATCTAAACTTCTATTTTTCCAAGGAGCTTCCAGCTATGTCTTTCGATTTCAGAAATTCCTATTTTTGTGGAAACCCTAATTTTTTAGGGCCAAAACTGAAAGTGCTCAGAATTGAATTATGATTGGATAGAAAGATTCACCTTGCTGAGGAGAGTCAATCTATCATATTGCTTTTCCAAAATCTGTGGAGAGAAACCCAATAAACAAGAAACCCTGGTTTTCGCCACTACACAATGTCTTCTTCTCAGGTTAGCTCTGATACCATGTTAATTTTGAGCATTAATTCAATATACTCTAGGATATTTACTGAGAGAATAACATGTATAGTATATCAATGCATATCAATCATAGAAAGCATGTCAATCATCACAAGAAGCAAACATAAGAGACAATAGACACACATAGTTTCCGTGGGGAAAACCCTAAGGTGAAAAACCCCACAACTTCCTCAGATATAGATAGAGCAATAGTACAACCAAAGTACATAGAGATAGACTCCTCCTAGTAGCTAATCCTCCTCCTCACATGTGCGCCACTTTCCGAGTGATGGAAGAGTGAGTTATGAAGTGATTCAAATAGAGATCGGGAGATCTCTATTTATACTTGTACTGACTACCCAATAAAATTATGGGGTCGACTTGTCTAGCTTAGTACAATAACCCAATGTTAACTTAATCAGGGCCGACCCCACACATGGTGGTCTAATAACCCATCGGCAAGTTACGACACTTGTCAATACAAATGACGACACTTCCGTATAGAGGAATAATAACATCTCTATAGGAGTACAATATACATAGATGAAATACATGGGTGAAATACATTCCGAAGTTACATATACATCAACACGTTCTGGTTAGGAAACGGGGGTTTCCCCCTAGCCACAATAGGATGACCACTATTCAAAGGTTGAACCAACATAGGTTGTTGATTAGCTACCATAGTAATAACGTTACCAATGAGATAATACGGGGGAATGGAGTATCCTCCCTGCAAATTTTGAGGTGGGGAAGGAGCTGGTAAAGTAACTGTGGTAGTAACAGGTGTGTTGGACTGTTGTCCTTCAATTGGTTGGTTCACTTGAATTGCAGGACTGGAATCTTGCGAGGGTTGACCAGTCTCATTGATGGTCGTGTTGTGGAAAGATTGTTCCGGTGATCCAAAAGATATCGGATTATCTGGGATGGGTCGGTAAGGGGGTAACGATGGGTCTTCAACCCTTCGTTGGAGACTTGACTGCCAGAACTCCTCAGCCATAGAACTAAAGTGAGCTAATTGGTCACGATAGTAGGCTAAAGGGTCATCCAGAGTAGTCCCATTGGGTGGGGATGCGATGGCAAAATGAGCCACTGGGTGACCGGTAGAAGATGTCCAGTAAGCTGCTGAAGGACCAACAGCTGCTGTGGGGTCATCCTGGGGTTGATTTATCCATTCCAATGATCCAGGTTCTCCCGGGATGACGGGAAAAAGATCTTGCGAAGTGGGGACTTGTGCCTCTTCATCCTGCGGGGGATGAGAAGCGGGTGAATCCGAAGGAGTATGTGGAAACAAATGTCCTCCAATATTCAAAGTGGGGTTTTCCACTTCAGTAACTACGATCGTGTTACGAAGGAGTATGTGGAAACAAATGTCCTCCAATATTCAAAGTGGGGTTTTCCACTTCAGTAACTACGATCGTGTTACGCTGATCCATTCTTACCCTCGAAATAACCTCCGGGTTAAGGGGATATTCGGGTGATAAGTTTAAGATCCTACGGGATCTTCTCCAGGGAAAATCCTCCAGAGCATCAGGAAAGTCAGCCAGAATTGCTGAAACAACGTTTCTCGTAAGGGTATGCTACAAAAGAAAAGCAGTCCAGAAAAACCTACTCAAACTAAGGAAACAAGCAGACTTATGTGACAGAGTGGATTCAAAAGTCTAGAACCTCACAGGATTATCAAGGCATCGCAAACCGCTATATACTATAGGGTCCAACAATATGAAGCAACAAGGAGGATTGGGACCATAGCCTTGCCTCCATACCCGATTACCTGGATAGTACGTGCGTGATAATCTCCTCGAGTGCTTTTCTCGGTGTATTGCTTTGCCAAGATGGCCAAATGGTTAACTCAGTTGGTTTCAGGAATCCTAGTGGTGTCTCCCGATATACACAAGGTACGTGGGAGCTCATATCTGTAGTGGTGCTGTCTAATGCACAACTGTTCGACAAGAGACCTTCTGATATACTACCAAGTACGTGATACACCCTTCGATATACGCCAAGTACGGATTATGGCACTTGGTGGGTACATGGAGGAGATCGATATACCGATAAGTACGTGGAAGACTACAATACCCCCAGGATACAGTGCTGGAAAATAACAACAGCTGCCACGCTTAACGACGTCAGAACACGTCTCTAACTTACACACAAGTTGCTAAAAATTTTACCTAGTTCTACCGTTAATTTTATCTTGGACGGTTAGGTGAATGCATGAGGTGAGTACATAATCGGAAGCATAATGCAAGCCCTAGCTACATGCACGAAATATTATTTTCTTTCGATGAATTCTACCTATGGTAAGGATAAATCTTTTTCTTTCCAATGAGATTTTCCAAAACAACACAATGCAACAATTCCCAATTCAAACAAGTTTGACTATGCGAGCATTCTTTTCATTTTGTACGAAATGCCAAAAATTACAACACTACTAATCCAAATCACAACATTTTCTTTTTCCTTTTCCTTTTCAAAATGAAAATGATGCTAAGTAATGAAAAGAGAGGATTCGAAGATGGAGTATGCAAGCTTTTCAATTTCAGTTTCAATGGCCTAAAAGCAGTAAGAATTAAAAATGCATCTATCTTTCCTTAGCATGGAACTAATTTTGTGAGAAAAACTGAAGTATATTTTGGATTTTTCGAGAAAATGAGAAACTCACAGTTCAAGAAAAACACAAGTGATCACACATTCATTCAATTCTTCCCAAAAATGCATAAGCAAAACATTCCGATGCACGAACAATTTTCTTCAATAATGCTTGAGAAATGATGGGAAAGAGGCACTTCTGATTCTTCAATGGATGCATCAAAAGATTAACTTGATAACAACTACACTTTCAGATGTAAACGACTGAAAAGAAAACACTACTTGTAGCACTCAATGCACTTAGAAAACTCAAGAAAATACAAGCACTCAATCAAACTGAAAGACACACCTAACTCAAAATCAGACAGTAGCAAGCAAACCAAACAAGCAAAGCTCAAAAGATGATGTAAATGAGGTCTAGGAGCTGATCTAGTGTGGTAACCAGATCAGTCGAGGAGAGGAGGAAATGCAAGGGTGAGCGAATGAAGGTGGAGGAGACAAGAGTATCCGCCACTATCGGTTCTCAGACTTGTCCAAGATGGAACCCAAAATCAATCCAAACAAATCCAAACACTCAACATACAAATTAAAAATGGGATCTCTGGCTGGATCTTGCAGCACAGAGGGAGTTCATACAAAAAACCAAAGCTCAGATTAAGAAATGGAGATGGGACGCCTGCATGCCAAATTTGACATATCGACGCACTCTGTGCGACGTCGCAGTTCACCAATGCGGGGAGTACGACAGTATCGCAGTATGTCAATGAAAGGCCTGCGACGAGTGGAAAACAGATAAAGAACAGAGACCAAAAAAGACATAGTGTCACTCTGTTTTCACTAACTAGGTGCGACAGGTGAGATCTAAGTTCAAAAATAAATCAAATCTCTAGGCAATGAACTGTAAAATGGTTTGAAAATGAGTAGTATAAACTCAGAGGAAGCAGATCAGAGTCTTCAAGATGAAGATCTGATAGTGAAATCAACTCAAGAAGCAACTGCCAAATAGAAGGCTTGTGTCAAGAAATCAACTAAAAATGACTCTCCGGCAACTACAAAACAAAACGTAATCTTCCCCAGTATGGTTGCCAGATTTGTTTCACGGACAATCTACCGAGAGTGGACTCAAGGCATGATCTCCCTAGCTTACCGTAAGTCTAGAACAAATAGGACAGAACATAAAATACTTTCCTAGATCGTATAGATGTACAAATGTAAGAGTAGATCATTTACCTTAGATTTGTAGATCCCTTTCTCCTCCGTTGGTCCAATGCTCCAGCGCTGCCAGATTGCAAGTAGCTAAACCCGGTCGAACATATGTAAACCACGAGAAGTGAAAGCATATATTTCATATGATAGATCTAAGCTAACAGTTAAGGAGGAAAGCTCTCAACATCATCAAGAGACAACACTTATGGAAAGCAATTATATTAACTATATTTAAGAATGGAGAAGTACAATAGAAAAGAGGATTAAAACCGTCGCCTTAATGTTGCAAACTCCTTTCGACAAGCCATGTCAAAGCTTCTAGAGAGAAGTAGATGTTCCCCAAGTTACAGTATTAGGTCTATTGAGATTGATTTCACCAACATAAGAGTACCATAGACTTCCTCCCTTTAGAATCGGAGTGAGCTTCATTTAAATAGGACTAAGTGGATAGGATATGGATAGGATAGGTTAAGATATGATAGGAGAGGCTTAAGGGATCTTTCCAAGGTATTAGGAGTCGAGTGCCAACTCTCCCAAGAGGTCAGGGATAGGTTCCCAAGTCATCAAGCTTAGAGAAGGAACTTGAAGAAGCTATTTTTGCCATCTAACTGACTTCGTCGCACCCTATAATGGAGCAAGATGCGACGTCGTAGGTTGCATGAGTACAGCCTGCGATGACCTCTCAAAACCTAGTACAAATGGGCACAAATCCTTCCAGGTAAATCACTTAATCAGGGTACCTCCAGGGGTGTATACACTGAATCTCATGATGGGAATATTTTAGGTGTAACAGTTCCAAATTGGTTGCAATCTGATCAACAAGGCGATCCCTTCTATGAAATCCATGCTTCTCCATCAGCAGGGAACTTTGGGTTCCTCAAAACGTATGACCGGGAACAATGTAACTTATTTTGGCAGGGACTAAAAATGACAATTCAACAGATGGTGGCTGACTGTGATACTTGATAGGTCAACAAGGGTGAAACGACACTCCTTTCGAGACTGCTCGAACCCTTGATTATCCCTACACAGATTTGAACATCTATTTTTATGGATTTCCTTGAAGTGCTCTGGTGGTACAATACCACGTCTAAAATGACACCATATGAAGCAGTCTATGGACAGGCACCACCAGTTCTTCTTCCATACACCCTCATCATTTCCCCAATTCATGAAATTGACTCGGTTCTTCGAAACTGTGATCAGATTCTTCTCATTCTGCAGGACAATCTTCACATGGAAAGAATTTGACTGAAACAACACGCCGATCAACACCATTATGAGCACCATTTTCACGCAGCTGCTGTGGTTCTTCTTCATATACATCCTTCCAATCAATCCTCCCTGAAACTTAGAAGGCGTCAACTTCTCTCTCACTCTATCACAGAGGCATTAATTTAGTGGCATGGAATGCAACCCGAGGATGCTACAGGGGAACCACTCCTTTCGATTCCGCATCAATTCCCTCATCTAAAGATTTGAGGACACAACTTTTTCTAAGGGAGAGGGGATGTTAGGAACCCGTGTCAACACTTCTCTTTACTTTGTTAGTATATTGTTGTTGGATGCATATGCTTTGTAAGTCGTCCCGTAGTATTTGTTGATCCATAGTTTGTATTAGCCCATGGTATTGACCCATAGTATTGGGAATAGACCTAGTATATAAGTGTGTGTTGAGGCCAATGAAGGTACCGTGAAGTTATTTGTATTGAGCTTTCTCAAAGGAGGTTTCCCCCTCGAAGTGGCCTGTGATCAATAAAGTGATTCTGAGTTCTGTTATTTCTGCTATCTCGTGTATTTTCATTAATTAATTATTATAGGTTCCTCACAACCCAAATACATCATTACAGACCACGGTCGACAATTTCAGAACAACATTATGACTGACTTATACACCATGTTAGGCTTTCTGCAGGAACATTCATCTTCATTTTATCCACAAGCGAATGGTCAGGTCGAAGCAGTTAAGAAAACTTTGAAAACCATTTTGCAAAGGACCGTTAATGCCAGTCGAACCAACTGGCACGTCGTGTTGTATCCAGCTCTTTGGGCATACTGAGCTAATGTCAAGACTACTACCGGGTTCTCTCCCTTTCAATTTTTTCATGGGATAGAAGCAGTTAATCCGGTTGAGTGTGAAATTCCTTCATTGAAGTTGGTTTCCCAACTACTCCCCAACACTTCAGTCTTAGAAGAAAATTTGTTGCACCTAGAACATCTTGATGAGTAGCGCCATGATGCGCTCACAACAAACGAAGCACATAAGAATTGAGTTAAAGGTCAATATGATAAGTCTGTCAAACCTAGGGTTTTTCTCGAAGGAGACCTTGTCTTGCTTTATGACCAAGACAAGGAACCCTTAGGAGATGGAAAGTTCAAGTCTATGTGGCTCGGTCCTTACATAGTCTCTAAGGTTCTGGAGAAGGGTGCTTACGAGTTAACAGATTATGAAGGTAATAAGTTGTCGAAGCCTAGAAATGGGATCTACTTGAAAAAGTACTATGCTTTGGCCTCTATGCTTTTTCATGTATTATAGTTGTACATTTTGTAGAGTTAGCTTTACTTATGGTTGTTGTTACATCTTATGTGTCTATTGCTTTGTGTTTCAAATGTCGACTGAACACTTTATAGGATTTTTTGATGGCGCTAGTCGCCACACCCGTCGGTTGGCTGCAGTTGCTTGGGTTATTTACTCACCGACTGACTAACTTGTCTCTTCGAGAGGGGCTTGCTTGGGTCCCACAATGAACAATGTGGCTGAATACAACGCGGTCATAGAGTTACTCTGAGATGCTCTTTTCCACGACATTTCACATTTGGAGGTAAGACTCGACTCACAGCTGGTTGTGTTTCAGTTAATGGGTGAATATTAAGTTAGAGATCCTGTTTTGCTACGTCAGTTATTGCGAGTTAAGTTACTTGAGAGACAATTTGATTACATTACATATCAACACATTCCAAGAAATTTAAATGCATTAGCTGATTCATATGCAAATTACGTTTAGATTGGAATCTACATCATACACATCCATAATAAACAATTCATGCATAAAGATAAGAACACACATGTAAATAAAGTTGATAATGTATATATAAGCTGTATCAAAAAATACATGAGTTTGAGTTATAAGTCTGTCACAGTGTCATATCATAATACAAAAAGGGCTCGATGGCCTAAAAACAATACATATATATGTCCTTCCCCTATGGAGAAGGAGGGGCCTATGTCACCTCTACTATCTCTGCCACAGTCTCTCTGTAGCAGATGACCAACCTAGCTACTTTCTTAAGTAGCCTGATCCATGCTGGGGGCACACCCACAACATCCTCCTGCATAGAGAGCGACATCCACTCGATCTTGTATGTGGGTATGTCATGAGTCAATCAAATCATCTTCCCCTCTATGCTCACTAGCATGGCATCAGCTGCCCCTACAATGACCAGTTGCACAAAGGTACGAGGGTGTCCATCAGGATGCACGAGCCCCACATATGAAAAAGAAAATTTATTTCAGTATTTCAAACTCATTTAAAAATCATATATATATAATGAAAAAATTAAATAATTTTTTAAAAAAAAATTACCTATCTCTCCCCAGGATGATCCTGGAGGAAGAGCCAGCTCAGGATCATTGCGGAAGTCTATACCCGCATAAGGGAGCTACTTAAGAGCTGGTACTTGCCGGTCCCACCATGCCCAGAAATCATCCTCACTATAGCAGAAGTTGTTCTCACCACAGCCTTGGCATAGGAATTTTTCTCCCCAACGAGACATAAGAGGCTCATGAGGATTGAGTGGAGGCAAGGCCATCCCCAGACTCATTGTAGGAAGCCTTTCAAAGAAAAAGGTACAAAGTATACTTTCGTAGCCAAATTTCTTCATCCTCCCAGTTTTGCACCCAGAAAACTGAAGCTTCATGTTTTCCAGTAAGCTAGAACACCAATCATACACTATCCCATGCAAGCATTCCATGCCCACATGCATATAGTTTCTTGAATCAAGGTGTTGTGTAGCGCTTCCTCCCATCCAGTTCAGAATACTCAAGATGACTTTCAGCGGGATGCTTGCAACGGTTGCAATATAAACTTGACTACCGGTCTTTTCAGTACCTGGTAGGCAGTAGGCGTTGATATAGTCTTGCACGGATAAGGCACCCACATTTCGAGAGGTACCTTTGAGATTCACCACATATCCTCTTTGCGAGAGACCAGTGATGAAGTAGATACCGTTAATAGTAAGTTCCAGAATCTCCCCTTGGAGATTGAACACTCCAGCATTGGCATCCCAATACTGTACTAAAATTTCGAGTAGTCGGATTTGTGCTCACATGTTGACCGTTCGATAGAATTTCAATAACCCACATCTTCTTAGTGCATGTAGGGTCAATGGATCATTTAGAGCTTATCGGTCCATTTCCTCATGTTCTCTCTCATGACATACAAGCACCATCCTGCCAAGTAAACACCACGCGTTGGTCATTTTTCATTTTTTACCCTATTTCTTGCAGTGTGTGCTACTATCTTAGATAGACAGTAGTGTCCCGAATGCTGTTGTTTTGCAAATAGACCAACACACTTTTGTCGAGTGCGCTTGTCTTCTTCAAAACAAGCCACGCACACACAAAAATGCATTTAAAACTTCAATAAAAAATGAATTTGACCACTAAAAATTAAAAAAACTTGCATATAAATGAAAGAGTAGGATGAGATAACTTACTTGGAAAAAGTGGAAGAAGGTTTGGTAGCCCGGTTCGATCGCAACAAGCAAAAGAAGATTGAGGTTTTCTCTCCACACTTGGACCTAAAACTTGAAATGGTAAATATTGTTTTCAAATTGAAACTATTTATAAAATTTTGTTTTAATTTTTATCCACTTTGTTAAATGTGGTATAGTTTCGTTTTGTTTTAAATGCTTTATTTTAATTCACTAATGTCTTTTTGAGTTTTGGTGGATTAGGTAAAGTTTACATTGCAGAATTTCACTATATTTCAACAATCAATTGGTCAAGGTGTGTTTTTCTTCATTGACATGTCGGATTAGGTATGGCACTACCCAGTATTTTATGTCATTAAACAAATTTCTTTTGATTATGCGATATTTTGCTAACTTGGTTGTCTAGGATTCTATCATCTAGTAGGTCATGATACTTATGTTCCTGAAGCTGTTTGAGTCATTTTAAGCCCTTGTTTGACTTTTCAAAAACAAACAATATTGTCGAGCATGCTTGTTCTCTTCAGACGAGTTAAAGGAATTGAAGGAACATCCACTTAAGTATAAGTTTACCCCTTTTCCAGACTTTTGTGGATTAGCTACGAAAAAGGAATACTCTAGTCATACGTGGTGTTGGCCCGGTTTTGCAACCAGGCTTAGTGCTATGGGAACCTGCTAACTAGTAGCAGCAGTTTCAATGGAAATAAAAACAATAAACTAAATAAACAAGATTACTCATGGATCTAAGCAAAGATATTAAGCAAATAACTAAAATAATTTAAAATCAAGAACAAGAACATATAAAATAAAGAATTTGTATTGAAAGAATGGGGCAAGCAAGTGCTTGCGGAATCAATACCTCTAATGGTGAGGTTGAATGGCTCCAAGGATGAGCAACTCCAATCTCCAATGTGGTTTGCAATGGCTAAAATGCTCAGGGGAGATTTCAGCAGCATAAGGATGAGATAATGGATGGATGTGAAATGAGGAGCCCCTACCACCTTTTTATAGGTTTTGGTGGTGGGAAATACCATTTATGGTTTTGTGGAAACCAAATGGTATTGACCAACATGGTTTAGGTACTTTTCCCTCCTTTTTCCTTTTTTGAATAAAAATAATATTTTAATTCCCTTTTTAATATTTTTTGGGAATTTGGACCCTTTTTGAGGGTTTTTTATGATTTTCTTGGAAAAATAATCTTTTTTAATGGAAAAAGGGGGGTACTAAGGTCTTTTGGTGACCTTTTGTTGGTTTCAGAGGCTCAGATGGTGGAAAAGTGGACAAATGGGTCATGTGAGTAAGGGAATGAGCTAGTGAGCACTTTTTAGGTGTTAACAGATTGCCCCCTGATGTGTGAGGGCAGGAGCTCATCGTATGGTCGATAGACATCATAGTTCTTTTGTCCTTTTTCTGGGGTTTAGGGGAGAGAAGAGAACGGTTGGAGACAGGAGCCACGGTCCTTGGAATCTGCAAAAAACAAAAAATATTACATGGCCTCAATATGAATGAGGTATAATCTCTGATAAAGGACGAGGCGGGAATTCCCATGCTCGTATCAAGACTTATACAAAACAATTAGTCCCAAGAAGGGGGATCTAATACATAAAGAAATATATTGGTACATCATAATGGTCCATAGGGGACATTATTTTGGGATGTACTCCTGATCATAACGGATCTCAATGACTGATACACTGGAATAACTGAGGAACTGCTGAAACTGAAGGTGTCCAACATCTGCAGGGACTCAAAAACTATGAGTCATCTGTGAGAAATAATGTAACTGTATACTCAAGGGAGTATGAAACTGGGGTAACTCTGAATACTGTCGCCATGCGCAACCCGGATATCTATAGAAAAAATGTAGCTGGTTGTATCCATAGTTTGACTCTCAAATGTGGAGGAGTCAGGTGGTATCCGGGGTCTTCGACTAATAACTGAACGGACCAATACCCTGTGCGAGTCTCAACGATGCGATCAAGGTGTTGGAGTCGAGCATGTGAGAAACAAGCATTCGGAGAGGCACTGAGGATTCCTCTCGAAATGATTCGTAGGCACTCATCATAAATGGTAATGAGTCCAAGACACAGGGACCTCTAGGTCTATCCTCTGGAATCAATGTGGTTGTCGTCGACAGAGGGAGACCAGCAACTAACAAGGCAATGATGTTTCCTTGATAGGAGCACGAGGTGTAGAACTGAAGTGATGTAGTACTGCTGGTAGGACTGACATACTTGTGGGGATGGGAAATAACTGGGTCAAAAAATGGTTAGACTCAAACTTCCTTTGTTCAGAGTATGATGACATGGTTGACCTGGCAGCGTAGGGAGCTGACTTGTAGGTGTGGGGATCATCTTTTAGGGACTGAAGGGTATGTACTGACTCTGGGGGGGTGAAGCTGATGGTAGCTGTCGAGGGAGTTTCAGGGTGACATACTGCAGAATACTCTGAACAAAGGCGACCAAAATAGGGAAGCTGCTATGTGAGTAGACATGATCTGTCGTGGCGCCAAGAGGCACCATTGATTCCTTCTTCGTAGTTTTAATGAGCTCCAAGAAGGGATAAAAGTGTGCTCTGAAATGGTATGGTCCTGTGGATTTTGCGAGCCCAGGACGGCTCATGCTCATGGTTGCTTTCATGTTTAGAGAGTCTGAAAGCGGTAAGTGGACTCTATTGGTGTTTCTTTTTCGTAAGTTTAGTCTCCAAGGCCCGAAAAAGCATAAAATGATGCGGATGGAGAACTCTTCTAGCCGATGTGACTAGAGTATACCTTTTTCGTAATTAGTCTACGAGGTCCGGAAAAGGGGTAAACTTATACCAGGTAGACACCCTTTCAGATACGTTTAGTGAGCATGAAAGGAAGCAAGATTGCTCGGCGATCTTTTCATTGTTTTAGGAGTCAGAAAAGAGCTTAACAGAAACTCCCTAAGTGCCTTTTTCGTAAAAGGGGTTGCTCGGCCCGAAAAAGGGATAAAATTATACCAGACAAAAATGGACGGATGAGGGCGAGAAAAGGTCTCAAGCATCGTCATCAGTGCGGAAAACTGGATCCGGTGACAGAAGGATTGTCGGAAACGGAGAACGGCCGATGTGGCACGCAAACCGAGGTGACGAGGGGGCGTGGAAAAAGTGGCCGAAAAATCTAAAGGTGAGAGCGAGAAATGATCTCAAGCATCATCACGAGCGCGGAAAACTGAATCCGGTGATATAAGGCATGTCAAAAAATGGAGAACGGCCAATGTGGCACGCAAACCGAGGTGACAAGGGGGCGTGGGAAAAAATGCCCGAAAAATATAAAGGTGAGAGTGAGAAATGATCTCAAGCATCATCACGAGCGCGGAAAACTGAATCCGGCGATATAAGCACATCGAAAATGGAGAACGGCCGATGTGGCACGCAAACCGAGGTGACGAGGGGGCGTGGAAAAAATGCCCGAAAAATCAAAAGGTGAGAGCGAGAAATGATCTCAAGCATCATCACGAGCGCGGGAAAACTGAATCCGGCGATATAAGGCACGTCGAAAACGGAGAACGGCCGATGTGGCACGCAAACCGAGGCCACGAGAGAGGCTAAAAAATGGTCAAAAAATGGACCCCGTGAAAACGGGAAACGGAAGGAACCTCTATGAAGTTCTCGCTGTGCTGATCCCAACGGTACCAACGGTTTGAGAAATGGACTTCGTATGATACCGCAATGGTTGTTGGAAAATTGGTAGAATTTCTATAAATAGGACGTGGGGCCCAATATGACTTGTCATTGTTACGTGCGAGTTTGATAGAGCTGTCAGAGCTATTTCTTGATTTCCGGGAGATTTCACCGTTGGTTTTCGATTTAGCGAGTTGCAGGTAACTCTATTCGCCTTAACCTTGTCAATTATGTCTTTTTTGTTTGGCGGCGGGTCCCCGAAGGCCGCGAAACTCCACGTTGACTCTCCAACGTGGAACCGCGCGGGTTTCGGGGCTGAACCCGCGATGATCCGCGCGGGTTTTAGGCTCACAGTCGCGATGTTCATCGCGACTGTGAGGTCGAAACCCGCGATGTTCATCGCGAGTTCATGGGGGATAGTCGCGATGTTCATCGCGACTGTCCGGCCAAAACCCGCGATGTTCATCGCGGATTTTTTCATGGAAGCCGCGATGGTCATCGCGGCTTTTTGTGGAATCGGATGGGCATCGCGGATTTTTGTGTGAAAGCCGCGATGGGATTTTTCTAAATTTTTTGTGCTGGGGCTAAAAATTTCTTGTGTTTTCCTGGCAAGATGTTGCGGAGACCTCAGTCCGTGTGGCGGGAGAGGGAGATCGATGGTGATCTCATGCTGAGGATTGAGACTGATGGAGGGGTGAGACAGACCCTGGCCATGAGCGGACTCTTGAAGTTCGCTCAGATCCCTCCTATACGTTCAGTGAGATGGCTCCTGAACAAGCTCGTGCAGTGGTGGGTGCCGGCAGAGGGTGCCTTCATTATTGGTGGTGAGAGGTTGGAGATTACTCTCACGGATGTATATTTTTTGACTGGTTTGCCTCGCTTGGGTGAGGTGGGTGATATTTCTCTGAGGTTGCCTCCGGGTGTAGATATGGAGGACCTCTTACATACTTTCTGTGTGGATGACGCTGTTTTGGTAAACAGCTCTATTAGCCTGAAATTCCTACGTGAGTGGGATATGCGAGCTGTTGGTGCCTGTGTTCTGAGGGTTTTGGGTGCTGCTGCACCACATCGTATGTCTGGGGGGCAGACGATGATGGTGGATTCAGTTTTACAGGGTACTTATTATGCCTGGGCGCAGATGTTCCTGGCTGGTGTCCGGAGAGATCTGGACAAGGCCATTAGAGAGGGAGGCGAGTTTTGTTATGCCTCGTTTTTATGCTGTTTTTTCTTTGAGCGGGTGCCGACCTTGCGGCCACGGGTACCCGTTCGTGCTGGTCTTCCGAGTGAGCCTCGTATGATGAGGTGGGGGCAGATGATGCCCCGTGCCGGCGGTGGTGTCCGCGGCTATTTCACGGAGGATTTCTATCAGCAGTGGGAGCAGATGCCTCTGGTGATTGAGGACTATCCCTACGCCGGCATGGATTACCGAGGTGACCCAGAGATGCCTCGTGCCCCAGGACAGGCCTGGAGCTTAGACGGTATGTGTTGTGTTTTATTTGATGTTATATCATATGTTGTTTGGTTTATCATGATGATTTTGTTATATAGTATCTAATGGTTAACTTGCTTTGTGCAGATGTGGGTCCAGTGCCACCACCTGACTATGTGGCTCGGCAGGGGCGGGCGATGGTGGTCGCTCGTCCCCCTGTACCTGTACCTCCTCCGCGTGGTGGAGGATATGCAGCTCATGGGCGAGGGGTTGGCCCTGATGGTGACGCCATAGATGGTGTCCGACGTACCTTTGCCCGGATTCTAGCTAGGTTCCCCGAGGATGGTTGGAGGGACCTGGATCGGGATGTTTTGCAGGGATGTCTTGGTGCGCCGCCTGAGTGGCAGTCGCTCCTGTTGAGGACAACGGTGCTTGCGGCGAGGCACGGGGATGGTAGAGGAGATGCTCCGGCAGGGCCGGCTCAGGGGAGGATACGTTTGAGGGACGATCCAGCGGGGCTAGCAGAGCGGCGAGTTCGGGGTCGTCCTGAGGAGGAGCCGGAGGAGGAGCCGAAGAATCCTAGGGATCCAGATGAGTAGATGACATTGTACTTGCCCCCAAATGCTCATGAGCATATGGGGAAGCATTTTTGTATGCCAGTAGTATTTTTTGTATATCGGGTGCTGAGGGCACTTATGACATGTTGACTATTTGATTTGTATATATATTGGATATATATTTGGATATATTGTTGTGTATGCACGTGGATGCACCTTTGTCTTTTGTATATGCCCGTGGAGGCACCTGTTATGCACGTGGATGCAGTATGTTTGTTTATTTCTGTATGCCCGTGGAGGCACATGTTATGCACATGGATGCATTATTTTGGTTGTTTGTTTTATGCCCGTGGAGGCACATGTTACGCACGTGGATGCGATATTGGTTTTTTGTATATGCCCGTGGAGGCACGTGTTATGCACATGGATGCATTTTTGTTTATGGATATGGAATGATGTGATTGGTGTGCCAGTCGAGGACACTGTTGGCCATATTGTCTGCTACACTATTGAGGTGTCTTGGGACATGTGTGAATGTAATGGATTCAAACTGTCTAACCATTTGTTTAGTGCACAGGAATTTTCTGAAAAGACAGGGATTGCGTACCTAGTAATCATTGTTGAGCTGGGAAACTAGGAGCTGTGAGTCCAAGAAAACGTTGAGGTGACGTATGCTCATCTGGAGAGCAGCGGCCAGGAGACCGGTCACGGCATCGTATTCAGCTTGATTATTGGTAGCGGCACCTAAGCATACTCCGTCAATGTGAATTAACTCATGTGAAGGGGAGTATATTACCCAAGCTGCGGAGGCGAGATTGGGAGACCAACGGCTTGCACCATCAGCGAAACCGACATGGCAGAGTGGAAGAGGCTCCATCTGTGGTCATGCAGAGAAAAACAAATATTTAGGTTTTTTGAAATTTTTGTGAACAAAAAATGTATGCCTATACTAAAATGGACGATGGTGTCCATCAGATTTTCTATGGGTAAAATCGTTTAAGGTACAACCCGTTGCGTGGGTTGCGTAGGGTGTTTCCTTCTGAATCGGTCAGAATGTATGCCCCCTGCCCAAGGCAGGTGTGTATGATGTAGGGGCCTTGCCACATAGACACGAACTTTCCCTTTCCGGTTTTATCATGAGCTTGATCGTAAGCGAGGACAAGGTCTCCCTCCGAAAAGGTTCTTGGGTGGACGCGTTTGTCGTAACTTAGTTTCGATCATTGTTTAGCAGCTTCCATGTTTTGAATGGCTGTGCGCCGATCTTCATCGGCCTGCTCTAGGAGCAGTAAACGTTGCTCGAACGGGGAAGTGTCCGGTAGGAGCTCAACGACGATATGTAAGGCTGGAATCTGGCACTCAATAGGGAGGACGGATTCGACACCGTGAACTAAATGGAAAGGGGTAAAACTGGTGGCGGTTTTGGTTGAGGTGCGGTAAGCCCATAGTGCCGGGAAAAGCATGTGGTGCCAATTGGATTTGTGCTTGTCTACAGTACGTTGGAGAATGGTCTTCAAAATTTTATTGATCGCTTCGACTTGGCCGTTTCCTTGGTGATAGTAAGCGGAAGAGAAATGGTGTTCAAATTTCAACATGGTTGATAATTCCTTCCATACGGCATCTTCGAAGTGAGAGCCATGGTCAGAGACTAGTTGCTGTGGTACTCCGAAACGAGCGATAACGTGGTTGAAGAAAAACCGTGCTGCAGTGTCGGCTTTGCAATTATAGGTCGGCATGGCTTCTGCCCACTTGGTGAAATAATCTACAGCCACAATGATGTGTTTGTGACCGCCGGCTGATGGGGGGTTGCAGTCGAGGAAGTCTATGGCCCATTTGCAGAATGGTCCAACAGTGATGACTGGATGAAGGGGGGCGGGCGGGGTTCTTGCTTTGGGAGCAAATAGTTGGCAGTTCCGGCAATGCTTGACTGCTGTGATGCAATCAGTAAACACTGATGGCCAAAAATAACCGGCCCGAATGATTTTCTGGGCAGTGGCCATGCCGGAGAAATGGCCTCCGCAGGCACCGCTATGACAATCATTGAGGACTTGTTCTGCCTCACTATGGGATAGGCAGCGGCGTAAGATAGTATCAACGCCGCGTCGATAAAGTAAATCCCCAATTACGAGGTATCGGGGGGCGTGGTGTCGTATGCGACGGCGTCCATCACGATCAATGTGTGGTCGGAATTTTTGCGTACGAAGGTAAGTCAAAATGTCTCCGTACCAAGGGTCGTCAGACGAAATGATGAAAATCTGCTTGTCAATCAGGTCCGTTTGGATCACGGGTGATGTTGAAGAGGATGGGAGGTCCGTGATGAGGTGAGCAAGCGCAAGGGCTTTAGTGCTTTTGGGAGTTCTAAAAGTGAGGTCATATTCCTGGAGGATAATGACCCATTTAGCAACACGACCTTGTAGGAGCCGCCGGGTGAGGAGATAAACCATGGGGTTGGAGTCGGCCACGACCGTGGTATGACTGAGTAGGATGTAGTGTCGCAATTTTTGTATGGAAAAGACTACAGCTAGGGGTAATCTTTCCTCGTATGAGTAACGTAGAGGTGGGCCAGACAAGGTCTGACTGACATAATAGATCACATGCTCCTGGTGGGAGTCATCTTCTTGGACCAAAACTCCGGACACAGAATATTCAGATGCCGAGACATACAGGGTGAAGTCTTTAGAGAAATCCGGTGGGGATATCAAGGGGGCTTGTGTGAGAGCTTTCTTGAGGGCGTCGAATGCTGTGTCTGCTTGCTCATCCCAAACAAAGGGTATGTGGGTACGAAGTAAGCGTAAGAATCCATGGACTTTGGTGGCGTAATCAGGAACAAAGCGCCTAAGAAAATTGGACCGCCCTTGCAGGCTCTGAAGCTGCCGAAGCGTGCGAGGAGGGGGAAGTTCTTAGATGGCTTTGACTTTCAGGGGATCGACAGTGATTCCGTCTTGGGAAACAATGAAACCCAACAACCGGCCCGCCGGGACGCAAAAGACACACTTGTGTGGGTTCAAGCGGATTTTATATTTGCGACAACGCAGGAAAACTTGCCGGAGGTCGTTTAGGTGGTCTGATCGTTTTCAGGAACGAGCTGTGAGGTCGTCAAGATAGACTCGCAGGATATGGACCAAGTCGTGAAAGCAATAGGTCATGGCTCGCTGGAAAGTGGCACCAGCATTTTTAAGGCCAAATGGCATGACGCGATAGGCAAAGGTGCCCCATGGGGTGGTAAAGGCAGTCTTGTACTGGTCCTCCTTGCGGATGTGAATTTGGTTATATCCGGAAAACCCGTCCATGAAGGATAGGACTTCATGGCCCGCACACTCATCAATGAGTTGGTCAATGAATGGCATGGGGAAATTGTCTTTTGGACAAGCGTGGTTTAAATATCGGAAGTCAGTGCATACTCTGAGGGTGCCCTGCTTTTTGTTGACCGGAACGGGGTTCGACACCCATTTGCGAAGTTTCTCGACCTCAGCCTTAACAACGGGGAGCTTGGAAGGGTGAATGGGTCGTTGTTTCTGACGAACAGGGGCTACTTCAGGCCATGTATCAATGTGGTGTTCAATAATGGCGGGGTCGAGACCAGGCATCTCGGTATAGGACCAGGCAAAGACGTCTCGGAACTCTTGAAAGAGTTTTTTGTATGCCTGAGTTTCTGCTTGAGTGCAAGATGCACCTAGCGAGATGAGCTCAGGTTTCCCTGGTGTTGTGGAAATGTCTATCTGTATAGTGGGTGAAATGTTTGACATGTTCCCTTCTTCAAAGGCATCCGGTGCTGGGATGGGGTCCTTTAACCAATCGACCTTAGTGGGTATAAAGTCTTTCGACTCGACCGATAGCTGGTTGGATGCGGTGGAGGTAGATGCTTCCGGGAGGAAGTACGAGCGATGATGCATATCATCCCAAGGGTAGTCGGGTGCAGTGAGTGTCTCCAAAATTTGCTCATCAGTATTGAAGTAGTCAGACCATAAATCAAGGGGTTCTGGTTTGAAAGTTGTTGAAATCATATATATCGTATTGACTTCTTCCGACGAGGATGATGGTGGGGGGTGGATCTCCTCGATGAGGGGAGGAGATATCTCTAAGTCGACGTTGTTTAACTCGTACAACGCTGCTCTATAGTCAGGTAGATCAGGACAATGGTGAGAGTAGTGGCCGTAAACACTGCATATAGCACAAGGATGGTTAGTGCACAGTGATTTGTCGCGAGGATGTAGAGGTGGCTCTAATCTGACTACTGGGATGCCGATGTCATCGTCCAACATATTCATATGCTCTTGGAGTGCCGGTAAGTGTGGGCATTGATGAGTTGGATGGCCTATCTCATCGCATAATGAGCATTTGGGGGGAGCTCGAAACACTGTGGGGGTTTAACTGCCTTAGGAGGTGGTATAGCAGTGTATGGTTGTGGACCTCTGCCCCCAGTGGGCTTAGCAAGAAGAGGGGGATTCGTTGACGTCGAAGCAATCGTGAGACCAGAAGAAGGTTTCGTTGACGACGAAGGGATTACGACACCAGGAGGAGGTTGATTTGTGGTAACGATAGGTTGTACCGGTTGGAGGATGACGTTTTGTGTCGGCGGTGGAACGGGAGGTGAGATATACCACACGGGTAATCCCAATGTTAAACCGGGTAGACTAAGGGTAGCCATAACCGGGGCGCTCACTACACCCGAAGGAGGGAATAGAAAGGGGATGGTGTGGATGGGTGTAACACCGATGTGACTTGGTACCAATGGTGGTTGACTACCGGGTGTTTGTGTATTCTGTGAAAGGGTACAGAGGTTTGCAACATGGGTCTCCGATGACGGTGGTGGAATGGCCTGGAATGTAGAGGTCATTGGTGTATCCGAATAAAGTCCGGGTGCCACAGAAGACACAAAGGAGGTAACTGCACTAGAAGCGGGTTGTTCAATCATGGGAAGAACATTCTCAGGTGCTGCAGGGGCGTTGGGATCATAGTAGGTGAGTTGGTCGATTTTGACCACGCGTCCCTCATGGGGGAACATCATGGTACGAAAAACAGATGAGGCAACTGCTTTCATGGCGTACATGTAACTGCGGCCAAGTAAAAGGTTATAATCGAGCTGGGCGTTAATGACCTCTATGTCGATGAGCACAGTTTTCCCACCTAATTGGACGGGCACCTTGGGTAGTAAACCTTGAGGTTGAGCTGACTGGCCGTCGTAGGCCCGCAATGCAGTGGTGGATTGCTGGAGAGTAGGGGATCCCAACTTCTGCCAAACAAATGTGGACATGACGCATGTGGAGGCACCCTCGTCGATGATACATCGATGGATGACAAGATTCCGAATAGAAACAGAAACTTGGACTGCTGTGGTGGAAGGAAGACGTGGTTCGGACTGGTCCAAATCAAAGGTCATCAATTTTGAATCATTTGGGTCAATCACCCCAATGGCGGAAAGTAAAGTCTTGCGCTGCGTAGGACAGTTTTTTAAGACTTCTAACGCAGACATGGCTGCGAGAGATTGAGCTAGGTCATCTACAATGTTGTAATTGGACGCAGCCCGTGCATTGGGGTTGTTGTTGATTCGGCGAAGGGGGAAGCGAGGTGCTTTAGAAGCGCCATCGAGTGGTACCTGAGGTATACGCAATGTCTGATCAGTGGGATCAACATTAGTATCCTTTTCGGCGGGGGGGTTTCAGCAGTCGGTCCGTATTGGTTCCGACGGGTTTGGATATTGACGTCGGCAGTGGACATCATCAATAGGTGGTGGGTGCCTGAATCAAACATGGGTTGGTCAGGAGCTGCGTAAGTAATTTGTTGTGGTTGCACGTTGCCCTGTGGGGGGGCTAACGACTGAGTGTTCACCACTCCTTGTGTTGGAAAAGGGTTTTGTAATACCAAAGGTTGTTGTGGAGGTGGTGGGGGGTTGGGTGGAGGCTGAGGAGCCGCCTGCCCTTGACGATGGGCGTCATTTGTCCATAGTTGTCGAGCTCGCTCCAGATGTGGGCAAGCGTGGGTATAGTGGCCATAGACACCGCAAATGGAACAAGGATGGTTTGTTCGTAAATTAGCATTTTTGGCTTGCTTAGGTGGTCGATCAGGATTCTGATGAGCAGGCGCCGCGTTATTGTTTTGCGGAGGATGGGTAGGTTGTGGAGCTTGGTTATGGTTTTGATTGTTTCCACGGTTGCGTCCTCTTCCGCGGTTTGGTTTCCCACCCTAGTTGCGTTGGTTATTTTGGTATTGGGGCTGATGTTGTTGTGCGTACACATGCCCTTGAGCATTGGGGGGATTCTGAGGAGCCGCAGGTGCGGGAGCAGGTTGCGGTGGATAGTATGCAGGTGGAGCTGGAGGTGGTCCAGTTTCCTGTTGGGGTAGTTGGTACCCCTGAGCTGGTGGAGGTATGAGGTTATCTGGTGCAACCGGTTGTGGGTAATGCATGGGCTGTTGTGGGAACTGCATGGGGGTCTGTACCGTACGTTGAGCATAGTATGTAGGAGGTACATATGCTGATGGCGCTTGGCCATAACAATGTTGTGGACAAGAGGGTCCATGAACGTGATGGGTCTGGTTTGTTGGAGCATAGGAAGTCGTCGCTCCGGAACTAGATGTAGCCCTAGAAAGGTCTGGGGCGGGCATGGTGCTCACCATACTGAAAGGTTTTGCTTGCGGTGTAATTTGGCCAATAATGCCATCAGCGGCATGTGATGCCCCCGGTGTGTCACCGCGTACAGAGTCGCCTCGTGGGGCGTTCGGTATGATCGTGTATAGGTAACCCGACTGGGCGTAGATGAGATCAAACTGTTGGGCCTTGAGGATGGCCTCTTCCTCAGACTGGGGTCTTTCAGATGCTACATCCTTCGCAATGAGAGGAAGGAGGGATTTAAGGAACCAGTCTAAAAAGATTCGGTCGTCTAATTTGATTTTGCATAGGCTTCGGCGCCGGCGCCAATCATGAATATGGTCAGTGATATGCGTGGCCGTGTTCTGTCTACAAGACAGTAGGATTTCGACGCCCGCATCATAGCGGACCGGTAGCTGAAAGAACTGCAGGAAGGTCGAGGCAAGGGAGGTAAATGTGGAATGCGTTCCATGGGGTTGCTCGATATACCATTTGGCTGCAGAGCCAGTGAAGGTGCGCTGTAATAAACGGAGGCGGACTGAGTCGTCCACTATGGAGTTGGAGGAACACCATAAATGGAAGGACATGATGTGGTTCTGGGGGTCTTCTCCTGCCTTACCCTCAAACTTAGGGATGTCAGAGGGGAGTTTGGTGGGCATTTGAGGCCACGCCGGATCATGTCTAATGGGGTCATTTGTGAGCCTAGCTAAATCTGGCAGGTTCAGACTTGCCATGTATGGTAGACTAGCAGATGTGGGGACCGGAACTGGGACATGCCTAGCCATTGTGGTGTGGTGTAGGGGTCCAGTAGCGCCTAAAGGTATGCTAGGTATGGAGGGTATGTGCCCTCCAATAGGTGTGGTATGGTATGGGTTAGTGCTCCCAAGTGCAACATGGGTTACACTTGGGTTAGGAACCGCACTAGGGATTCCTGGTATAGCACTCCCAAGTGCAACATGGGTTACACTTGGGTTAGGAATCGTACTAGGGATTCCTGGGATAAGGTTTGTGGAAACCGAAGGGGGTATGACCCCCATGTTGGGTATACCCATGACAGGTGGTGGTCCTGTGTTAGGCATTCCTGAATGTGGAGTGTTACCCATATTGGGCATACCCAGGGGGGTGGTTGTTGCCGTGGATGGTACTATAGCAGAAGGGTCTGTAGATGTCTGACCTATGGTAGTTGTAAATAGTGGATCAAATGGTGTTCCAGACATAATTGTGGTTGGTGGTAACTCTGTGGGGTTTTCGGATTCTACCTCCAAATCAAAGGTGAAGTGGGGTATGTCAGAATCGGATGACTGTCTAATTGATTAACGATGTGTCGAATCAAGGGATAATGCTCTGTGTCCGTGACGTGGAGAGCCAAGTGGACTAAACTCTGGGAGTTCGCCCTGTAGACGACGGGAGCGTCTAAAATTCTCAATGGTGAGAATATGTTTGTGTGTAAAAAATTTATTTAAGTATCAGGTGGTGATATATAAAAAAGACTCAAAACCCTATTGCAACCAAGGGTGCAAGAAGGGGAGCGAAAAAAGAAGGCTCACAGGCCAAAAAATCAATCCTAAAAAAAGGCACTTATTCCAGCAGCTGTGCTACAATAAGTGGAGGAATGCAACAACTGGTCAGAATACCAACATGCAAGCGGCTCCTAGAAAAAATAGGTGTAACTAGACCACAGGTAGGTTGAAATCATGCAAACACCTTCTAAGGGACTTCAACCCTCCTAAGGGAGAGGCCTTCCCACAAACCGGTTGTGACCGCGCCAAAAAGTACTAAGAGATTTTAGCTCCCTAATTGGACAACTTCTATGTCTCAGATGTAAGAACTGAGGGGTGTTATTGGAACACCTATCCCCCCAATACTACCTAGCTACAAGAATTCTTTTAGTGTTCCCCAAGTGGGGTTAAAAGTGTGTTCAAATTAGGGTACGTTTTAAGGCTTAGTTCAATTAAGTGATCATGTGAGTGCACGTGAGGTGTTATAAACTGAACTTGAAAAAATTAAATGCTTTAAAGGAAATTTTCAAAAAATAAAGGATTTTTCGAAAATAAAAAGCAAATATTTAAGACTTTTTCACTAAAAGGAATTTAAATGCTTTTCAAAAAATAACTCAAAAAATAAAGGATTTCTTGGATTTATGAAAGCAAATAATAGACTTCTTTTTAAAAGAAATAAATGGATTTCTTCGTTTCAAGAAAAATTGCTAAGGGCAAGATTTTTAAAGAAGTAAACAAGAAAAAATTTGAATCTAGATGAAAATGCAAAATGAGTCTTTCTTTCACTTTCTTGAAAATTTTTAAAAAGATTTCTAGATATGCACTTTTAAATAGCAAAAATTTTTTCAAAGCTGTAAAATATGCAGAATTTAATACTGTAAAAAATGTGCTATGGGCAAAAAGTACAGTAAAAAAAAATTTTCAAGATCGGGATGGCCGAATGAAAAATGCAGCCGCGCGGGTTTTGGACGCACAGCCACGATGGGCCGCGCGGGTTTTGGACGCACAGTCGCGATGGACCACGCGGGTTTTGGGCGCACAGTCGCGATGGACCGCGCGGGTTTTGGGCGCACAGTCGCGATGGGCAGCGCGGAAATCGGCCGCGAAGCCGCGGTGTGCAGCGCGGAAAAACGCAGAAAAGTCGCGATGGACCGCGCGACTGTCTGGCAAAAGGCCGCGATGGACCGCGCGGAAAAACGCAGAAAAGTCACTATGGACCGCGCGACTGTCTGGCAAAAAACCGCGAGGCGGAAGCCGTGCACGGAAACCGAGAAACGAACCCAAAAATTGAAAATTTTGGGCTGTTTATGGGGCCAAATCTCAGAGCAGCAATGGATCTGCTGTCTAAGATGGCAGATCTATGGATCTAAAGGTTAAAAACTAATAAACAACTAAGATTAAAGGCAAAACTAGAGATCTATAGTTCAAACCAAAGCGGAGTCGCCAAAAACTGTTGGCCCGGTTTTGCAACCAGGCTTAGTGCTATGGGCACCTGCTAACTAGTAGCAGCAGTTTCAATGGAAATAAAAACAATAAACTAAATAAACAAGATTACTCATGGATCTAAGCAAAGATATTAAGCAAATAACTAAAATAATTTAAAATCAAGAACAAGAACATATAAAATAAAGAATTTGTATTGAAAGAATGGGGCAAGCAAGTGCTTGCGGAATCAATACCTCTAATGGTGAGGTTGAATGGCTCCAAGGATGAGCAACTCCAATCTCCAATGGTCTCTTCTCCAATGTGGTTTGCAATGGCTAAAATGCTCAGGGGAGATTTCAGCAGCATAAGGATGAGATAATGGATGGATGTGAAATGAGGAGCCCCTACCACCTTTTTATAGGTTTTGGTGGTGGGAAATACCATTTATGGTTTTGTGGAAACCAAATGGTATTGACCAACATGGTTTAGGTACTTTTCCCTCCTTTTTCCTTTTTTGAATAAAAATAATATTTTAATTCCCTTTTTAATATTTTTTGGGAATTTGGACCCTTTTTGAGGGTTTTTTATGATTTTCTTGGAAAAATAATCTTTTTTAATGGAAAAAGGGGGGGTACTAAGGTCTTTTGGTGACCTTTTGTTGGTTTCAGAGGCTCAGATGGTGGAAAAGTGGACAAATGGGTCATGTGAGTAAGGGAATGAGCTAGTGAGCACTTTTTAGGTGTTAACACGTGGCTAGAAGAGTTCTTCTCTCATCATTTTACACTTTTTCGGGGGAGGAGACTAACTGTACGAAAAAGGACTTTTGGAGTCTTCTTTAGGGTTTTCAGACTCTCGAAACATGAAAAAACCAACGAGCATTCCCCTACTCGAGCTCGATGTGAAATCCACGAGAAGGTATATAGAGGATTGTTTACGTTTTTCAGACTCTTTAAACAAGAAAATACTGGTGAGCACATACTAACTCGGGCTCGATACTAAAATCCACGAGTAAGTGTATAGAGGATTGTTTAAGTTTTTCAGATTCTATAAACAAGAAAACACCAGCGAGCATAAACTGATCCAGGCTCAATATTAAAATCCATGGATCAGTGTTATAGAGTATTCGTCTATCTCTTCTTCAAACTCTATAAAAAATGAAGAAGGTCTTGAGTCTTCCTCCCATGGGCTCATTAAACTTTATACATGGTTGGGCTTATGTCAAGCAGTCTTCTCCCTCTTTCTTTGAGCTTGCTTCAAAAATGAAGAAATACTATTGAGTTTGCTTTCTTGGACTCATTAAAACCAACAAGAAGGATATTCTTTTGACAAAAAGAACAAGGGAAGAGAAGGGTATCATACATCTTTTCAGTTTCAAAGGAAGCTAATTCAGTCATGTCCTTGAACACAACACCTATTTGAGTCCATCATTCAGTTGGGTTTTAGTTTTTGACCTTAGGGTGAACCTGATCTCAGAGTTTGTACTCCTCCGATTGGTTATTCTTCCAATCATATGGATAATCTCCTAATGTATCCTACATTGCAGGTTTATATCACATCCCCCTCATGTTAAAAGCTTCCTAAGTCACTTTGTGTCATGCTCACTGTTCAAGGATACAACCTGTGTCGGCCATTATGAAGTTACCTTGACTTCATGTGTCGGTCATCCTGGTGTTAGTTTGTTTCATCTTGTATTAGTCCTACTTCAAATCAACTCAAACTTTTGAGTGTTCCTCGTGTTGGATGATGGAGGATGCATTAAGGCCTTCTTTCCAACGGACTTCTTCCCATCAACTTCAACTCATTATGCTCTGGGAATGAAGTTTAGAGTTTCGGTTAGTACCTTGGGGATTGCAGTCATCAGTGGCATTTTCCTTTTCCGTTGAATAATGGAAATACATTAATTCCTCTTATTCGATGGGTTCCTCATGTGTTCAACTTCAATTCCACTTATTCACACTTGTTGGAACGTACTAGGTACCTTGGGCCCCATTATCATTATCGATGAAATCCCTCGCATTTGTTAACGGTATACATCAATGACCGGTAATCAAACGATACCCCCCATGTTCGATTCCAGCTCATTTATTCACATGGTTAGGGTTTCTACCTTGGGTTGTTTGGATGAAGACCTTGGGACTCTGATAGCATCACCATATTCATGTTATCACCCAAGCTGCGCAAGACTGAGCCACATCCATTTTTGGCTCTTCATGAGACATAGATCCAGCTTGGTGTTATGGCTATGATCTCTTATCTTTGACATGGATCCACGCTTGTATTTCAGTGGCCATTCTATATATACATCTCCCAGTTATGTATTGGAGATCATGTTGTATCACACCAAACATCTATATGATGTCAATATTGTAATTGCTCGCTGACCTTGATCATTGTTTCAGGTACTTTTGTGACTTCATCCTGTGGTTTCTTGCTCCTCCTCTGATTTGGAATTATAATGTATTTCGGCCATCGTTTCCCTCTGACCTCACACAATGTTAGGGGGCATTTGTTACAGGTCAAATCTGTACTTCTCCGTCCGTGATCACATTTCCCTATAGATCACTAAAAGGACACTATGGATGGAAGAGTAGGATTGACCTTGCATGAGTTACTGCTGAGATCACACCTCTTCAGCTAAAAATCATATTTTTTTCTAAAGTTTTCATTATGTGTGCGCTACTCTTGCCACCGACATCTAGCGTTCCAAACGTTGGTTCTATTGAAGAGAACCCACGCACTTATCCCAAAAGATGTGTACGCTAGTTGTTAAGAGCACTAGTTTCATATTGTGCGCGAGTTTACTATTTGGATACCTGCCCACATATTAAGATGAATGGAAAAAATATATTAAGATTACGAATTGGGATTAGTTGAGGTTGGTTTGCAACTCTCCCAACCTCCCAATTCAACTGCCTCATAAATCTTACTTCCAACCTTGTGCCATAAATACAAGGGGAATCCATGAGGGAGAGGCCAATGAAGAAGAAGCTATTGTTACACTGAAGGAATTTCTAAGTCATTGTGAGGAGCAGGATCCCAAGACTCGGTTGCAGAAGTGTTTGGATAGATCAGGTATAACTGTATTAGGCTACATTTCTTTGACAATAAATATTGAGATACCCTTCCCGTCCCAATGGAATGTCTTTTCTATTGAATATCTGATTGTAGTTAATTTTAAATTGCTTTCAATTTCATTATATATTTTACAATCAAGATACGCTAAGGAAGGTTGATTTGCTTTGCAGATACATTACTATGGAGATTGGGCGAAATCCAGGACTAGCCATCGTTAGAAAGGTACTAATTTCAGAATCCTAATCTCATTTCATTCATAGTAATTAGTGCAAAGCATAATGTATCTATCTGTCACCCCATGTAAGTTGATAGTGTAATTTCCCCCACTATAGGGTATTATCCTGCACAACACACATTATACTTCCTAATACTTCCAAAAACCTCCAAATACTCCCAAATACTTCCAAACACTTTCGAATATTCCCAAATACTCCCAAACACTCCCAAATACTCCCAAACACTCCCAAACACTTTCAATATTTACACTTACTTCATTACATATGTTCACATCTATACATATAGAATATACACAATATCATATACTCGTAATAATTAAAAAATATTTCATATTTTAAAATACATATTATAGTACACCCACACACACACACATATATTTAACAACTATATATATCATAGATATTATACAATTATATATACATATTATATATATACTATATATAAAATTTATATTATGTTATATTCAATATCATATACCCCTCATCTATCTTACATCACATATTATGTTATACATGTTTAAATTTATGTCATATATATATAACAATATCATACACTACTATACTACCTACTTACACACATAAAATAAAATAAATAAAATTAAGAGAATATGAACCATTAAAGACTAGTGGTTCATTTCCTCCAAAAATAGACGAGTTACATCCCCATAAATAAAATAGAAGAGAATATGAATCATTAAATACAAGTAGCTCATTTCCTCCAAAAATAGACAAGGAGTTACATTCCCATAAATAAAGTAGAATAGAATATGAACCATTAAAGACAAGTGACTCATTTCATCCAAAAATAGACAATGAGTTACTCACATACATTGAAAATCAAAAGTAAAATGGAAAATGGAACCACTATTAAGACAAGTGGCCGATTTCCCAAAAATAGACAAGGAGTTACTCATTAATGTAACCACCACCAACCAAGTGGCATAAATAATCCTATAAAATCATAACATTAATAGAAAATCCAAAATCCATATATGGTATAAATTCCACTTAATAAATCATATTAATATTTAATAATAATAAAACTATATCATCTTAATAACTTAGCATTAAATTATTATTGATAATGGTACATAGTACATACTATTATAATGACAATTATTATCAATTAATAATCATAACGTACCAATAAATAAATCATACCACAAGAATCATTTCAATATTATTAATTCAATGAGCAGTAAAAGAGGAAAAGCATGATGGACAAGCATCAACCAATCAAGTCACTGAACATTAAAAGGGGCAATGCACAAGCATCAACTAATCAAGTCACTGAACAGTAAAAGAGGCAATGCATAAGCATCGACCAATCAAATCACTGAAGCAATAAAAGAGGCAACGCACAAGCATCGTCCAATCAAACCACTAAACAATAAAAGAGGCAATGCAAAGTGAACATGCATCATCCAATCAATCTACTCGATTATTAGATATGCATTACATAGTACTTACCAATCAATCTATTGAACAATAAATATGAATATTAATTATTTCTAAAGCATACAACAAACTGATTTGAAGTGAGGATTTTTATTCTTCCATTAACATAAGGGAGCTTAAAATTCTTTCACAAAGCACATTTATAAATTCCCAATGCACATAAACATAAAATTATGAGTTTGTAACAGACCCAACAACGGCAAAGTTGGAACCATAGATATGATACCACCTGTAATGTCCCTCGGGGGTATCAAAGGGTCTCAGGTACATATCATTATCTCTCTGAGGCTAATTATTTTATTTTTAGTGCAAAAGATAACCATAAGCATTTAATTTCTACTTTTCCAAAATTAATTGCGACAATAAATCCAATAATTAACAATAATTTAATATAAATTCATTAACACATCCAACATCTGATATAAGGGTTGGGAATGCTTCTTAACATCATAGAACATCATCAAACCTTCAATCCAAGCCATATCAGAGATGATAACCACTTCTAAAGGCTAAATACTCGTAATCATAGTTAACTAGTAATTAATGTGTTAATTGCGACACTTAACGACACTTAGTGCGCAAATGACGACACTTATCACAAATCCAATTGTTTAGAAAATAAAAATATATTATCAATCCCAATGGCTTAATAACATCTAATTACATGTAAATAAGGCCTAATTACCAAAATTACAATAATTAATCATGGTAATTACGAAAGAGAGTCCACAAGACTAGTTAACTAGTTTTCCAATATAAGCAGTTATTCTTGCACAAAATAAACTTGTAACCATGCCATTAAATCAAAAATAAATCCCACATGCACCTACATCCAATTAAAATATTGATTTGTAGATCATTCCAATTGCACATAAGGTGATATTTTCCATCAATTCCAATGAAACTAGTTAACATTCACCACAAGGAATTGAGTCTAAATAACTGAAGCAAAATTAAATGAATCCATAAGTAAAGTATCACCCCTTATAAGTAGCCACATATAGCACAATAACATGTTAGAAATAGAGCACATGTCTGTAGCATTCCATTTTTACGAAAACAGAGATTTCAATCCACAACTAGTTATCAATTTTCACTGTAATGTACCTAGTTTCCAATTTAACTTTCCAAATTAAAAATAAAAAGAAATATATGAATATTGTAACTCATAGAAAGTTTAACAGGGGTCACTCACATTCATATGGCTATATATTTCCTCCCATACACATTCCATTAAATAATTCACAAAACTAGCTATTTCTACTCATCTGAATTTACTAGTAGTTCTAGGAATTGTTAGAATAATTAAATCCACAGCTCATAGAATCATTCAAATTCCATTCCAAATATAAATAACATGTTTTATCATTCATAACATAGGTATATATAATTCTAAAATTTCATCAAACACTTCATATGAAAAGTCACAAATCTACTCAAAACAATTCCAATGAAGGAGCTAGAAATTGGAAATTGATCTAGAATTTCGGTAGACATTTCCCAAACACTATCAAGAATATTTCCCATAATATTATCACACACATTTAAAGTTTCTTTATCATATATAAGCATAAAAACAAAACTCGAGAATTTTTACAAACACTTCATGTGCCAAGTCTCCAAACTATGCAAAACAATCCAATCGAAGAACTAGTTTTTGAATAAAAGGTAGAAGCATCAAAGAAAAGTGTCTTAAGACATTATGAGACTAATGTACCATCAAAATACACATTATATAATGAATAGGGGTAGAAATATTAGTTTTGTATCATAGTTTCCAAATAATAATTTCCTCAGACAATTTGTGCAAAAAATCCCAAAACTAGTTTCCAATTCCTTCACAAAATATACTTGTGTAAATAGATTGAATTCCATGAGAAATTTATTCCACAAATAGCTCATACATTTCAGAAAAAATTTCATGTGAATCCATAAATAAATAATATCAGAGCCAAATAAATTAAATAAACATGATATAAAGCACTTATCTTTTCCAAATACGCAACCGGAATCGACTGTGCCATGTTCCACCCAGTCGTAGACACAATGAAAGCCAAAAATCACTTTGCAATGGTCACCCCCGAGCCGGAACCATGATGCCACAAGAAAGAGCGTACTCAACCACAAATTATCTCAAGAAATAAGTCCAACCACAACCCAATGGAAAGTATGGCCTCTAATTCCACTCCAAGGAAATTCCAGTGGCTCTAGGGAAACAGTCACTAGGTTTTTTTAACCCAAAATCCAACGACATAGATGTACGATTTTCAACATCCTACTGTCGACCATCCGACAAGAATATTCTTGTTTAAACGTCGGTGGTACTTTGGCAGATATCCGACAGTAAAATAACGTGTTGGATATCCGACACCTACCGGTCGGATATCCGACAAATACTCTTTTAATATTTCTGTCGCTTATCCAACAATGCTCGCTTTATAGGCGGTCGGATATCCGACTACCCCACTTTTAATTTTTCTGTCGCATATGTGACCAAACTAAATTTATAGGTGGTCGGATATCCGAAAATAGAGGTGTCGAATATCTCGCACGATTGACATCAAACACCGACGCCTTAAGTTGTCGGTGGTATGGAAGGTGTGTTGGATATCCTGAAAGTGGACATCGGATATCCGACGGGAGTTGAATTGTAAGAATACGAATATCCGACGTTGTCAGCCGTCGGTGGTATGGCAGGTGCGTCAGATATCCCGAAAGTGGATGTCAAATATCCGACGGTATTTGCATTATAAGAAGCCGGATATCCAACGTTGTTAGCCGTCGGTGGTATGGAAACTTCATCAGAGATCGTGGAATGGGGAGTCGGATATCCAAAAACTATGTGTAATTTAAAAAAAAATACAAAGATCTTGATGATCATGAACTAATTGAAATTAAGAAGACATGTCTTGGAGAACCTAGTCTCTATGCAGAGTAGAAAAAACAATTATTTAAGGATTCTATTGAAATTTTTAGGAGCATGGCTGCCAAAGATATCCTGATTTGCACATAGCCACACAATTCAGTTCCAAAGGTTATTGACTAGACATATAGTTGCAAAAGAATCCCGACATTGAGGGTACAGAGAATATCGATCGATCAATTGGTGGAATGGTTCCACCTATTTCAAAGTATTTGGGGAATTAGTACCTGACCAACATGTTTTTATTCTGTGTAATGGAAGGTATCTATGTAATGGATAAGGATGGTTGTACTTGGGGGTTTGATTTCTTTATGAATATTTGAACAATATTACTAAACCTTACATTGAATTCTTCAATTGTCTCGTTTTCCTTTCTTTTGATCTCATTCGAAGTAGCTGATAAGAATTTGGTATCCTTTTCTTTGCATCTGTTGGCCCGTTTTTGCAACCAGGCTTAGTGCTATGGGCACCTGCTAACTAGTAGCAGCAGTTTCAATGTAAAGCAAATAACAATAAACTAAATCTAAACTAAACTAAACTAGCATGTGCATTTTGAATTAAAGAACAAGAACAAGAAAGATAAAAAATAATTTTTGTATTGACAATGGGGCAAGCAAATGCTTGCAAGAACAATACCTCCAAATGATGAAGGGTTGTTTGAATGGCTCCAATGGTGAGCAGCTCCAATCTCCAATGGGTCCTTTCTCCAAGGCTTGCTACAATGGCCAAATACTCAAGGGAGATTTTGGCAGCATGAGGATAGGAATATGGATGGATGTGAAATGAGGAGCCCCTACCACCTTTTTATAGGTTTTGGTGGTGGGGAATACCATTTGTGGTTTTGTGGAAACCAAATGGTATTGACCAACATGGTTTAGGTACTTTTCCCTCCTTTTTCCTTTTTTGAATAAAATTAATATTTTTATTCCCTTTTTAATATTTTTGGGAATTTGGACCCTTTTTGAGGGTTTTTTATGCTTTTCAGGAAAAATAATCTTTTTGAGTGGGAAAAAGGGGTGTAATAAGGTATTTTGGTGACCTTTTGTTGGTTTCAGAGGCTCAGATGGTGGAAAAGTGGACAAATGGGTCATGTGAATATGGGAATGAGCTAGTGAGCACTTTTTGGGTGTTAACAGATTTCCCCCTGATGTGTGAGGGCAGGAGCTCATCGTATGGCCGATAGACATCATAGTTCTTTTGTCTTTTTTTTTTTTTTTTTTTTCTCTGGGGTTTTGGGGAGGAGAAAAGCCCGATTGGAGACTGGATCTGTGTCCCATGGAAGCTGCAAAAAATAAACAAATATTACATGGCCTCAATATGAATTAGGAATAATCTCTGATAATGGACGAGGCGGGCATACCCATGCTCGTATCAAGACATAAACATAACAATTAGTCCCAAGAAGGGGGATCTAATACATAAAAAATATACTGGTACATCATAATGGTCCAGAGGGTACATTATTTTGGGATGTACTCATGATCATGACATGGCTGATCTCAATAACTGATACACTGGAATAACTGATGAACTGTTGGAACTGAAGGTGTCCAACATCTGTAGGGACGTAATGACTATGAGCCATCTCTGGGAAGTATATGTAACTGTATACTCGAGGGAGTATACAACTGGTGTACATCTGAATATTGTTGCCATGCGCAACCCGGATATCTATAGAAAACGTGTAACTGGTTGTATCCATAGGTAGACTCTCAAATGTGGAGGATTCGGGAGGTATCCGGGGTCTTCGACTAATAACTGAGCGGACCAGTACCCTATGCGAGTCTCAACGATGCGATCAAGGTGTTGAAGTCAAGCATGTGAGAAACAACCATTTGGAGAAGCGCTGAGGACTCTTCTCGAAATGATTCGTAGGCACTCATCATATATGGTGATGAGTCCAAGACACAGGGACCTCTAGGTCTATCCTCTGGAATAAATGTGGTTGTCGTCGACAGAGGGAGACCAGCAACTAACAAGGCAATGATGTTTCCTTGATAGGAGCGCGAGGTGTAGAACTGAAGTGTGGTAGTACTGATGGTAGGACTGACATACTTGTGGGGATGGGAAGTAACTGGGGTCAATGGGTAGACTCAAACTTCCTTTGTTTAGAGCATGATGACATGGTTGACTTGGCAGCGTAGGGAACTGACTTATAGGTGTGGGTATCATTGCTTATAAGGACTGAAGGGTATGTATGACTCTGGTGGGGAATCAAGCTGATGGGTGCTGTCGAGGGGTTCTCAGGGTGACATACTGCAGAATACTCTGAACAAAGGCGACCAAAAAGGGGAAGCTGCCATATGAGTAGACGTGATCTATCGTGGCACCGAGAAGCACCATTGGGTCCTTCTTCGTAGTTTTAATGAGCTCCAAGAAGGGATAAAAGTGTGCTCTAAAATGATACTGTCCTGTGGATTGTGAGCCCAGGACTGTTCATGCTCATTGGTGCTTTCATTTTTAAGGAGTCTGAAAGCGATAAGAAGACTCTGCAGTGGTTATGACTATTGTCCTGTTTGTTTTACGAGCCTAGGATGGTGATTGCTGGTGGTCGCTTTCATGTTTAGAGAGTCTGAAAGAGGTAAGGGGACTCCATTGGTGTTTCTTTTTCGTAAGTTTAGTCTCCAAGGCCCGAAAAAGCATAAAATGATGCGGATGGAGAACTCTTCTAGCCGATGTGACTAGAGTATACCTTTTTCGTAATTAGTCTACGAGGTCCGGAAAAGGGGTAAACTTATACCAGGTAGATGCCCTTTCAGATACATTTAACGAGCATGAAAGGAAGCTAGGTTGCTCAGCGATCTTTTCATTGTTTTAGGAGTCAGAAAAGAGCTTAACAGAAACTCCCTAAGTGCCTTTTTCGTAAAAGTGGATTGCTCGGCCCGAAAAAGGGATAAAATTATACCGAAGAAAAATGGATAGATAGGAGCGAGAAAAGGTCTCAAGCGTCATCATGTGTGTGGGATACTGGATCCTGTGACATAAAGATTGTCCAAAAAGGGGGGCTGCGGCCGTTGTGGCATGCAAACCGAGGCAATGAGAGGGCATTTTGAAAAATGGCCGAAAAGTATGGGCGTGAGAGTGAGAAATGATCTCAAGCATCATCACAAGCGCAGGACACTGAGTCCGGCGATATAAAGATGGTCAACCACGGAGAACGGTGGATGTGGCACGCAAACCGAGGTGACGAGGGGGGCATAGAAAAAATGCCCAAAAAATCTAGGGGTGAGAGCGAGAAATGATCTCAAGCATCATCACGAGCGCGGAAAAATGAATCCGACGATATAAAGATTGTCAAAAATGGAGAACGACGGATGTGGCACGCAAACCGAGGTGACAAGGGGGCATGAAAAAATGCCCTAAAAATCGGGCATGAGAGCGAGAAATGATCTCAAGCATCATCACAAGCGTGGAAAACTGAATCCGGCGATATAAAACTTGTCAAAAAATGGACGACGACCGATGTGGCACGCGAACCGAGGCGACGAGGGGGGCCTGGAAAAAATGCCCAAAAAATCTGGACGTGAGAGCGAGAAATGATCTCAAGCATCGTCACGAGCGCGGAAAACTGAATCCGACGATATAAGGCATGCCAAAAATGGACGACGGTCGAAGTGGCACGCAAATCGAGGCGACGAGGGCACCCAAAAAATGGTCAAAAAATGGACCTATTGAAAACATGAAAAGGAAAAATCTATCATGAATTTCTCGCTGCGCTGATTCCAATGGTATCAACGGTTTGAGAAACGGACGTCGTATGAGACCAGAATGGCGGTTGGAAAAATGGTTGGAATTCTATAAATAGGGCGTGGGGCCCATATGATGTGTCATTGTTACGTGCGAGTTTGGCAGAGCAATCAGAGCTCTTTCTCGATTTCTAGGAGATTTGACCGCTGGTTTTCGATTCTGCGAGTTTCAGGTAACCCTATTCGCCTTAGCCTTTTGAATTATGTCATTTTTTGTTAGCGGCGGGCCCCCGAAGGCCGTGAAATTCCACGTTGACCTCCCAACGTGGAATATCGCGGGTTTTGGGTCTCTTCCCGCGATGAACCGCGCGGGTTTTGGGCCGACAATCGCGATGTTCATCGCGACTGTGAGGTTGGAACCCGCGATGTTGATCGCGAGTTCATGGGAGATAGTCGCGATGTTCATCACGACTGTCTGGCAAATACCCGCGATGTCCATCGTGGATTCTTGGATGGAGGCCACGATGATCATCGCGGCTTTTGAGGAAAAGGCCGCGATGATCATCGCGGATTTTAATGAAAAAGCCGCGATGGTATTTTTACAAAAAAAAATTTGCTGGGGCTAAAAATTTCTTTGTTTTTTGGCAGGATGTTGAGGAGACCATTGTCCTCATGGCGAGAGCGGGAGATCGATGATGATCAGATGGAGAAGATTCAGACTGATCCGGGGGTGTGGTAGACTCTGGCTGTGAGCAGACTCTTGAAGTTCGCTCAGATCCCACCTATTCGTTCAGTGAGACGGCTCCTGAACAAGTTGGTGAGTTGGTGGGTGCCGACGGAGGGTGCTTTTATTATTGGGGGTGAGAGGTTAGAGATCACCCTCACGGATGTCTATTTTCTGACTGGGTTGCCTCGTTTGGGGGAGGTGGGCGATCTCTTGCCGAGGATCCCGCCGGGTGTAGATATGGAGGATTTATTACAGACCTTCTGTGTTGATGATGTTGTTTTGCAGAACAGCTCTATTAGTCTGCGATCCCTACGTGAGTGGGATATGCGGGCTGTTGGGGCATGTGTTCTGCGGATATTGGGTGCTGCTGCGCCACATCGTTTGTCTGGGGGACAAACGATGTTGGTGGACTCTGTTCTTCGGGGGACTTATTATGCCTGGGGACAGATGTTTATGGCTGGTGTCCGGAGAGATCTGGACAAGGCCAGTCGAGAGGGAGGAGAGTTTTGTTATGCCTCCTTTCTATGCTGTTTTTTCTTCGAGCGGTTGCCGACCTTGCGACCACGGGTACCCATTCGTGCTGGTCTGGTGAGTGAGCCTCGCATGATGCGGTGGGGGCAGATGATGCCTCGTGGCGGTGGTGGTGTCCGCGATTTATTTACGGAGGATTTTTATGAGCAGTGGGAGCAGATGCCCCTGCTGATTGAGGACTACCCCTATGCCGGCATGGACTATCGAGGTGACCCAGAGATGCCTCGTGCCCTAGGACAGGCCTGGAGTTTAGACGGTATGTTTTGTGTTTTGTTTTATACTATATCATGTGTTTTGTTTATGATTATAGTTAGACATGTATATGATGGTTTACTTACATTGTGCAGATGTTGGACTTGTGCCACCGGCGGACTACGTGGCTCGTCAGGGGCGAGCGATGGTGGTTGCGCAGCCTCCTGCAGCGGTAACACCTCCACGGGGTGGAGGATTTGCGGCTCGTGGGCGAGGGGTTGGCCCTCGCAATGACGCCATAGAGGGTGTCAGACAGAACTTCGACATGATTCTAGGTGGACTCCCCGAGGATCGTTGGAGAGACCTGGACTAGGACATCGTGGAGCGTTTCTTCGATGCGCCGCCTGAGTAGCGGTCGCTCCTGTTGAGGACAGCGGTTTTTGTGGCAGAGCACAGGGGTGGTGCTCGGGATGTCCCGACAGGGCCATCTGAGATGAGGATCCGTCTACGGGATGATCCAGCGGGGCCAGCAGAGCGGAGAGTTCGGGCTCGCCATGATCCGGCGGGACCAGCGGAGGAGGCACTAGAGGAGCGTAGGGACCCTCAGGACTAGATGATATGTATTTGCCCCCAAATGTTGATTAGCATATGGGGAAACTCTTTTTGTACGGCTGATGTATTTTTTGTATATTGGGTGCTGAGGGAACCTATGACATGTTCTGACTATACGAGATGTATATATATGTATATATTCGATGCTGGTATATAGTCGTGTATGCACGTGGATGCACTTGTTGTCTTTATGTTTGCCCGTGGAGGCATGTTTGAGTTTCTGTATGCCCATGGAGGCACATGTTATGCACGTGGATGCACATTTGGTTTTTTTTTTTTTTGTATATGCCCGTGGAGGCACATGTCATGCATGTGTATGCACATTTTGTTTTAGTATATGCCCGTGGAGGCACATGTTATGCACGTGGATGCACATTTGTTTATGGTATGATGCGATTGGTGTGCCAGTCAAGTACATTGTTGGCCATATGGTCTGCTACACTATTGAGGTTTCTTGGGACATGTGTGAATGTAATGGATTCAAACTATCGAATCATTTGTTTAGTGCGCAAAATTTTTTTGAACAGACAGGGATCGCGTACCTGGTAATCATTGTTGAGTTGGGAAAATAGGAGTTGTGAGTCCAAGAAAACGTTAAGGTGACGTATGCTCATTTGGAGAGCTGTGGCCAAGAGACCGGTCATGGCATCATATTCAGCCTGGTTGTTGGTAGCGGCACCCAAACACATTCCGTCGATGTGGATCAACTCATGTGAAGGGGAATATATTACCCAAGCTGCGGAGGCCAGATTGGGGGACCAACGGCTTGCACCATCGGCGAAACCGACGTAGCAGAGTGGAACATGTGTGTGAACGGGATCAATGGAAGGGGCCGACCGGATAGAGGGGTATCCAGTGGAGATCGTATAGATAGCGGGGTCAAGGCCATGCATTGCGGTGTCTGGCCAATTAAAGACGTCAGTGAATTCTTGGAACAGTTGGTGGTATTCTCCGATCTCATGCTCACTGTGGGAGGCTCCTAATGTAATGGTATGAAGGGCACCAAGTGGGTCACAAATGTCAATGTGGATGACGGGAGAAATATCGGCAATGGGATCCTTTAACCAGTCGACTCTAGTAGGGAGGAAATCTTTGGACTCAACCGTGGATTGGGTAGCTGTGGTGGATGAAGTCTCTTCCGGAAGGAAGTATGGACGATGGTGCATATCTTCCCAGGGATGATAAAGGGTAGTAGGAGCCTCTAGAATCTCTTCATCATTGCGGGAGCTTTGAGTGGTCAAGTCAAGTGATGAGGTAGTGGTAGTCGAAGAGATCATGTAGATGGTGTTAATCTCTCCGGATGAGGATGATGGGGGAGGGTAGATCTCCTCGATAGTGGGGGGTGTCGTCTCCAGGTCCAAATTGTTCATCTCGTAAAGGGCTGCTCTGTAATCTGGGATGTCAGGACAGTGATGGGAGTAGTGGCCGTAAATACCTCATATCGCACATGGGTGGTTGGTACGCAGTGATTTATCACGAGGCATGGGGTTTGGATCGATTTTGACAACCAGGATGTTGGGGTCGTCGTCCAACATTTGCATATGTTCCTGTAATGCAGGTAACTGTGGACACTGATGAGTTGGATGGCCTAACTCATCACACAACGAGCATTTGGGAGGAGCACGAAACACGGGGGGAGGTTTAACTGCCTTGGGTGGGGGTACCGCAGTGTATGGTTGTGGGCCTCTGCCCCCAGTGGGCCTGATGAATGGAGGGGGATTCATCGACGACGAGGGAGTCGTGATACCGGGAGGTGGTTGAGTAGAAGTAACAATGGGTTGCACCGGTTGTAGGATGACATTTGGTGTCGGCGGTGGAACGGGAGGTGAAATATACCACACGGGTAATCCCAATGTTAACCCGGGTAGACTAAGGGTAGCCATAACCGGGGCGCTTACTACACCCGAAGGAGGAAATAGAAAGGGGATTGTGTGGATGGGTGTAACACCGATGTGACTAGGGACCAATGGTGGTTTAGGGAACAAGGGTGGTTGATTACCGGGTGTTTGTGTATTCTGTGAAAGAGTACAGAGGTTTGCGACGTGGGTCTCCGGTGATGGTGGTGGAATGGCCTGGAATGTAGAGGTCATCGGCGCCTCGAAGTAAAGTCTGGGTCCTACTGAGGAAATGAATGAGGTAGTTGTACCACAAACAAGTTGTTCAACCATGGGGAGAACATTTTAGGGTGTGGCGGGGGCCTTAGGATCATAGTAGGTGAGCTGGTCGACCTTGACCACGCGTCCCTCATGGGGGAACTGCATGGTGCGAAATACAGATGAGGCAACAGCCTGCATGGCATACATGTAGCTGCGACCAAGTAAAAGGTTATAGTCTAGTTGTGCATTGATGACCTCAATGTCAATGAGCACGGTTTTACCCGCCAGCTGGACAGGGACATTGGCTAAAAGACCTTGGGGTTGAGCCAAACGACCGTCGTAGGCTCGTAATGCAGTGGTGGACTGCTAGAGAGTAGGGGATCCCAACTTCTGCCAAACGAATGTGGACATGACGCATGTAGAGGCCCCTTCATCGATAATGCACCAATGGATAAAGAGATTCCGAACAGAAATGGAAACTTGGAAAGCTAAAGAGGAAGGCAGGCGTGGTTCAGACTGGTCTGAATCGAATGCGATCAGCTGTGAATCATTGGGGTCAATGGCGCCAATGGCAGAGAGTAAAGTCTTGCGCTGTGAAGGACAGTTTTTCAAGACTTCTAAAGTAGACATGGATGCAGGAGACTGGGCTAAGTCGTCTACGATGTTGTAATTCGATGCAGCGCGAGCATTGGGATTACTGTTGATGCGACGAAGTGGGAAGCGAGGTGCTTTGGAAGCGCCATCAAGTGAAGCCGGAGGTATACGTAATGTTTGATCTATGGGATTAACGTTAGTGTTCTTGTCGGCGGGGGGGGCTTCAGACGTGGAGCCATATTGGTTCCTTCGGGTTTGGAGGTTGGCATCGGTGGTCGACATCATCAACAAATGGTGAGTACCTGAATCGAACATGGGTTGATCAGGGGCTGCATAAGTGATCTGCTGTGGTGGCACATTGCCATGAGGGGGGGCTAATGGCTGAGTGTTCACTACACCCTGGTTTGGAAAGGGGTTTTGCAGCACCAAAGGTTGATGTTGCGGTGGTGGAGGGTTGGGTGGCGGCTGAGGAGTCGCTTTCCCTTGACGATGGGCATCGTCGATCCATAGTTGCCGAGCTCGCTCCAAATGTGGGCAAGAATGCGTGTAATGACCATAGACCCCGCAGATAGAACAAGGGTGGTTTGTTCTGAGGTTATTATTTCTAGGCTGCTTAGGATTCTGATCCGGATTGCGGTTGGGAGGAGCAGCATTGTTATTCTGCGGAGGATTGTGAGGTGGAGGACCTTGTTGATGTTGTTGGTTATTACCGCGGTTACGACCTCTACCACGGTTCTGTTGCGCACCTTGGTTGCGCTAGTTGTTTTGGTTCTGGGGCTGGTTGTGCTGTGTGTACACTTGCACTTGAGCAATGGGAGGATTTTGGTTCGTCGTAGGTACGGGAGCAGGTTGTGGTGGATAATAAGCCTGTGGGGCTGGAGGTGGTCCAGTGACCTGCTGGGGTTGTTGGTAACCCTGAGCTATTGAAGGTGTTGGGTTAGCTGCCACAGCTTGCTGTGGGTAGTATACCGGCTGAGGTACAACTGGGGGGGCGTATGCAGGTGGTGCCTGACCAAAACAATGAGGTGGACATGAAGTTCCATGGGTATGGTGGTGATGTGCCGTGGGAGCATATGAACTGGTTGCTCTAGACTGAGATGTAGCCCGCGAAAGGTCGGGACCATGGCTAGGATGTGCAATCGAAAATGGTTGGGGATGCGAGGCCATACGACCAATGATGCCATCAGTAGCATGGGATGCCCCCGGCGCATCATGTTGGGATGACTCACCCCGAGGGGCGTTTGGAATAATGGTATACAGATAACCCGATTGGGCATAAATGAGATCAAACTGTTGGGCTTTGAGGATGGCCTCTTCTTCAGACTGGGGTCTTTCGGATGCCACATCCTTCGCAATGAGAGGGAGAAGGGATTTTAGAAACCAATCTAGGAAGATACGGTCGTCTAACTTGATTTTGTAGAGGCTTCGGCGTCGACACCACTCATGAATGTGGTCAGTGATGTGGGTGGCCGTGTTCTGTCTGCAAGACAGTAGGATCTCGACGCCCGCATCATAGCAGACAGGTAACTGAAAGAACTGTAGGAAGTTCGAGGAAAGGGAGGTAAAGGTGGCATGTGTCCCATGGGGCTGCTCAATATACCACTTGGCTGCAGAGCCAGTGAAGGTGTGTTGTAATAGACGGAGGCGGACAGATTCGTCCACTATGGAGTTGGAGGAACACCATAGATGGAAGGACATGATATGGTTCTGGGGGTCCTCACCTGCCTTGCCCTCAAACTTAGGGATGTCAGAGGGGAGTTTGGTGGGCATGTGAGGCCACGCAGGATCGTGTCTGATAGGGTCATTGGTGAGTCTGGCTAAGTCTGGTAAGTTCAGACTCGCCATGTACGGTAAGCTAGCAGATGTAGTGACGGGGACTGGTACATGCCTAGTCATGGTGGTATGATGTAGGGGTCCAGTAGCGCCTAAAGGTATGCTAGGTATTGCAGGTATGCGTCCTGCAATAGGTGTGGTCTGGTATGGGCCAGCGCTTCCAAGTGCAACATGGGTTACACTTGGGTTAGGAATAGTAGTGGCGATTCCTGGAATCTAGGTTGTGGGAATCAGAGGGGGTGTGACCCCTATGTTGGGCATACCCATAACAGGTGGTGGACCTGTGTTGGGGATTCCTATAACAGGAGGTGGCCCTGTGTTGGGCATTCCTAAATGTGGAGTGTCCGCCATATTAGGCATACCTAGGGGGGTAGGTGTTGCCATGGATGGCACCGCAGTAGAAGGGTCAGTAGACGTCTCTCCTATGGTGCTGGTAAAAAGTGGGTCAAATGGAGTTCCAGCCATAAGGTTGGTTGGGAATAACACAGTGGGGTTTTCGGATTCTGCCTCAAAATCAGAAGTGAAGTGAGGCGTGTCAGAATCGGATGACTGTCTAGTTGACCGACGATGTGTCGAGTCAAGGGATAAGGCTCGTCGTCTGTGACGTGGCGAGCCAAGTAGACTGAACTCTGGGAGTTCGCCCTGTAGACGACGAGAACGTCTAAAATTCTCAATGGTGAGAAATAAGTTTTTCTGGAAAAATCTGTATGTGTAAAATGGTAGTGTATAAAAAACTCAAAACCCTAATGCAACCAAGGGTGCAAGAAGGGGAGTGAAAATGAAGGCTCTCAGGCCAAAAAATCAACCTCAAAAAAGGCACTTATTCTAGCAGCTGTGCTACAATAAGTGGAGGGATGCAACAAATGGTCAGAGTACCAACATGCAAACAACTTCTAGAAAAAATAGGTGTAACTAGACCAAAGGTGGGTTGAATCATGCAAACACCTAACTATAAGTATTGTGAATCAACAAACTATATTCTCTGCAAGGTGATGAAATCCAAGTCAGACAATATTGAGTGTTGAGTCCACGGCTAGATATCCCCCTACCGGGAGGGACACCGGGTAATCAATCCTAAAGAATGGCTACTAGGATACTCCGTTCATGACGCGTCGAGAAAAGGTAAATCTGTTGTTTAGTCCTTGATCGCAATATCCCAATACAGTGATATCCCGAGAACTGCGAATGGTATCCCTTCGGTTACTGAATGGATTTCGGTATTCCACTCAGGCTTCCAGAACCATCCTCGCGACTTCAACCCTCCTAGGGGAGAGGCCTTCCCACAAACCGGTTGTGACCGCGCCAATAAATACTAAGAGATTTTAGCTCCCTAAAGGACAACAACTATGTCTCAGATGTAATAACTGAGGGGTGTTATTGGAACACCTATCCCCTCAATACTACCTAACTACAAAGTTCTTTTAGTGTTCCCCAAGTGGGGTTAAAAGTGGGTTGAAATTAGGGTAAGTTTTAAGGCTCAGTTTTAAAATTAGTGTTTTATTGGGTGCACGTGTGGTCTTTTTAAACTGAAATTGAAAAAAGTAAATGCTAAGTACTCAAAAAACAAAGGATCTTTTGAAAACAAAAGCAAATTTTATGACTTTTTCAATAAATGGAAATTAAATGCTTTTCAAGGACTATTAAAAAAACAAAGGATCTTTCAAACAGGAAAGCAAATAATATAACTTCTTTTCGAAATAAATGGATTTAGTTTTCAATAATTGCTATGGGCAAAATATTAAAGAAGCAAACAGCAAATTTTTTTAATCTAGATAAAATGCAATCAAGTCCTTCTTTCAATTTCTGAAAATATTTAAAAAGACTTTTTCACATGGGCATTCTAAATAGTAAAATTTTTCTATGGCTGTAAAATATGCAGAATTTCTAATACTGGAAAATGTGCTATGTGGGCAGAAAGTACAGTAAGAAATTAATTTTTTAAACGATTCGGCCGAATGAAAAAATTAGCATCGCGGGTTCTGACAGAAAAGCCGCGATGGACCGCGCGGGTTTCTGTCGCACAGTCGCGATGGACTGCGCGGGATTTCGATGCACTGTCGCGATGTGCAGTGCGAAAAATGTCCGCAAAGCCGCAATGTGTAGCGCGCAAATAGGCCGCGAAGCCGCGGGGAACCGCGCGTAAAAGGGTCGCGCAGTCGCGATGTGCAGCGCGGTAAATGACCGCGAAGCCGTGATGTGCAGTGCGCAAACAGGTCGTGAAGCCGCGGGGAACCGTGTGGAAAAAATCCGAAAAGTCGCGATGAGCCGCGCGACTGTCAGGCTGAAAACCGCGAGGCGAAATCCGTACGCGGATGCCGAAAAAGGACGCCGAAAATTGAGAATTTCGGGCTGTTAATGGCTAAAAAATGGGCCAAGACCTAGAACAGCAATGGATCTGCTGTCTAGGGTGGCAGATCTATGGATCTAAAGGTTAAAAACTAATAAAAAACTAAGATTAAAAGAAAAACTAGAGATCTAAAGATTCAAAAAACAGCGGAGTCGCCAAAAACTGTTGGCCCGGTTTTGCAACCAGGCTTAGTGCTATGGGCACCTGCTAACTAGTAGCAGCAGTTTCAATGTAAAGCAAATAACAATAAACTAAATCTAAACTAAACTAAACTAGCATGTGCATTTTGAATTAAAGAACAAGAACAAGAAAGATAAAAAATAATTTTTGTATTGACAATGGGGCAAGCAAATGCTTGCAAGAACAATACCTCCAAATGATGAAGGGTTGTTTGAATGGCTCCAATGGTGAGCAGCTCCAATCTCCAATGGGTCCTTTCTCCAAGGCTTGCTACAATGGCCAAATACTCAAGGGAGATTTTGGCAGCATGAGGATAGGAATATGGATGGATGTGAAATGAGGAGCCCCTACCACCTTTTTATAGGTTTTGGTGGTGGGGAATACCATTTGTGGTTTTGTGGAAACCAAATGGTATTGACCAACATGGTTTAGGTACTTTTCCCTCCTTTTTTCTTTTTTGAATAAAATTAATATTTTTATTCCCTTTTTAATATTTTGGGGAATTTGGACCCTTTTTGAGGGTTTTTTATGCTTTTCAGGAAAAATAATCTTTTTGAGTGGGAAAAAGGGGTGTACTAAGGTCTTTTGGTGACCTTTTGTTGGTTTCAGAGGCTCAGATGGTGGAAAAGTGGACAAATGGGTCATGTGAATAAGGGAATGAGCTAGTGAGCACTTTTTGGGTGTTAACAGCATCACACAAGGAAAACATCTCCACCTTTATCCCATGTGCTAATGTTGTCATCATTAATATTTAGAAACCAAACAAGTGCATCATCTTCAAATGACAAGACTGTAAACAACTTTAAAACAAGAACATGTTGAACCTTCAACATAGTGTGCATTCTAGTGAATTCCTTCAAATGAGCATTTGACGTGATTGTATTTTTACCCAAAACATAGGAAGGTTTTTCATGGCCTTATCCAGTAGATCATAAAGAGCTCCATCTAAAATAGTAATAGTTAATGACTTATAAATATAAGTCAACCAAGGTGTATCCATGGCTCTTGTGGTAATAGCTTACCTTGGATTGTTAGAAAACATGTTTCTTATAACTTCAATAGAATCGGGTGCTTATTACTTTATACTCCAATGCTTCTTTCACTCCAATGCCATACTTCAGAATTCAACACCTAATCGTGAAATACATGGACTGAAATGTATCCTTTTAAGTGATGAACAAAAATTGTTCCCAATATTTACTAGAGGACTCAAGCAACTAAGGTTTTGCTAAGCTATTCTTTGTGTTTTCAAATTGCACAGACCAAGTGGATTCTTGAAGACATTCCTTTGATCTTTCCTTGGAAGATTACAATGCCAAAGTTCAATAGTGGTAGAGTTGTTGTGGCAACTTTGGGTGAAGGAGGGATTATTGGAACAAAGACTTGGTGGAGATAACTTGAAAATTGTAAAAAGAAAGAACCGAGTCTTGAAAGAATTAGATAGTTCAGGTTTCTTAGTAGACGTGACATAAGTATTTGGATGTGCCAAGGAGCTATGGTTTGTTTTTTATTGGAAACATGAAGAGATACATCTTGTGGGGTGTTGATGAATAATGGATTGGAGAAGTGAGATATAGTGTGTCTTTTGGATAGTGAGTTAAGGAGGCCATGGATGTTGTTCAATGCCACCAAATGATTTTGAAAGAAGTTAATATGAAGGTTGAATCCATGTCCCATTAGTTGAAAACATTGATAGAATAGGCATAGGCATGGTCATGTCCTAGATGGACTTCTTGCAGTGCAGTGGAAGATTCCTCCATAAGACAAAAGGTACCTATTATTTGTAAGAGTGTTGCATGTTATTTTAGCCAAAATCACTATGTAAGGTTTTTTCCATTGAAGAAAAAAATGGTTTTGGATGTAAATCCAGTCTAATAGTCTTCAAATACAAGTTTATAGATTTTAGACACATTAACATCGATTCTAGGTAATATCTTAAACCCCTTTCAAGAAAGTGTCTTGAAATTCTAAAATACCACCATATATATACAACTAGATTTATCCTTGTACACATCAACAAAAAATATACAGCAAAACGAAATATGACCGTTTATGAAATTGATGAACGGTTTCAACACACATCTTCACAAAAATGAAGAAGACCGTTGCAAGGAAAACATCTGAAATGCCTCTAAGACAACGTAGTCAAAGTGGCAAGTCTTTATATACTAATTAAGGCCACCATATATAGTCAACTTCGAAGGCACGCATCGTAACGACAAATAAGGCTTGAAGCTACACAAATTTTTTGGTCCCCAAAATTTCAATCTTCTCTCCAGCGTTTTACCTCCCCCACTCTAAACTTCAACAATCCTTTCAAGTGATCAGCAAAACACTAACTGCCAAATCACATAAACGCAACCACTCTTATTCATAGCAAATTTTGGCTGGAATTTATTCGTTATGTATTCCCGGTCAAACATTTTCACTAAGGACCATATATCTCCTTCTTCCTCTACATTAAGTTTCCATAAAAATAACCCTACTTCATCAACAACAACAATATAACTTTCAAAGCCAATAAGACATATAATACTAACCTCAATCTGTAGTGACCCGTCCTCTGGTCTGTACTTTCACAATTGGCGTGACTCGTCCTTTGGTGTGCAATTGCACTGTGTGCTAACTATGACCATTTGTATGCAAGCGTTTCAATGCACAATAATGTCTCAACCCTAATTAAGTTGACTGGTTATCAATTCGATAACTTGTTCCTCTAATCATGTAGTGGTAGGTAGTTCGAAAGTGGAGGTTAGTAATTCTCTAGATCATGTGGGATAAGAATTGGAATCAATAGTAGACTCCGAGTCATGCGCTCAATGGCACCCCCATGTCCTTGGCGTGGTTGCTCGCTTATTTAGGGTTAATGCCTTCTCGTCGGACTAGACGGGAAGGACCCAACCTTGAATTCCACTCTCCTATAGGTATGCGTGGTAATCTTGGGCAATGGATTCAATGAGCCAGTAGACCTGGATATTTTTTTATCCTTAATTTCGTTAAGAATTCCCTCTATCCAAGTTGTCTCTTGGAGGGATTGTTTAATGCCATTCCGGTTTTAGGAGTTCGTAAAGCCTGCAGGCCTCTAGTAATAGTTCCTACTGAGGGGTAGCACCATGAGGAAATCCTTAGGAAGGGAGATCAATTTTCCTGGTATTTAACTGACGGTAAGTCCCTATGAGCATCAACTTGAAGCATGCGATAGGTGTAAGGTGTTTCACTCAATCTTATCGTCAAAAATCCCTAAGAACTTGATTAAGATACACTATGGGGTCCAAATCTTATACATGCTATTACTAAAAAAAATAATTGATTCCAAACACAATCCCTAAATCGATAAGATGGCAGGTAGAGTCGTTGTTTCCTAGCGATCTCGCTATAGGATTCAAACAAGATTGATTTACAAAGGTAGGATACCTTCATGCATTACTCTTTCATGTTCCATTAATGCCTTCATGATCACAATGACCATTATGAATCGTTGTGGCGATGGTCGTTGCACACCATAATGTATCTTATTAAATGAAGCGTGTTCTTTTACATATTTATTCTTTGAATACCATCAATTCAAGATGGAAAAATAGGACAACCAAAATACCTCCTTTACCATTGAATGGAATTTTTTTGCTTACAATGTTAGCCATTCATTGAGCTCCTCTCTGTTTCAAGAATAATTTGATATTCTCTACTAAACAGGGCCAACCACGTGAAGGTGTAAGCTCTTATGGACCCTCCCCCCACCTCACATCACTCTCAATTCTCCATACCCAATGCATATACTTGAAAAAACAATTACGTGCAAATTCATGTAGATTTCATCATAAACAAACATTTACCATTCATTCAATAAAATCTAGCATTCATTAAACCAATGATTCATTCAGTCATCACATCCATTCAATAGAAGCTAACATTCATTAAACTATGCATTCATTCATTAGGCCAAAAATCATGCAGGACGTAATATTATAAAAAATAATTAGACAATATTTTTTCAGTCACTTCTTTCTAATTTTTCTTGTCTTTACATAATCAACAAGAAGCTCATCTTCTAAAACCTGTCCTCCAGTTCTTGGTGCTTCATCAGCTTGTCGTGATGTCTACCTCGTAGAGTGCTCATGACATGGATTTTGTGGCAAGGGATTCAGATTTGCTGCAAGAATGTGAAAATGTTACATCGATATATTTTGTTATTATAATGATGAGTATTTCATTTTAAAAAAACATTACAAAGGTGTTTTTTTACCTTTTTTGGCCACATCATGCTCTTCATATTCTTGTCCAAGTCAACTTGTACAGTGTGACCCTCTACATGCTCTGCAGTTGAAATATGGAGAAGTACAATTAATGTTCACCATTTGCAATGCTATATATAAAATTGTAGCATATGAATAAATTCATTACCAAGATTCAAAGCATGGTCTTCAATTTGTTGTTGTCCCTCCTCGACATCAAGGGGATCATTGCTTTCCTGCTCAAGACAGAGTCATTATTTTATGTCAATTATTTATAACGAATAGATTGCACAAGTAATAAATCTTCATTAAACTATATAGATTTTAGATACCTGTGCACCAAATGGATTAGTACCAGAAGACTTTGTTTTCCTAGAGAAGTTTTTTCGGCGTTCAACAACAGCTCCAAAGTCATGCTGGAATCCAAGCTTCAAGTCTTCCTCAGTGGGAACTTCTTTGAATCGGTTGACCTGCATATTTTCATAACATTGTTAATTTATATTTTACGGTGCTATAAAACGAAAAATAATTTGCAATTTATTATTTGGATGCATGATTGGTTTTTCGAAACTTACAATTCGTGCCGCCAAATTTGAATAACCACCAGGCCCAAGCTTGTGCTGACCAATTTTTTCTAGTCTTTCCTTTGTGGCCTTTGATGTGTCTGACATCCTATGCAAGTGTTGAAATACGTTAGATGTTCCAAATTCAATATAAAATCAATAATAATAAGGTTTAGAATTACATTGTGGAAAGTATTACATACCTCCCTGTGCCTGGTGTTAGCTTTCCTTCTTTTCTCAGAGCCCTCTCCTTTCCATCTTCCAATAGAGCTTTCCAGTCTCTTGCTGGAATCATTGGAGGGCACTCATACCTAGGGTTCCTTTCTAGGTGAACCCTATATTGGTCTCGGACAATATTCATATGTTTTCCAGCCTTTTTCAGGACCGCAGCTCGATCGAAGGTCTCGTTTCCAAACAGGCCAACCAACCGATTAGTGAGCTCATCTTTTAAATTTTTCATTTGTCTATCCCACCTTGTGTGGATGGTGGGCCCGAAGATATCCAAGGACAAATCATTCAGATGTTTATAAAAAACATCATTTACTACAAAATGATCATGCCAAGGTCATAATTAGTTTAAAAAAATGTTTGATCGGTATATTACAATCAAATTATAAACACTAACTTGATCAATGTATAATTACCTGGGATCTTCTCTATATTAATTGGAATGAGATCTTTGTCCACCAAAAATGTTGTCTCGATTGTACCTGTTCTAGTGACACGGGAAGATCCAGGAAATGTTGCTTCGACAATATCAATACTAGGAGGCTCAGTGTCGACCCCTTCTTCTAGACGATCTGGTGTGCGTCGGTCACTATCAGCTGGTGCACTCATAGCTGACATCCGGGGTGTTGTGGAATGTGTTACCGACTGTTCAGTCGACAACAATGGCGAATGATTCGATGCACATGGATTCGTTTGCTCATGATGCGACGTCTCTCCATGAACATCATTGGGGCCAACACCACCTTGACCACTAGTGTGTGGTCCCAGAAAATCCTGTAAATACGAACCACATTTTATAAGTTCACTATCATATAAAATTCAAAATTATAAAGTTATAAATGAATTTATTTATGATTCAAGATTCCACAACTTACTTGCAAGGCTTGAGATCTCTTATTCAACACTTCAATGTTGGATTTAATCTCGTCTGTCTGTGAAATAGTGAATAGCAGATGAAGGATATCCGCACTATTTTTTTTCAAGATCTTCTCTATCACCTTAACCGGGTCTAGAGCTAAACCAATTATGTCAGCATCGGCCAACAACTCATCCACTTCAAAAGCTATTGATTTTTGTGATGCTGTTTCATATAGCGAATAATTGGTCTGCAACAAAAATATATAAACACTACTGAGTTCTATCATGATAGATATCTTAAAATTACAACTAGGTTTACCTGATGCCTGGATGATGGTGTCGTCTGATACACAACTGGGGACTTGCCCTGATCATTCGGCCCCTACAAAAAAGAAGTAAAAAACATTATCATAATGAAACCAGTATACACACGAAAAATACATAACAAAATAAACATTATGCTACATATTATATTTGGTACAATTCCAATGAATTATACATGCTTCCTCGAGGATCATGATCCACTCATCGAATCAATGGTTATAGGTGACCTACCTCAATCTACTAATAGGGAGGTGCCCCTTACAAAACCCTAAATAAAAAACATAGAACAAATCACCTAAACGAATCCAAAATATTCAATGAAAGAATATAATAACAAAACATTTTGACGTATTTAAATTGTACAATTACAATCAGGTTTACCTGTTGCCTTGAGGCTGTTGTTGTCTGATCAATAGCTGGGTGGATTCCCCGATCAACACTCTGCATCAAATATAGATAACATTATATAAACCAAACGAATATACTCATGAAAAAACACAGCAAAAAAAAACTATTCTTCATATCATATTTTTACTATTACAAAGATGTATACATGTTTCCTCGAGGCAGGTATGGTATGATCTACTGCTAGGGAGGTGCCCCTTATAGAACTGGCCTGCATCAAAAACATAGAAAAAATTACCTAAACGAAACCAAAATACTCACTAGAACATTAATATAATAAGAAAACATTTTGACATATTTAAATTGAACAAGTACAATCAGGTTTACTTATTGCCCCGAGGCTACTGTCGTCTGATCAACAGTTGGGTGGCTTCCCTGATCAACGTTCTACAAAAAATATAGATAATATTATATAAACCAAACTAATATACTAATGAAAAAACAAAGCCAAAAAAAACTCTTGTTTCTTATTATATTTTTACTATTACAAAGATGTATACTTTCTCCCTTGTACTCCTCTGACCATCTGTTGGCCGAGATTTTCCCCGATTACTATCCTGCTAAGTAAATATAGAAAATTTAAATGAAATAAACTAACGAAAAATCCTTCAGATGTTAAATTCATTAATAAAAGGTTGGGTAAATTGTTAGATGTACCACTCCCATAGTAACCGTGTTTGTATCTACTCGATTCAAATTGTAATTAATAAGCATCTCTTCCCCTGCAGATATTGATTTAATGGCACATACAAAAACACGGTTTCCTTCACGCCCCTCAAATTTGCAATTGGGTTGCTTAATTGTAGACCCTGGTTTTGTACTGTTTATAAACCCCGCAATATTCCCTGCGGCCTTTGGCCTTCTGAGAGGTACAGTTTTCACTGAAATTAATAATTATGAGTATCTGACAAGAAGGTTCCACATTACGGTGTAAATACCCTAAAATACCTATATTATTTACTCCTGTTAATGTTGATTAAATATTGTTAGAAATTAGATGTTACTGAAGATTACTTTAACACAATGAGCCAACTGGTAGTGTTAATGTGGAAAATTCGAAAGAGATTAAAATTATGTTTTGTTACTGTTGTTTTATTTAGTTTCAATGGTACTTGTTTATTAGATGTAATAAAAGAAAGGAGTTTACATTTGGTGGAGGCATGCTAACTACGTACGATGATAGTGGAAAATGCATGCCTTAATGCATTGCAATTTTCTAATATGAACTATGCATATGCCTTGTAGCGCCTTTTGTAAGAGGCGTGAAGAAACTCCATAGCTATATTATTATCAGTTGCAGAAGGTTGTAAAATCAACCTTTCCCTGACTCGCTCTATTCACCCACAACAACAGAAGAAGGAAAAAAAATGAGACTAAAAATGAAATTGAAACTAAAACTGAAACAAAAAATGAAAATGAGACTAAAAATGAAACTGAAACTGAAACTGAAACTGAAAAATGAACCTAAAACTAATATTCACTGCCAAAAATGCAGCTAAAATACCAGGACCCGAGGCTGAAAAGATAGCCCATAAACTTAATGCGCAGCCCTTAACCGACACCTGCACCTAGGCGCTACAAGTCACCTTATAAAAGGCGCTAAACGTCACCTTTTAAGAGGCACTACGCCTTGAGGTCCTATCTAAACTTTTTTCCCATGGTGCAGGTAGAACCAAACAGGTAGTTGTTAGATATGTCTTCCTTGAGCGGGGGGATTTTAGGAAGGCTACATGAAAGTGAGACATCCAGTAGGTCTACAAGAGTTTTATCAACTAGATGTCAAAAGATCAGAAGAAAATTTCATAAACGCATGGAATTTTTTCTCGCTGAAGGGGGGTCATGTTCCTATGATGATGAGACAATAGGTGACATCGAGGTGCCCTTGAGGTACAGACATATAGTGAAACAATGGGTACCCAAGTATCTTCCTCAACTGAACACGGATTTTTGTGTGAACAAGAGGATATATCAAATTGCACCATTGTCATTATATGTTTTGGGGTTGTTTTTCATGGATGGCATAAAGATCGGTTACGACAGATTTACAGAATTGATGGAGTATGTTGGACCCTATTACAAATACAAATATTGGATGCACTTAGTCCAATATACACGAAGTATGTGTAGATATGGATTGTCAGCAAACTATTTACAGTTGAAAGACAAAGATCAAAATAAAGGATAAATGTTGTACATTGACAGAAGGCCAAAGGCCGCAGGGAATATTGCGGGGTTTATAAATAGTACAAAACCCTGGTTGCACATACAAAAACATGGTTTCCTTCACGCCCCTCAAATTTGCAATTGGGTTGCTTAATTGTAGACCCTGGTTTTGTACTGTTTATAAACCCCGCAATATTCCCTGCGGCCTTTGGCCTTCTGTCAATTGAGTTTCTTAATTGTAGACCCTGGTTTTGTACTGTTTACAAACCCCGCAATATTCCATACAGTGAAAAGGCTCAGTACAATCACAATAAATATAACCCTTAATAAGTCTCAGAATCACAAATAAAACTCAACAAATACATATAACCACAGATCAAGAACTACACACAAAATCTGAGCATATAAAACAAAGGTCAATAAAAAAAACAAAATAACTTAAAAACTCAATCCAAACATCCCATACAAAATTTTGGCCCTCATAGATGAGCTGACAGCCAGCAGACTGAGGCAAAAGAGACTCACGACCTCACATATAAGTACACAGAAGGGTAAAGCAAACCCTTAATACCTCACAGCCCTTACTAAAACAACCAGCAGATAAAAACTAGGGCTCACGGCTGAGTCTGAGTGTCACAAATTGCCCAACAAGCAGAAGGAGAGCAGATCAAAAACCACAGTAGGCAGAAAGGTTACCAATCAAATCTCAATAACTTTCAAACTTCAAAAACAGATCTCGAAAACAAAAGATAAAAATAAAATAAAAATAAAATAAATAAATAAAAAGTAAAGTAGAATGTCTTAGGTGGGTACCAAGGTTACATAATTAAATAGGTGAGGGTACAAAGACCATTAAACAGTAATCTACAATTCAAAAAGAAAAGAGTGGGTATAAAGAGTCATAACCATTTGGACTAAGGGGGTGTACCTCAAATGTGGACAAACTACAATAGTACCCATAAGACCAAAAACATAAAAGGTGGTACAAATCAAAAGATAACTTGAAGATGAGTAAAAGACCCAAAAGGTAAAATGCAAGGTGCCACAAAAATATTATCAACAAAATGAAAGGACCAAAAGTCAATCAACCAAAGTGGGGTACAACCGATCATCTCTCTCTCAAATGTACCAGTGTTCCATATAACCTAAAATTCAATCATCACTGTAAAAGGAAAAGTCCACACAGATTATTTGATCATGTGGTACTCTAGAATACTCCTAAGTTCAAGCATTAGTGGATCCATCAAGGGGTGTCCAGTCCCTTGAGAAGACCATCTAACTCAACCATCTCGAAGACCTAGGAGAAGAGGACATCACACATCATCATATTGGTAACTGACCATGTAAGAACTCAAAAACCCTAAAGCAACCAAGCGTGTAGAAGGGGAGCCAAAAAAAGAAGAGGCGCGCAAGCCAAAAGCAAGCTCTAAAACTATACAGAGATCGATGCATAGCAAACTAGCTACAACAAAAAGGCCAGAATACCAACAAGTAGCACTATAAAATAAAAGACCATCTAAAAGGTATGATAGCAAGCAATATTCCTAAATAAGGTCTGGAGACCTCAACAAATCGTATCCTTCGTAGGTGATGAAATACAAGTCGAACAATACGAAGTGAGAGACCAAAATTGGAAGGATATCCCTCTACCGAAAGGGATCCTGGGTAAAAGAGCCCTAGAAGAAAAGACACTAAGCTAGCTCATTCCTAACACGTCTGAGAAGGTTAACCAGAACTTCTTCCTTTGAGCCCTTGTATCACCTATACGGAAAATACAAGGAAAACAATGGAGAGGTGTCCTTAGGCGCAAAGTGGAGTGCGGAATTCCACAAAGACCATCCGGAACCAGTCCTCACTGCTTGCTCCCATGGAACAGGGGGGCCTCTCAACAAATTTGGTCGATGACCGTGTCAACAAATACAAGAGGATTTTAGTACCCTTTAACAACTATGTATCAGATGAAACGTGATAAGGGGGAATTATTTGGATTCCTATCCTCGGTGTCCTACCTAACTAACAACTTATTTTGTATCCTCAAGTGAGGTTAAAATGTGTTGAGTTAAGGAGATAAATTTTAATGGTTTTTTGTCTTACTCAATCAGGTAGCGGAAGTGCAACTCAATGGTTTTATGACTCAAATCAAACCATGCATAAGTGAATGAATCAATGCACTTTTATTTTCGATGAAAAACTAGCTACAAGAAGGAGAGAGTTCTTCGATCCAAAAAGAAAAATAAACATAAGCACAAACTTTTCAAAGAGAAAAACTACACATTTTTGTATTTTTTTCCTTTTATGCAAAAATAGAACTACTTTTTCAAATTAAATGAATCCAACAATAAATTTCTTCTACTTCTATTGAGTAAAATGCATGACAAGTAAATGGAAATATGGCTTCTATTTGTAATGAAACTTGTGAATTTTAAACGAAGGAGAGGATAGGGTTTGAATAACCGAGAACATAAAGGAGAAATTATCCTTTACAAATAGAAAGATTCAACCAGCAGAATGGTATTGTTTTCCTTTGATGGCTGCAAATAGAGGGCAAACTCTTAAAAGATTAAGATCTCAATGCATCATTTGTACCACTGTATCATTGTATTAATAGTGAGTGATGCTGCTAATTGAGGTGCAAATGTGAGTTGTTGAAACAATACCCAAAAAGGAGGTGAGGTACATCAATGGAAAGGATCTTGGAGTTGATTTATTTTAAAGGTTAAAAAAACAGAGCATGAGGTTGCCAATAAAGTGATACTATAGTACAACACTTAGATCACCATTTGATTCCTTGAATGTTGAACTTGTTTAACAATCATACTAAAGAGAAAGTTCGGGATGAAAAATAAAATTTGTTGATGTCTATTTAGAACATCCAAAAGGTATGCATTTTCTCTTCATAATGATGCAAATATGAATCCAATGTTATCAGTTAAGACCAAATTTATAAGTGTTATAACAATTTGTTTGGAGGACCATTTTGATTGTTCACCTTTACCTTTTTTCTTACAGTGACCATATTTCAAATGTAGGATAAGATCACAAAAGAGCAAATGAACTTTTCAGATCAACAATATGTGGAGTGATCTCCAAGGATTATAAGGAAAACAACAACAGTATAGGCCTATAGGTTAGTGGTCTCTTTCAAGTCACAAAACAGAGTATTAGGTTCCCTATTGTTTCATTCTCAATTGACCTTCAATATATGATTTTTTAGAATGAAATTTAAGATGGCTAGAAGTCCTTTTTATATTAATAAAATAAACCACCAAATAGGTTTCAATGTGCAAAATGGGAGTATAATCCCATGAGAGGGGAGAGACAAGGATTCTAGAGATGAAACCTTTATTCCCTAAGGTTTCTTAGCAAAGGTATTATATAATTTACCACCTTTCTTTGCAATATTTCGTCACATGTTCTCACACAAGAAATATGTGGTCTCATGCAAGCCTAAAATATATCAATTTCAATTTCATGCATGGAAGCCTAAGATATATGAATTCAAATTTGTTGAAATCAAGCTTCCACCTAGATTTTTCCTTCACATTCAATACTTTTCTTATTTAATTGTATGTGATAAGGCCTTATTGGTAGCTTGGACCTTTCATTTAAGATCTTCCCTCCCTCTAATTGAAAGAGAAGTAAATCTCGATCGTTATAAATGTGCCAATGAATCGACCAGCTAATAAAGGTCTATTAAGCTGGATGATCCCATTGAGCCAAAATCCGAGATTGAGATCTGGAGTGATATACATGCAAGGTTCCCCAAGTTAGAGTAATCAATTGCAAAAGGGACATCCAACACCTTCAATCGGGGCAGATGATGAGACTGTATTTTGGCATATTTTTGGCTTACACCTGCATTCCTTATCCACCTTTTCTCCCCTTTTTTTTCAGATCCTTCAGTTTCCTTAATACTTTTTATAACTACATAGTGAGATACAAAGCATGATTAACAAACGTAACTTTGGGATTTTTGCAAATATTTCTCTTGATTATGAATACGCTTAAATCTTAATCGTGAATTTACTTAGGTTTCTATTGATGTATAAACTTGGAGGTTTCACTTGTTGAACCTATGAAAAAACATGTGCGTTCATGGGATATTAAAGAATTCCCATAATTTAATTAAATATTCATAAATACTTTTAAAACTTCTTTTGTTCAACCCTACTCCCAATACATCTTTCCAATTAAAACACCCCTATATTCACTAGATATCCTATATATCCATTTTTTCCATGACATTTTTAAAACCCCTTTATATTTCTATACTAGTATGGTGACATGACACAACCCTAATAAGCCTTGGAATATTATAAGGTGAAATATGAAACCTTGGTGGGAATATATATCTTGATATGTAGAACATACCATTGAATGTAGCTTGGATTCACACATAGTTTTTGCAATATACATTACAACCCCTTCACACATGAGTACACTTATTCAAACATAATATTGACATCATAATCTTGGTGTAAGTGGATTTATTCAATAAAGATACTAGTAGATGAACATGAGAGTGATCATGGTTGAAGTAGGTTTCTTAGCCTTCTCAACATTATCCTCCTTTTTAGGAGGAATTTTTTCCCACTAGATTTTCCCTCTTTTCTCAATTTTGAGGATATTTCTTTGTACTTGCATGCCTAACATGGATTCATATTACCTAGATCCAATTATTTGTGAATCATACTCACCTAAGTTAGGATTAAAGGGAGTGTTTATGTACATGCACTACTCTTTTCCATTTCTAGGGATAAGAGCACTCCTACTATATTTATTTTCTTGTTTTTAGAGTCAAGGGTGCTCTTATTGAATTTATCCCCCCTTTATAGGGATTAAGGCAATCCTACTGCAAGTTATCCCCTTTTTCTAGTGATTAGGGTGCTCATATTTGAGTTGCTCCTATTGTTTAGGAATAAGGGCACACTTACTTGGGTTTCTTCCTCTTTTAGTGTTTATTGCACTTCAATTGATAGTTATACGACCAATTAACCCTAGTATGGCCTAATTAACCCATGCATGGCCTAATTAACTACCTAATATGGCCTCACATTCTTAATATGGGCTAGTTTACTCTATATTGCTCATGCATGGCTTATTTAACCACTCACCCTAGTGCACTTGGCTATTATGGGATAGTTAACTCTAGATTGCTCATGCATGGCCTAGATAACTTCCTCACAAGGGTGCACTTGGCTATTCTGGGAAGTTAAACACTATATTTCTCATGCATGGCCAAGATAATTACCTCACAAGGGAACACTTAGCTATTCAGGGATATTTCTCTTGAGTTTTCACTAGCTCTTATGCATGTGCATGTAGATAATCTATATTGGTTTCCCATATATGAAGGATTGCATCTCATTAACGAAGCAGTAAATACTTTTACATTCAATTGAGAATTCAATTAATTAATTAAAATTACATTGCGTGAATATTTTCTTCTTCTCTCTTATTCAATTTTTAATTGTATTGATTCTCTATTGGATTGTAGATATTCTTGTAGGTTGATCAACCAAATCTCACAATTTCAAATTTGATCCTGATAAGTTCTTTGTTCTTACATCAACTATGGATACAACCTAAGACTTTTGTTTTATTTTATTTCTAGTTGGATCCTATAATAGAGCCTCTACATGCTGCAAATTGTTTTATTTAATGATTAGTGGTTCTAAGATGGAAAATATAAGAGCCTTTGCAACCCCTGAATAGAATCATTTAACTCCTATCCTATTAGAAGAATTATGTTATAGTCATCTTTTATTTTTCTAAGAAACCCTTCCTCTTGCATAATTTTTAATAAAAATTTTAACTTTTTTTCACAAAAATGGCTAATTTTTTTAGATTATAAAAAGAATGCAAGGTTTCCCCATGCAGTGAAAGTATAGAGGTTGCTCGAAGGCCAAAGTTCCAAAATAACGAAGTCTAGCCTTTACTTTCTTTCTACTTAGGCATTACAAAAATTTCTTCTTCAATGCTAAACCATATACATGATGATAACAAATAATATTTCAGACCTCTCTTGTCCTAACTACAAGTTCAAAAAAGATTGACCTTTGACAAAGAACTGACTGCGTATTTTTCATACTTTTTTCCTTCCATATCTTGAAATTCATACAAAAATATAAAACCCTTGACAAAACTATGTGATTCTAGATTTCTACAGGACTTAAAAACATAAAAGTGCCAAATCATCCTTGTTGCGTTCTTAGAATCATTTCATTTTCTCCGTATCAAAAAGAAGGGATTTTTTGGAAGAGCATCTAGGTGTACTAAAATTCAATGGTGTGTGGTAGGCAATTGCACAAGGCAATGCACTAGGTTAATGAAGTAGGAAAATATTGTTGATGGGTAGAATCTACCTATGTCCATGCATTTTGTGCAAAGGGACAGAGATAGAAAATGTGCTCCAAATTGTATGCATGACCACATTGTGGACAATGCAGGTTTTGCACTCCCAAGTATTTGAGCATTTTATCCAAAAGGAGAACTCCCACCACTAAAATCTAGACAAAAAAAATTGGTTCAAGTGAAATAACCATGTCTTTTGCTTGAATTTTTTCCTAAATATTTTTCAAACAATATTCAATCACAAGCTTAGTGTACATTCATTTGTATCCCATGAATAGCTTGCATTTGAGAAGAGTAGTGGTTGAACCCCATTTGTATACTCAACCCACCAAATCATTTGATGCAACTGTTGTAGCGAGTAGCTTTCTTGGAGATCATTCTGGCAGCTATGGTCCAGCTTTAATTAACATGGACTAGGAGAGCCTTTGGGGAACCCCCACTGGCTATTTTTTTC